>OZ007496.1:164963296-165115796 GCA_963931805.1 Microdon myrmicae | reverse complement strand
TGAACCAGGTTAATGTCTGATATAAAAGCAATTATTGGATAAATTTTTCTTATAAATGAATTACCACCTCCGCGCCTTTGAAAAGTAATATAAATACACATTCCGATAAAATAACGTAAAAGAATTAAATTATTTTTGGCACAAAAACGCTCTCCAGTCAGATCCCAAACAAAGAAAGCACAAATGGCAAATCTTAACTGATGGTGCAACCGATTCTGCTAACCCATTTAACCAATAATCTTCCTATAAAATGTAAAAAGTAATCAGAATTGTCGGTTGACCTTGAAAGCAACCGTTCTCTAATTTGCATTTATAAAGTTACTGCAAATTTTTAAACTAGAATATTTTCAATCAACCGCAACTCAGTCAATTAATTTCAAAAAAATTTGCCAAAACCTATCGTCTCGTCTATGTGCTAATTAAGGAAACATTTTGACGAACATCAGGAAACAAAGTATGAAAAAAATAAGAATATTGAATTTTGAAACAAGATCACACACAACAGGTGGGTTAATCTTGTCAGCGCGTAATTAACGTACAGAATAGCGGACATCCGAGTGCTGTGAGGCAAGCTAATTAATTAAATAATAAATGGACATCAAAATGCAGCTATTGGTGTCCAATAATTAATTAGAAAATTCCTTCAATATTGATTAGGTAGTCTAATGTAATAAATGAATTGGATCAATGGCGTTTGATTCCATACTTTTGGAATGGGATTGTATTGTACGAGGGTCGTTTAATAAGATTTTCAGATGTGGACGTTTCCTCTGAAGTTCTTCATCAAACCGGTACAAAAATGACGCATAATACCCTCTTGTTATTTTTTTCCCTTTTTCAAGTAATTGATGTAAATTATATTCCGCATGCATCGAAATGTACCGTTGCCACCATCTTGTCGGTGATTTAATCGTTTCAATGTTTTGATTGTTCATTTGTCTCTAGAGTCCAATAGCGTGTCCACGTTTCATCTACAATTGTGTAGATAATAAAGAATGAAGGGGCAATTCCACGGAATGCACATGAGAAAGAATTAGGGAATTTTTGTAATATATGGAATATTATATTAATTGGTCATTAAATTTTTAGTGCGCAACTTTTAATTTAAGGAATTTTGTCAGATTTCATTCGTGAAGCAACAGAAGATTGTCCTCGTATCCGGCATCTTTTTATAACATCACCACAGCTTTTGATACAATTTTTTCATAAGTCTCCTAAAGATTTGTTTCATAACTTGGTATTTATGTCAACGGCCGTTTGAAATCATATCCAATTAAAATCCCAATACAGGTACGTTGGTCTTTGCCAAACATATTTTATTTATTCGCTAGTATTAGAATATAGAATGCATTCATGTTATACATTAATATAGAGTATTGAAGTGAACATACACGAAACTATCTGCCCCCAATCATTGTGTGATGCATACGTGAGCAACCGTCAGGTATAAAAGCGGATTACGTTGCGAACGAGACTCAGTATCCCCCCATCCAAGTAGTTAGAGAACAATTGAACTAACCCCGCCCACACCATCCTTAGATACCTCCCTCCCCTTTGTTTTCAGATATCTTGAGACCGAGCCCAACATCCTCACGGATGTGGGTGATTCTGGTTATCGCAAGATGACCAGAAACCAGAGACAAGATGAAGGACGCATTTGTCCTTGTCTCCCTAAAGTCGGCCGCTCGCCACCCCATTTTTTTTTTTTTTTGTATAACGAAATTCAGTATTTAGTATCACCTACTTGATTGAGGATATTCGACCCCAATATGAAAAACTAACAACCGAGGTTGTGGCACTCCTTTTTACAGCATATGTAAGACTTACGGATCCCAACATTAAAATGATCCTTATAAATGTCAACTCCTTCGTTTCGCTATCGAAGCGTATAATAGTCTTTGACTTCATAAAGGATAACCGGGTGGACGTGGTTCTTGTAACCGAAACTAGGTTGCATCCATTCCACCGTCGCGCTTTCCCAAACTTCTCGATGATTCGAAGAGTTCGAACCCTCACTGGCGACCCCACCATCAATGGAGGAGGCACCTGTATATATAATAGCAAACTTCGCCATTAAACTATTGAACTTCGACATTTTAAGTCCATAGAGGTCTCCGGGGTTGAACTCCATCTAGATAGTAATGGTAGGCTGAATATATACTCCGTATACGAGGGTTGCCTCTTATGTTTCGGGATTTGGCAACCCTAGTGTTGCAATCCGGCAATTAACAGCTCTGTCGTAAAGTTGGACATTTTTGAGGTTATACGCACCCAGAACGTTTTGACATACGAGCGCTATTTGTGTTGTTTACAGTAACTTAAAAGATTCATCTCGGCCCAAAAATGGAATTAAATCGTCAACATTTTCGTGCGGTTATTTTTTACAACTTTCGGCGTGGATTAACTCAGCAACAGTGCATGGATGAACTTAATTCAATTTTTGGCGATGAAGCTCCATCAAGGACCAGTGTTTATCGATGGTATGGTGAATTCAATCGTGGTCGTAGTTCACTCCAAGATGAATTTCGTGAAGGTCGTCCAAAATCAGTTGTTGTTCCGAAAACCATTGATGCTGTGCGCCAACTGATATTGGAAGATCGTCATGTGACCTATCGTGAGATTGAGACAACCTTAGGCGTTAGTGGGACCAGCATACATTCAATATTGCATAAACATTTGACTGTCAAAAAAATTTGTTCGCGTTGGATCCCACACAATTTGTCAATCGCCCAAAAAAAGGCTCGTGTCAATTGGTCGAAAGAAATGCTCAAAAAATACGGTCGCGGTGCTTCGAAACACGTCTATGACATCGTGACAGGTGATGAATCGTGGATTTACGCGTATGAGCCCGAAAGTAAACAGCAGTCGACTGTCTGGGTGTTTCAAGATGAGCCAAATCCAACAAAAGTTGTTCGCGCACGAAGCACTTCCAAGCAAATGGTCGCCTGTTTTTTCGGAAAAACTGGACATGTCGCAACCGTACCACTAGAACAACGCAGAACAGTCAATTCTGAGTGGTACACAACCATTTGTTTGCCAGTTGTCTTCCAAGAAATCAGGAAAACCAACCGCCGAAGACGGATCACTCTTCACCACGACAATGCGAGCTCTCACACATCGGCTGCGACAACTGCATTTTTGAGCACCCAAAATATCGATTTGACGGGTCATCCGCCGTATAGTCCTGACTTGGCACCGAATGACTTCTTTTTATTCCAGTACGTAAAAAACAAACTGAGAGGTCAACGTTTTTAGCGGTTGCTGCACTCAGAATGCATGTGTTGGAGATACCTCAATCAGAGTGGCAAAAGTGCTTCGACAATTGGTTCAAACGCATGCAAAAGTGTATAGATCTTCATGGGGAATATTTTGAAAAACAATAAAGTGATTTTCGATGATCAATATTTGTTTTTGTTCTCTAATGCCGAAATATAAAAGGCAACCCTCGTACCACCCGCATAAACCCAATAATGGTCCCATTAATCCAGAAGATATCGGCAAATTAATAAGGTCGTCGGGGCACACACTCTACATCATAGGCGGCGATTTTAACTCCAGACATCCCTACTGGAACACCTCCGTCTCTTACTCAAATGACACAAAACTGTATCAATGGTACATCGAAAACGGGCATGCCCTCAACTTCGAAAAAATCGCACCTACGGTTGTCACGCGAGGAAACTCAATTCCGGACATCTTTTTTGTGTCCGAAGACCTATTTTCTCAAATCACTCCTCCCCAAGTATCGGGGGATGTATCTGATCACAACGCTGTGACCGCATTCATCCGCGGCTATCGAGCATCGCGGGCTCATATCAGATACATACCCGATTATGGGAGCACAAATTGGAACAACTTCAATGCCACATTGAACGAAAAACTCTCTCTTCCCGCTCACAGGAATCTAACGACGGTTGAACTAAATAACGCTGCAGCTCGAACTCACAAGATTTTAGTTGGAACTTCAGAGACTCATGTCCCGAAGTATAAACTTGAAAAGACTTGTGGGGAGGAAGTATGTACTACCATGGGTACTTGATTCACTTCTTCCTCCATCATATATATGTTCCACCGACACAATAGGAAAACGCCAAACAATCACCAGACGGGGTTGAAACAAATAAACACAAGATTTATCATAGTTTATTTTATTCACTTTACTTAATTGTATCCCCATTGATATTTAATTAAATTGATAATCCATTGTATACCCGCCTGTCACGCGGGGGACCGGGGTTCAATTCCCCGTCGGGGAGCCTCTGGCGCAAGACTAATAACCTTGCCCGGAAAAAAAAAACAATTATTATGGAAAATTTAACAAGCCTCAGGACTTGCTAAATAAGGCCAAGACCGGCTCCCGGTTGTAGTGCCGATGATGATGATGATAATCCAATGTGAAGCAGAATTCATTTCTTTCTGGTTGCAGCACTTTTCCACACAAAAAGGATTACTTTTGAAAAAACGATTTGTGGCGGTTTTTTAATACATTCCCAAAAACCGCCCATCCTCTTAAATTAACCACCTTCAAAACCTATAGTACTTACCTGCAATTAGGGGCAGCGTAAGCTCCCCTGCAGCATCACACCTGAAAGTTAAACCTTATCAAGCATGCACATCAAACAAATTATTTCATTCATTCATACATGGACCGTGCCAGACAATCGGCTCAGCTTGTCAGCAATTATAAAACATAAATACTCGCTGGCCAGCGTAATTGTTGACATAGCTGTAGCCGGTATTGTTGCTACGGTTCATGAGTGAATATTGCCCCAATCCCAAGGTTCGCAACACTTGCGACCAATTTCCCTTATCGGTTATCTACCGATCATGGGATTTGGGCACTAATATGATTGACGTTTGACAATCATACCCCAGATCATGCCTAACGATGCTCCGGCCTGTTAAATAAACAAACACGATGTGCATATCATCGTGACCCTTGAAATAGCGTTTTTGTATATCTTAAAGCAAAAACCTAATTCGTTCTCAGGCGCAGGTCATCAAAGATTTATGGCCCTCGAAATAGCGTTTCTGTTTATTTAAGACACAACCTATTTCTTCATTCGGTGATTTTTCGCCATCGCTTATCTCAACGACGCCTGCAGCCCCTAATACCAATTCCCTTTCATCGGTTATCAACCGATCATGGAATTTGAGCATGGATATGATCATTGTTTAGACAATCTTACCCATGCCATGCCCTATGATGACCAACCAGCAAACCAAGGCAAACACACAGTACCTTACTGCGTTTGTTTTGTTTACTAATCGCTGGTCCATGGTTCTCCTGAATGAGACGTTAACCTGTACATCTGCAGGTCAATCCCTCACCATCATAAATGATTTTCCGCCTTGTGCACCAGTACATTGACCTGAAGGGATATAGGAAGAATCCATCTTTATGGCGGCTGGTGGAGGTTGATCTCGACGAACTTCAGGGAGTCAGATTGCAACCCCCGTCGCGTACACATACGCTCTCGTGCTATGCGTTTTGTTGTTAATTTTGAGCGGAGTCAGATTTTATCATCAGTCGGGTGCGGAACTAGAGTTAAGAGAAAATCGTCGCTTAGTTAACGTCAATTCAACATAGTTTAGTTCGCATTGTTTCATGTTGTTTTAATAACTGTTTCTCATCATCGAACTGTACGTGAAATAGAATATTGGGCAATATATACAAACTACATCCAAGATTAAATGTTTCATTTTGTATTCCTTTGCTGCCTTCGAGGATCAACTTGTGTGCTTGTTTTTCTTTGTTTTCTTCGTGGAACAATTAGTGCGCCGTTTAGTGTTGTGGGGTATTTTACTGAACCCGCGTCCATGTTTACCACCCACAGATTAACTTTAGTTTACACGCTGGTTTCGGGAGCACAATTAAATGAATAGCTTGTGTTGAACGAATGTTTTAATGGTTGCTAAGTAAAAACTATACTATAATAGAATATTGTGTATTTAATTAAAAAAAATAATATTGTCTTTTTTTATTCGCCACGAAAGAAAAAATGTGTACACACACGACTCGCAGGGGTGCGAACTCCGATCGCACCCCTCGATGGTAAAAGGGTGACCCATCGTATTTACGCGTACCGAGCGCTAAGGTAGCGTAGTGGAGACCCGACCGACTTGATCTGGTGATGGAATGAGACTTAGCGAGAATCATCTCGTGCAGCGATGATTCGCTTCTTGGGGTGAGTTTATGGTGTCGTGGTAGATATCCCCTTCAATAAGGATATCGTTTTAACCTACCACCAGAGAAACGTAAAGTCTTTCTTGGTGGTATGTGTGCTATCGTTCAGATCTGTGTGGTTTACACGTGCTCGAGGGCAATGGGTAAACGAAGCAGACAAAAGGGAGAAATGACCAAATGCGCCATTGATAATGCGGGTCATTGTTTACGCGATGCGTCGTCGCTATTATCGTCGTTGGAAAAAAAAGGTGCTAATGGGTTGCTGGACGAAACAAATACATAAAGAAATTTATCATGCACGTGGCGAAGGTGGAAAATAGACGGCGCAATATTTATGATCCCCGGTGAAGCTCACATGATATGTGAACCGAGGTTTTCTTTTCAGGGATATGCTGTTTGGAACAGAATTCTTAACAGGAATTTTGAATTCAAATAAATGAATGCAGGAAAGGTAAGTTTTCTTTCGCAGGGACTTGTAAGATTGTAGATTTGATCTATATAATGCGTGAAGCATTTAATATGCTAATGCGAATTGCATTAGCGAAAGCTTATGCAGACTGGGTTGTGGTTATGGGGGTTTTTAAGGTAAGTGTACCGTGGGGTTTGGCGGCGCCGCCACAGACTTATCAGATTCCCCATAACGACTTCACTCTTCGTCTCACCTTCGTCGTTACAGCTTTACGCAAAGGGAGTCATTACTGCGATCCATTATTCACAATATTGGCACACTGATAAAACAGAGAGAACAACCATGAGTTGTACGCGATCTACCATGAAGCTAATGTTGTAAGAAAAATCAAGCTCGGTAGACTCCGGTGGGCGGGACACCTAGTTCGAATAAGAGAACAGTAGCCTGTCCGCGATAGAGGGATGGCGTAGACCAGGACGCCCAGAGCCTGGGAGTGCCAAACTGGATGACATTGGCTCGAAATCGGTACCGGTGGAGAGATTTGGTAAATAAGGCCACGACCGGTTCCCGGTTGTAGTGCCGATGATAATGATGATGATGATTGTTCGAGCTGCAATGCAGAGAGCGATTGACTGAGAGCCAGCTTTTTGGAAGATCGGCTCGAAAAAGACCATTGCTACCATTAAAAAACCGAAAGGCAGAAAGAAGGTGACAGTGGTGTATTTAGTGTTGAATGCTTGATTTTTTGGCCGTCGAATATATTGCTTTCCATCGGAACTGACTCTGTTGATTTTTCTTTCATCACTCCACAATATTTTTTTCTACTGTGAGATGTTCCAATTCTCATGTTCAAAATGCAAATGCAATGCAAAAGCTAACCTAGCCTTTTGGTTTTTTAATGATAGCAATGGTCTTTTTCTAGCCGATCTTCCAAAAAGCTGGCTCTCAGTCAATCGCTCTTTAATAGAGCATGCTGAAAGTGCATTTGGTTCCTCCCGAATACTTCCTTTCGTATTTCTTTTGAACTCATAAATGGATTTTTTTGCAGCTCGAACAAAAAGTCTATCCTGGGCTTCACTCGTTTTACGAGATGGTTTTCTATATGTTTTTCTACATATTTTATAGCATTAAATACTATTTCCTTATACGACAACCTTTCATTATTTCGAAGATTTATTATCGCTTCTCTCATGTTTTTTGTACAGCTGTTTTTCTTTCCCATATCTCGTTCAAATGTCTTAAAACAAACTAAGAACTTATAATTCCGTTTACTTTCAAACAAATTTTTATATTTACCAACAAATATTTACGTTTAAAACGAAATTATACAAAAAGAAACAAATCGTTCTTAATTAAATCGCCAGCTAATTTTGTTTTACAAAACTTTTTTTTGTTATTTTTTTGTAAATATTATTTATATTTTAATTAATATACTTAATTACATATATAAAAAACATTTTACAAACTGTTTATAGCAAAGATTTTTAATAAAAAATTATTTAAAACAAAATTTCTAGTATCGTTCTTAATTAGTTCGCCACAACTGTAACTTAAATCTTCATCATCATCATCATCGGCACTACAATCGGGATCCGGTCGTGACCTTATTTAACATTTTTTTACTTTATTTTTTTCCTTTTTATCACAAATTTTCCATAATAATTTATTTTTACGGGCAAGGTTATTAGCCTTGCGCCGAGTAACTTAAATCTTATTCTACCCTAATTCTAGAAAAGCGAAGTCTCTGTAAGCTGGCCGAAGATGCAGTTATTCTGGCGGCATTGGTATTTGCCATTCAAGCACCAGAACTGTTGGTAGTGTAAGTGCATACTTAGCAACCTAAGTAGCCAACCAGCATCTGCTACAAACGGGTTTTGGTTTCTTGTTGGATTTGTGAGAATCATATTGTCACAAATTCAAAACCGACACACTTGTCAACGGTTAGCGTGACCTCATGGCGTCGCACCGAGCCTTAAGCCAACTAATACGACACCAACACACCGATTCTGGAGCCATCTAGAGGAATACTGGAGAATACGCGAAACTGGCGAAAACGTCAGAAGCAGACGGACCACGAGAGAACACGTGGAAGAACCAAGAAAAAGGAGAGCCAGAAGAGACGATTGATTGAGAAATTTAACGGAGCAAAAAAAGAGGTTGTCCTTGAACATTGAAGCACTCTTGCGATCCAGTGGTCGAACTCGCGTAAAAAGAACGGAAAGTTTTAAACTGGACATAGTTTAACGGCCGTGTGCGAAGTAAAAACGTAACAATTGGTGTCAGAAGTGGGATCGCGGAGTGATCGTGGACAATGGTAAAGTTTGCCGACCTAAGAATACCTCAATTGAGGGATGAATTGGAATCTCGACGGTTGCCCGGAACAGAACAAAAGGCGGAACTGGAGGCACGATTGCGGAAGAATCTGGAGGACGAGGGCATCGAAGTTGAAACCTATGAGTTTTACCAAGGTGCTACGGGACCTTCATCCGAAGTCAAGGAGCAGTTCATGGAACCCCAACCAACTCTGGCATTCGACATGAACGTGCTTTTGCAAGCAATGGCACGACAATTGGCGGAGCAGTCTTCACGTATGGAAAATCAAATGGCGGAACAGTCCTCACGCATGGAGAATCAGTTGACGGAACGCATAGAGGAGCAGCTGACGGAGCAGTCCTCGTGCATGAAGAATCAGTTGGCAGAACACACTTCACAAGTTAAGGACCAACTAGCGCACATCGAAGTAAATGCCGCTAAGTTGCGGGGGAGGCAGGACCAAATGGAAGGCGAACTACATCAATTGGAATCGAAACTTAGGGAGTTGGATATTCATGTGCGTGAAAGACAGTCAAGCGAACCAGTTACGACTGTCAATGCGATGAACATTAAGGCCCCAACCTTTGATGGAACTGTGCCGTTTAGTGTTTTTAAACTACAGTTCGAGACGACGGCACAAACTA
Source organism: Microdon myrmicae (assembly GCA_963931805.1). Lineage (NCBI taxonomy): Eukaryota > Metazoa > Arthropoda > Insecta > Diptera > Syrphidae > Microdon > Microdon myrmicae. The sequence continues at coordinate 165,106,243 of OZ007496.1, read as the reverse complement.
ATCATTGGACAAGGACGGACAGAGTGGCAGCGTTGGTGGTATCGCTAAAAGGCCCCGCCGCCGATGTGCTACAAACTGTTCCTGCAAGTGATCGTAGCAATTATGACGCAATAATGGCTGCGATTGAACGGCGTTACGGCAGCGATCATAGGAAGCAGATGTTACAGATAGAGTTGATGAATCGCCACCAAAAAACAAACGAGCCGTTACAAGAATATGCAATGGAGATAGAACGGCTCGCGCACTTGGCAAACGTAGATGCACCCGCGGAGGTTATCGAAATACTCAAAACCCAGGCGTTCGTCAATGGTTTGAAAGATGCAGACACAAAACGAGCAACGTACTCTACGCCGAAAAGGACATTCACGGAAACAGTGTCGTTTGCATTGACACAGGAAACAGCAAGTCTGTTAAGGAAACCAGTGCATAGAGGCCATCGCGTGGAAGTGGAACCGAACGAATCCCTGGAGAAAAGTGTGAGGGATCTCATAAAGACTATGACTCAAATGATGTCAACCGGACGCAAGGGCTCCGACGGGAAATGTTATAATTGCGGAAAAGCTGGGCACTTTTCACGGGATTGTGATGCACCAAGCAAGGAAAAAGAGATTGCTGATCTGGACTTGAATGGCGGCAAAAACTCTAATAGTCCCACAAATAAAACGACTCCTTCAGCTGAGCGATACATACCACCCCAATTACGTGGAGGAGATAAACAAGATTCATTAAATCGTGATAATAAAGGCGAAAAGGAATTCAAGAACGAGAGGGATAGGGAATACAGGACCGATTTCCGCAGAGGAAATAATAAAACCTTTGGAAATAGAGATCGTCCGGAACGAGTAATTTCAGAAAATGGAAAATATCCCAAGAGAAAGTTCGAGGAAAACTGCCAGAATGGTGAACCTGAAACTCGACGAGAGGACTGGAATCGTAGTGGTGGTGGACGCTTTCAGAATAATCGGAATATGGATAAAGAACGCCGTGATGATCGCCCCCGTGAGCGCAATCAAAGAGATGACGGCGGCAATCGTAATGCGCGTTGGATAGAAAGGCTGCAGAACTATGACTGCGAGATACAACACCGAAAAGGAGGACAGCATGGAAACACCGATGCACTCTCTCGACGCCCATGTGCAGTGGAGTGTAAACATTGCTCAAGGGCTGAAAGATGTGAAGGGATAGTCGACATCCGCTTGTTGAGTCTCGGACCTGATGCGGAATGGGACTCCAGTGCTATGAGAAAAAGCCAACTGGACGATGCCGATTTGGTCAAGATCCTGAAAGCAAAAGAATTGAATGAAAGACCAGCAAAGGAAGGAATGTCATCGGAAAGTCCAGTGGCCAAGGCGTATTGGGCGCAATGGGACAGCCTGAAATTAATAGACGGAGTGTTACATCGCCAATGGGAAAGCAATGATGGTAGATACACCTCCGATTTAATTGTCCTACTAAAATCAAGGATAGCAGCCGTGTTGGAAGAATTCCATAATGGACCAAGCGGAGGACACCTCGGCGTTGCAAAAACCCTGGAGAAAATAAAACAACGGTTTTGCTGGGTGAATGGCCGGAATTCTGTTGCTAACTGGATTAAAAACTACACACAATGTATGGCAGCCAAGGGCCCAAAAGTCAAAAGCAGAGGGAAGTTACAGCAGTATAATGCCGGAGCGCCATTTGAGTGCGCCGCAGTGGATGTAGCTGGCCCTTTCCCTACTAGTGACTCCGGCAACAAATATGTACTCGTGGTGATGGACTATTTCAGTAAGTGGCCCGAAGTGTATATGTAGCGGTTCTTTAATACATTCCCAAAGAACCGCCCATCCTCTTAAATGAACCACCTTCCAAACCCACCATACCTACCTGCAATTTTGGGCAGCGTAAGCTACCCTTCATTCTCTTTCACCTGAAAGTTAAATCTCATTAAGGCATGCATCACATTGAATTTTTCCGTTTATGAACCGTACCATATCTCCATCGGCTCGGCTTGTCAGCAATTATAATAGATAAATACTAGCTGGCCAGCGTAATTGTTGACATAGCCGAAGCCGATGGTTTCTTGCTACGGTTCATATCCATTTATTGCCCCAGTCCCAAGGTTCGCAACACTTGCGACCAATTTCCTTTGTCGGTTATCTACCGATCATGGGATTTGGACACTAATATGATTGACGTTAGACAATCATAACTCAGATCAAGCTAACGATGCTCCGGCCTGTAAAACAAACAAAAGCTACCATAGCCTAGGTCATAGGCGAGCAAACCATCGGTTTGCTTATCGCCACGAAAACTCTATAGCCTACAATGGCATTAGCATGAACGCCTAAGTAAACACGATGTGCATATCATCGTGACCCTTGAAATAGCGTTTTTGTGTATCTTGAAGCAAAAACCTATTTCGTTCTCAGGCGCAGGTCATCAAAGATTTATGGCCCTCGAAATAGCGTTTCTGTTTATTTAAGACACAGAAACCTATTTCTCCCTTCGGCGATTTTTCGCCATCGCATATCTCTATAATACCAATTCATTGCACCAGCCCATGTTTATTTAGGTGCATTTTCGTCGATTGTCGATATACAGGCTAAAGGGCAACGTACATGTCCCATACGGACACATATAGAATCCTCCCACACCAATGTAATCCACACCGTGAATCTGGCAGATATGGATGGTTTCTGGGAGTCAGATGTTAGCCACCGCTGCGTGCACACACGCAAGACGAATCCACGCGTAGTGCATTTCGAGTAGGAAGAAATCTTCGCGCGAATATAAAGGTTATTTCGACACTCTGTGGTACTAAAAATACGCGCCGTGATCGTGGGTTAAAATGAAAAGGTCGTCGAGAAGGAAATAAATATAATCCCTTTTTCCGTTGTGTTAGACGCCGGTAAAGTTAATAAAATATAATCTCCTTTTCTGTGGTTTTAAATCTATTGGTGTAAAAAAAATTAAATGACAATTCACCCAGCTGTACTTTTGGATAAATATTGTTCTTGAGTAATTTGTAAAACTAGACCCGGTATTGAAATAAAAATAAATAGTGTACGACTAAACAACAGTGTGCATTTCATTTTCTCCTTCGTTTGCGAATTCATGGATAATTTGGTGAACAGTGTTCTGCGGACAAGAGTTGGGGAATAAGTGAACCAGTGTTACAACGACACCAATTTAGCTCCCCACATATACGATACCAAACCAAGAGGCTAAAACTGTAGCCGAAGCTTTCGTGCAGAATTGGGTCACGCGATTTGGAGTACCGATCGAGTTACATTCGGATCAAGGGAGGAATTTCGAGTCTGCTATCTTCCAAGAAATGTGCTCACTGCTGGCCATCAAAAAGACACGGACGACAGCTCTGCACCCGCAGCCGGATGGAATGGTTGAGAGGTTCAATCGTACGCTCGAGGAACATTTGCGAAAAGTTGTCGACAAATGTCAGCGTGATGGGGACAGGCACATCCAAATGTTTTTAATGGCATACCGATCAGCAGTACACGATACTACCGGGCACCCACCTGCAGACATCATCTTTGGTACAGACCTGAGGCTCCCATCGGACCTGAAATTCGGTAGCAACGGTGCCACTATTAAAGCCGGAGGCAGCTATTGGGAGGTGCTCCAATCCGAGATGGACGAAATACACCGTCTCGTGATGCAACGAGATGAGCAACAATATGAATGATCGGTATGATCGAGCCATGAATTCCGAGGGAGTCCAAGAAGGCGATTTAGTACTATTATACAACCCCCAACGGAGGAAGGGTGTGTCCCCAAAACTGCAGACATCGTGGGAAGACCCATATAAAGTCTTAAAGCGACTAAACGATGTGGTGTATCGCATACGGAAGAGGCAAGGGAAAATAAAAGTTGTGCATATAGGGAGACTATCCCCATTGGGATCATGGAATTTGGAGTCTGATCGCGACGATCAGACTTAAGTGGGGGGCAATGTCACAAATTCAAAACCGACACACTTGTCACCCGTTAGCGTGACCTCATGGCGTCGCACCGAGCCTTAAGCCAACTAATACGACACCAACACACCGATTCTGGAGCCATCTAGAGGAATACTGGAGAATACACAAAACTGGCGAAAACGTCAGAAGCAGACGGAACCACGAGAGAACACGTGGAAGAACCAAGAAAAAGGAGAGCCAGAGGAGACGATTGATTGAGGAATTTAACGGAGCAAACAAAGAGGTTGTCCCTGAACATTGAAGCACTCTTGCGATCCAGTGGTCGAACTCGCGTAAAAAGAACGGATAGTTTTAAACTGGACATAGTTTAACGGTCGTGTGCGAAGTAAAAACGTAACAATATCATTTACTACTATATTGGTTTATATACAATAGTAGAAATTAAAAAAATTAATGAAAATGAATTTGATAGGAATCTAATAGTACAGCAATAAATAAAATGAATTTGATAGGAATCTAATAGTACAGCAATACACGGAAATACTACTGTGTACAGTTACGCATTGTGCATAACTGTTTTTGCTAGCCAGGGAATACTCAAGACACGGTATGTTCATCTCTTCACGCAGTTAAATGAATTAACTCAGCTCTTAAATTTATGACACTTGAGTGTGAGATATAAGTCTTCAAGACGGCCTTAAATTTAATTTGAAATAATTTGTGCACCCGCTTTGCATCTGAATATCTTTGCATTTAATGCAACGGTCGATATTACCTCATTGGTCTTTCCCAGTATTTCAATAAACCAAGCTATGTTGACCAAAACAACAGATAATCCCACACTATGTAAAACAAGATAGTAACTATAATTTGGCATACATTTGGGTCGGTCTGTGGCAATAGTATTAACGTTTGTATCGCTCTGATCGATTGGGTTTGTTGTCATCGTTTATTCGAGTAGGTCCTTCAGGTGCTCAGAGTGTAGAGTCTGGTGAGAAAATAGTGAAAGCTGGGCACCATCGACTCTACTGATGAAATCAGCAATAATGTGATATATAAATGTCAGCTGTTTAGAGGACTTTCGTACTACTACAGACTTAGTAGCAATATTACCTCAGAGTTGACCTACATTAATTGTTCCAAGGCGAGAATAGCGATGACGGTATCTATGTTTCTTTATGTGATTTAGTTTCGAAAATCATACACTCTTCCGCGTAGCTAATCAATCTTGTGACTTCCACAATGATCGTATTTGGGCCCACAGTGTGTCACAATGATTGATGCATTACCTGGTTATGGCCGACAGAGTGAGTAGCATTGGTGCTAGATGCAGATTTTTAGTTGAATCTACGTTGCTGTCGACACGCGTCATTCATGGTTGAAGAAGTATTTTTTTTTAATTTGTAAGCGACAATTGATTGCATTGAATTGATTGCTTTCACTTTCAAGAATGGATATTGTTATACAAATTGTCTCTCTTTGATTAATTCACAACTTACAAACTGTTAGTCTTAGTTTCGGTGATATGTAATTATTTACTTCGTTACCTTTTCATCAAAAAATTGTTAAGCTGCTACTTAAATATTTACTCACAGAGAAAGTTTGGCAAATCATGCATAAGTTGCGTTAGCGTACGTTGACGCGTCGCTATAAACTAACTCTCTCCGTGAAGTAAATCTTATAATTTATAAATGAGTATCAACAATATATTAGGTAAGAGCATGAGTCTATAAATTGCCGATCAGAGAAGTTTGATGTTGAGGAATTCAACAGTGAAATGTTGTTAAGCGAATTTAAAGGAATTTTTTTTAATTCGGATATGAAGAAATTCTGTTTAAGGGAAAAGCTAGCAGGGAACAACATTTAATTATTTATGGTCTTATATCACACAGGTTGAGATATAATTGCAATTAATGTATAATAATAATATTGGCTACTTAAAATAGTCTACTTACGGGGATATGGTGGTATAGGAAGTCCTGTGGCGGTTTCCCCTAACGCCATCGCCCGCCTCACATTTTCAACAGGAGCACCCCATAAGGAGGGCATGAACCCAGGCGACGGTGCATTGTCCGAATTTATCGGGCGTGCGGTTGATACGCTATGGAGCGTGGTTTTCGTGCCGCACCATGGGGGCGGAAACAACAAAAACCTGGTCGTCGAAAAGCATCAAATTCTATTGGGAATAAGAGCAAAATTTCCGGTAAGGATGAATCGCTTGTTTGTGCGTAGCACAACATGAATACCCGATAGAATTTGCCCAACATGCAGCACCACCGGGGAAGTTTCAACCGACGCCGACGGCCAACGGAAATATTCCAATTTTGGTTCCCGCCAACATGCACCCCTTCTCGAGTGGAGAAAACGGTCGCATCCTCAACCAACGGATCAATCGAGATATGCGGACAAGAATATCTTCGATCCAGCACCGTCACACACAAGCAGCCTGTCCCCTTCTCATCACCGAAACACGGCAGGCATTCCGGTAGCAAAAACCAACCTACAGGCAAGTAATAGCATGCTTGCCTACAAGAGAAGCAAACACAATGAATAGCCACCTGCACCATTTGCACAACGATCGATATGCGATCTACGGCGATCCTGGGTGTGGTCGCGATCGTATAAACATTCGTCGTTTATATGTAAGATTCACCAAGCGAAATGTGCACGATCAGCAATAATGCTTTACGCAGTCGTGATCGTGTACACATTTCAACCCCTGTACGAACTTGCAAACATGTAAATTCATGTCCCATGTCTGCATGCCAGGGGATACACACGTAAGCGACAGAAGCGATTATCGTGTGTATGTTTTCACCCATTCTTTTTTTCTTGTGCTTAACCAAAGCTAAATCGCACCATATATGGCCATCGAAGCGATGGATGGAATTTTGGTGTTCTGTCGTTTCAATGCCCGAGGTTAATCTCGATTCGGATTCCGTGAGGGCAAGTCGCGCCCTCACGTTAACTTACATCCCTCTTGGGCCGCCCCAAGGGATTTATTAAACTTAGTCGTTGAGAGGATTTGAAAAGAGTCAGTAAGACCGTTCGGGCTAAGACTAAAGTGGTGCGCCAATTCAAATGTGTATATAATTGTTCCAATTCAAATGTGTATATGAAGAAAAGTCTATTAATTAAGACAGTTTATTTTCAATTCAAATGTGTATATAATTGTTCCAATTCAAATGTGTATATGAAGAAAAGTCTATTAATTAAGACAGTTTATTTTCAATTCAAATGTGTATATAATTGTTCCAATTCAAATGTGTATATGAAGAAAAGAAATATTAATTAAGACAGTTTATTTTCAATTCAAATGTGTATACGAAGAAAAGTCTATTAATTAAGACAGTTTATTTTCAATTCGAATGTGTGTACGAAAAAAAAAGAAACATTTAATTTTTATCTACGGAGTATTTTGTTACCTAATAAAAAGTATAACGCTGCGACAAAAGAAAATCAACGTCCTTGTTTTAATTATTGGAGTCGGATACGAAGTGAACCAGTGGGGTTACGTGGTTAACCTGTGCCCCTGTGGCACCCTGACTGACACGCCACGTAACATTAAACTCAAAGACCCATAGTCCCATGTATGCATTCGATCCTTACAAGCTAATTATGAAAACCCTACAAACAGGTGGGACAAGACTTGACTTGTTACCATTCACATTTTTCTAAACGGATGTCCACATTTGCATAATGAACTAAAACGAAGTTACCAATGATGTACAGAAGTAGTCGGTTTTAAAGTATTATCTTCACTAAATAGGTGTCCTAATATTGCACTAAAAATACATTTATAAAAATAAAGCAGCAACAAACAAGATTATGCCTTATATCAGGGATGAGCAAGACGCGGCCCGCTAAGCATTTCTAAAGTTGAATTTATTTTATCGACTTTCTCCCATCAATATATTATTATAAAATTATTTATAATAAAATGGTAGTGCATGCTAAACAAAAGCAATTTTTTTGTGACGAGTTACTTACTTGTCAGGGACTTGTTCAAACATGCAATACGAACGCGCTGCGTCTGTGCTTGTTTGTGTTTGCTTCTGTCATACAATCAGTCAGACTGGTAAGCTGTTAACTAGCCATTTTAGCAATTCTTGTGATTCTTGAAAGGCGTGAGTGCAATATTATTGTCAAAAAGGTAGTAGAGTTTTTTCATTAAAAATTAAGTTTTAATACTTTTTTTTTTAACTTTCATATTTTTAACCCATACTAGCATGTCGAAAAAGCAAACACCAAAACGAAAGGTTGCGGCTGAGCACAGGCAATTCCAAGAAATGTGGAAATTTGATTATATTTTCACTTTCTTTAGAGATAAAGCTGTATGCTTAGAGACTGTGTCGACATTAAAAGAATATAACATAAAAAGGCATTACGATATAAAACATGAACAACAATATAAAAACTTACCAAAACAACTAAGGATAGATAAGTTTAATCAAATGGAGAAAACCGTGGGAAAACAACGGCCTATTTTTAAAAATCAAGCTATTTTATCAAATACGGCAGTAAAGGCTAGTTTTGTTGTCAGTCAAATACTAGCAAAAAAAATGAAACCCTTTGCGGATGGAGAGATGATAAAAGAATGTTTGACTGCTGTTGCAGAAATTGCATTTCCTGATAAAATAAATATTATTTCAAACATTAGTTTATCAAGATTCACCATTGCAAGGAGAATTGAAGACTTGTCCGAGAGCATAGCAACAACGCTTCGTGAACGCATTGCAAAAATCGAATACTGTTCTTTGGCGCTTGATGAGAGTTGTGATATTAGCGATACAGCACAACTGGCTATATTTTTACGTGGTATTGACACTAAATTTAATATCACCGAAGAATTGTGTTCATTAATTCCAATGCAAGGGACTACAACCGGCAAAGACCAGTACGATGAATTAAAGTCTGTGTTGGAAAAATTTTCAATTTTATTGGAAAAGATTATTGGTATATCGACAGATGGAGCACGGGCAATGTCGAGCATGGAGGCAGGAGTATCGGGAAGGCTATTTCAAGACATTAAGAAGGTCGCAGGAAGGGAAATATTCGTTAACCACTGCATAATTCACCAGGAAAATCGGTGTGCGAAAAGATTGAGTTTGCCAAATGTCACATTACCAATAATTAAGGCAATTAATTTTATAAAGTCACGCGCATTATGTTAAATCACCGTGAATTTAAAGAATTTCTGGAAGATTTAAAAACTGAATATGGAGACGTGGTTTTTAATACCGAAGTACGTTGGCTTAGTAGAGATGCAATGCTAATCTGTTGCGGATTCGCATTGGACACAACCAGCGAATTCGCAACTGAATGCTGCCCTTGGCAACACAATAACAAATGTCAGCAACTAGCTGACATAATCGAATTTGGTTGTCAAGCAACATAAACAAACTATTCTTCCTTCTCCGTTAGTTTGTTGGAGAGTTCACATGTCTTTCCGTGTATTCAGTATTAATCAGTATAAATTAGTTCAATCGATTAAATAAAGTAAACTTTTAGTAACCAGAAATCAACCCGAGTATTAGTGGAAATCTGGAGGAGGCTTATTTCCGGGATTTCTGCAGTAATTTAGGTACTCATTTCCTTTCACCTCTTTAAAGTCAACTTGCTTTCAGTTAGCTGCCACCAACATTATTGCACGCCAGGAGCCACCACTGTTCCTGACGTTTTTATAGTTATTGCTGCAGCCAAAGAGAACCAACGTAGCACGCCAGGAGATCACATTGTTTCAGCCGCCATTCCTCGCGACCACATTGTGAATAGTGCGTAATATTCTCCGACTACATTCATAAGTCGGCAGAACTTACAGAGATCTTCTCCGACGACATTCCTCGGTCGGCAGAAATCAAAGTACGTGTTGGCCGTTCGATAGCCAACATAAGTGTACAACTTAAAAAGCGAAATACAATTGTTCCTGGATATGAAGGGATATGCCTTTCCTCATTATGGTAATAAAGAATGGATGAGTGATTTTGAGTTTCTTATCGATTTGACTCAGCATCTCAATGATTTTAATGTAGAACATCAAGGCAAAGGACAGTTTATTAACAATTTGTATGATAAAATTCAGGGCTTTGAAATTAAAATTGTGGAAACAAAATCTTTTGCAGAATAATGTGTCTCACTTTCCACATTTAGGAATAGAAAACGTTACTACTTCTCAAAAATACGCACAATATATAGACATTTTAATCAACCAATTTCAATTACGATTCCAAATATTCAAAGCTGAAAAGACAGCGGTTTCCATGAAATTGTTTTCCTCGCCATTTAATATCGATGTGGATACAGTTCCCGAAGACTTTCAAATGGAAGTGATTGACATGCAGAATAATACCGAATTAAAAAATGTATTTTTCTCAGTAAACTTCGAAAATTTTTAGAAATCGCATGTGACCCCTGAGAAATTTCTACTTTTGACGCAAAATGCAAGGCAAATGATGTCTCTGATGGGAAGTACATACTGTACGAACAATTATTTTCAACCATGAAATTAATCAAGAATGATCACCGATCAAGACTGGGTGATACACGATTAGAAAGCTGCGTGCGAGTAGCTACTTCATCGATTCCGGCTGATATTGATCAGCTTGTATCGAAAAAACAGTGCCAAATTTCTCATTAAAAATTTCAAGAAATTCGTTTTTCTGTTCTTTTCTTGTTTGATTTTATTTTGTATTAAAATTTGTATATGAAATCTTTACAATTTTGTAAATTTTATATTTTTTTATTCTAATGTTTATTGTAAAAAAAGTTTTCTAAATTATTAATGTGTTATTTTATGTGCGGCCCACCAAAAAAATTTGCAATTTAAATTGGCCCGTTGATTAAAAAGGTTGATCATCCTTGCCTTATATAATGACCTTCAGCTCGTATGAAATAAAAGCCATTAAATCTTATCAAAGCAATTTATATCCTAAAGATTTGGTTATTAAGCGATTATTTGGAGATTTTAGATCGTTGATAATTAGGACAGATTGAGCGGACTTCCGATTGTGATGCAAAGGTTCGGAAGAACATTTTATAACAAATTTAATTTAAGTTTCTTCTTTTTTACACTAACGCGCGTTCACAAGAGGATTTTGAAGTACCCTTAAGTGTCAGAGCATAGTGCAAGCGAACGGAGAGGAGGTGGATAAGGAAGGGAGGTGTCGATGTATATTGGTCTTGAATGTCTGGACACCACAACGACCAGGAAACACATGATCAATCAAAACATTCCACATTCGTGTGGTTCGGCTAAAGAATGACTCTTTATGTTTATTTGTGCGCCTGAAGTTCAACGTGAACTGATGCGCATTTACAGATTGACGGGTATCGCTGGAAAATGACTGAAGTGGCGGAACACATTCAGCAAGTTCAGTTGAGCAACGCCCATGATAATACCTATAGAAAAGAGATAGACATTATACGTTGCGCCTGTACTCTAACGACGGAATTGAACGACTTACGGCTGAGTCCCCAATAAGTTTCACTCCTTGTTTATGCATCCTGTTGAGCACGTGTAGTGCAGTTTTGGATGCGCCTGACCAAATATGGGAGTTGATCTCCATTTTGGAACGAATATACGCCTTGTAAATACTGGCTAGTTTGGATGGAGTGAAGTATCTTTTGCATCTCTTAAGGAACCCCATACATTTGGCTGCACTTTTCGCAGCTTCAAATATGTGGTCATTCTAGTTAAGAGTCGAATTAATTCGAGTGCCGAGGATTGATAGTTCCTTGGCTTCGTCGATGCATGTGCCGTTCATAGACAGTATATTTACTTTGGGGCTCCCCTTTGACGACAAGAGACAGCACTGAGTTTTTTGGGCATTGAATTCTACTCGGTTAGATAATACACATGGATATTTCTTGTAGAGGTCGAAATTCAATGTATTAAGCATAACCTGCTGATTAGTAAAGACATCCAAAGAGTTTGGTTGGGAATCTTCATATGAGTATGAGAAACTCAAGAGGCTATCATCAGCAAACTGGTAATTTGGTTTTTGGGTAATTGACAAGAGATCATTTATAAAAATCAGGAAAAGAGTGGGTGCGGGTACCAAACCCTAGGGGACATCTTGACCACTTGAATTGAACGGCCAGAAAGATAGTCTCTTATCCATCAGTTCAGGGAATTGTCCACTTCATAGGAATGCAATTTTGACAAAAGGGCTGGATGCCCAACTCTGTCGAATGCTTGCGAAATATCCAATGCGACTACATTGCTTTCGCCGAGATAGTGGATGGAATGGATACACTTTTCCGTAAGGTACGCGATCAAATCTCCAGAGGACCTGTTGCTACGAATGCCATATTGGCAGTCATTGAGGAGGTCATTTGATCCCAGATATTTTGAAAGTTAACGGGTGATAAGTGATTTCATTACCCTCAAGAGAATAGAAGTTACTGCTATAGATCCATAAGAAGAGAACGACGATTTGTCACCCATTTTGGAAATTGCCTGAATGCTCACTAACTTCAATCTATTTAGGAAGCGGGCAGTAGAATAAGACAAATAGGAGAGTTTCCGCAGTGGTTAGCGAGTGAAGAGGAACATCTCTATTAGAGAATTGTTGGAATGCCATCCGGACCAGCGGATTTGTTAAAGTTTAGCTCCTTGAGCGCGGGCAACTCTATGCGTTCAGAAACGTTTCTGGCTCATGGTGTGCTACTTAAGTTGAGGTGGAATTGCTCTGGTATCAGGCACCCACGATTCATTTCATTTTCATTTTTAAAACATTTCTTTATTTTCTTTTTATCTTCTGAGTTTCTAAATTACATGCTAGAGAAAAAATGCTTAAATTCTAGCTTAATTATCTTATATTATAACTTACTGGTCCTACGCAGACGTTCTAAGCTAAACATTACATAACTATTGTATAATTTGCCTTTCGGCGACAGAATTTTGTTTGTGAGAGTACTTATAATTATTTAAAAAAACTTTGTGTCGACATTTTTTTTTTTTTTTTTTATATAATTTTATTTAAAAAAACTTAACTAATCTTATACTACCCTAATTCTAGAAAAGCTAAGTCTATGTAAGCTGGCTGATAATACTGTTACACTTACTTTACCGACTTTGGTATCCAGGTCTTTATATGCCATTCAACCACCAGAACTGTTGACGTTGTCCAATACTATCGTCCCGGTCTCTGTGGGAGATAGCCCTACTGAAGCCCAAGAGCTCTTCTTCGGTGGGCGTTACATCCTGGTCGTAGCACAATCGCCCGTCTATGAATGATCTACTTACATGATAGATCAGCGGAATTCCGGATCTATCCTGTATAAGCCCTTTCATGTCCAAGTCAAGGAACGCCTCTGGTGGAACAAAGCCGTTGCGACGCACGCTCTCATAGTACAGAGTGTTTGGATAATAGGCCCCGAAAATTAAGTCATTGGACGAGCTTATTGCTCTCGCAATATGTCCTCTGATTAATTTAATCATAAAATTATCCACCCTATTTATGCCGGCTTCATTATATAAAGTCTCATTTGAGTAGTACTTTTTGTATTCCGATTCCGGTGTTCGATATAATCTGAGACTGGTTCTCAGACACTTCCTTTCGAACACCCGAACCTTTTCCATCAAATTTGGACCTATGTTAAACCACACTGGACAACCATATATGAGCATTGGCCTGATTAGCGTCATGTGGCATATGACGTTTACCCTGCTGTCAAGTTGGCTACTGTGAAATAGCCTCCTTGTCATAGCAAACGTTTTTCTAGCCTTGACCAAAGCCGCCTCTACATGTCTGTTGAAATACAGATACTGGTCTAGCCAGATGCCCAGGTATTTAACTAAACTCTTGGTTTCTAGTTTATCTCCATGCGGTCCCACGATAACTAGCTTTCGCCTGTTTTTCCTTGTGTCGTTCGTGACTTTATATAATGAGGTTCTAAATAGGATGGCTTCACATTTCTGGAAGTTGATCTTAAGTTTCCAGTCATCGCAATAGCGCGGCACGTTGTTGAAGTCTCGCTGCATTAAACAATTTGTGATCTCAACTTTCGGAGCTGTTCTGTAAATTATGAGATCGTCTGCGTACGCAATAGCCTGCGGAAGTGCATCTAATAAGTCGCTAATGTAAATGTTAAAAAGAATCGGAGAGAGTACCGCGGCCTGTTGCAAGCCATTCTTGATATTATACGTTTTATTAGAGGTCACATTACCATTTTTGACCATGAACCTCCTGTCCTTTAACATATCGTAAAGTACATATACTAAAGGCTTATATATGCCATGTCGGACCAGTTTGTGATATAACCTTTCGATCCAGATGGTATCAAAGGCTTTTTCCACGTCGATCAGACAGGCACCTGTGCATTGGTTCCTACATTTATTCCATTGCATGTCGGAGACCAGTTTAGCTGTGGCATGTGTGGTTTCATGACCCGCCTTAAAGCCAAACTGGTTATTTGGAATAATGTTGTTGTCGTCTACCCATTTTACCAGAGCCTTATTAATGGTTTTTTTTCAAATACTTTACTGATGCTTGGGAATAAACTTATCGAACGCATGTTCATTGGGTTTGTACACTCTTTGCCCTTTTTTTTGGGATGGGCTGGATGATAGCCGATTTCCAACGCGCGGGATAATATGCATTATTCAACGCGTTGTTAAACAGGACTGTTTATACATCTATTGTCAGTGGGGGCAGGTTCTTGAGTACGATGTTAGGTACTCCGTCTATTCCCACCCATTGCTGCATCTATGCCAATGTTGGTTAGCAGCTGCTTGTTTACATCAGTACGTGGAATTTGGAGACACTGAATCTCGTTTTGATTATTTTTCCTGAATATATAATTTATTTGTGGGAACATATTCGGGTTTTTCGTTTTTATAGCTCGAATTCTGTTGTGCCAATACAAATTTGTTGCTAATCTATAGTTAGCTTTAAGTAGTTGTTGGAGATTTTTTAATGGGGATTTCAGTGATATTATCTCCTGGTCTTATCTGTCTGTAAACTGTCTGTATAATTGTTTTAGTTTCGATAGCAGTCTGCTCTTTTTCTTGTGGAGTGCGTTTATTGTTGTGTTTCTGTACATGTTTATGTGATCTGTAACTGTTGTTTTGGGAATTGTTTTGTGGCTTGTTCGTTTTACGGTTTCGTCCATTTGTTGGATGTATTTGTCGATTTCGTAATTTGTCAGGTTTCAGTTTACTGACAGGTTAAAGTCGTTCGAACGAAGTTCTAATGTTAATGATCTGGTGAACCGCGGCCATCGCATTGCCCCGTAGTTGTAGGGTTGCGGGATCACGAATTCCTCCAGATCTGCGAGATCGCTCGGAAGCTCCATTACTGCCGTGAATGCACAGTGGTCACTGTCGTATTCAATTGTCCGTAAACAGTTTGTGTTTCGTGTGATGGTGTTAAGTAATCTCAGTCGTGAGTCGATTAGCAAGATATCTAAGAACGATCTACCTCTGGGGAACGATGGATATTCCGTAGCTAGCAGGTCAGTTCTATATTCAATATGAAACTGATCTAACCAGCCAGCCAACTGATTTCCTCTGGCATTAGATTATTATTTCCCCAATTTATATGCTTGGCGTTCATATCTCCCCCTAGGATAAAGCAGTTTTTGCCCAGGTGCAATTGTAAGCATCGAAAGAGTGTCTCGAGCTGTGCTATAAATACTCGTAGGTTATGTTGGTGCTCCTCAGGTGCGTAGACCGCAATCGCATACAAACCCCTTCCTTGCTGAAGGGGTATGCGTACGATACAGGCTTCCAGCACCCGGAACCTGCGCACTTCTCCACTATATATTACTTTAAGATTGATCCCTTTTCTAATAAAGATTGCGACACGCCCCCCTTGAGAGGAGTTAGGTCGATCTCTTCGTATAATATCGTAGTTTTTATGTCCTATCTTATGTGTCTGGCTTAACTTTGTTTCCACCGCCAGAAGTACATCAGGTTGTTCCTCTTGCAACAGGTTAAAAAGATTGGATCTTCGCTCAGTTATTATTAGTGAATTTACTATCACGACAAGAGCTTTTATTGATGTTGTGGTTAGAGGGTTTATATCGACTTGTTATTTAGACTGGGCAACTGCGAGTAGATCTCGTTTATTTGACTTTGCAGCTGTGTCATCTGTCTCTGCAGATTGAGCAGGATTGCGAACACGTCTGCTTGCGGTTTTGTTTCAGTCCGTGTGGGAGTATTTGTGGCTACCTGCGATGTAGCCTGATTTGGTGTTCTCCCACCCGACGCAACTTGTACGTACGACCGCTGTGATGTTACGGGCGTTGTTGTTGTACGAGCTGGCGCTGTGTTTTTTTGCCGAGTCACACTTCTTGCCATTATTTCTCGGAATTTAGGACAACCTCTATAATTAGTGGGATGTCCCTCATTCCGAGGGACACTGCGCACTTTAGAAGGGCTTTGTCTTCTACCCTTTCTTTTCCCAGAGCGCATTCTTCTGCCTTAGGGTCGTTTCCGTATTTTACGCAACGGCGCTGCATTTCAGAGTTAGCCGTCGCGTGACCAAACCTTTGGCAGCGGACACATTGCAGGATGTCTCTGCCTTTTTTTAATTTGTCCCATGTGACCATTTGATGATCCAAGACTGTAATATTTCTTAGACCACCAATTCTACTACTGGGTGTTAATTTAACCAAAAAGCACTTTCTAGCACTCTTAAACCTTTTCCCGTTTTCCTCAGTATTGTTTGATTTATACAACCGGAAGCTCAACTCTTTGGCCTTAATGGATTCTCTGCACCCGGAATCAAACCACATATTTCTCTTGGGTTTGATGTTCTTTACCCTGTGTGGAATAAAGTTTCGCATGCCAAGTAGAATCGTCCGCTATATAGTCAACATCATTGTCGAGGAAAAGAAAACAACCAATTCAACTTCCCAAAGAGTCGTTCAGACCTTCCCAGTTGGCTTTCTCATAGAACCATTCTGTTCTTTTGGGAGTTTTCTCGTTAACATTCCTTTTAGTTAAAGCAAATTTTGCTGAGACGATACAGTACTCTGAAGTGCCTAAGGGCGATTCAATTGTGTATATTTTCAGGTGAAAGGTGAGAAACAGATCCAGTGTGTTGGCGGAATGACCATCTATGTCTGATACCCGAGTTGGCTCATTGACAAGTTGAGTTAAACTGTTTGAATCAGCAAAGAGCTGGACATATTAACCTTCAGGTGCTGTGTGTCCGGAGTGGCCAACGCACTGAGAATTGTGCACATTGAAATCACCCGCAATAACGATTTCGGTGTGCGGATATATGGTCAAGATCCTATCGATAGAATCGGATAGAGCATTGAACTTCATAAAATATGCGTTTCTATCCAAATAGGGTTTCTGTAAAGAAAGCAGTAATGTATGCTATTGTGTCGGTTCTACGAACCGACAACAGGTGAGATGTCCTGTCCGCCAAGGAACATACTTACCTTTATTCATTACACATGTCCCAGGAGTTATGGCCATTCCTGAAACAAGCAACAACGTTGAACCCGATACCAAAAAGCAAGGAACTTAACGTTCCAAAAGCTTCCAATATCGAGTTCAACGTTTCATACATCATACCTGAAACAAAGGTTAGGTGAGGATTGCAACGCATTCTTCCATCATATGCAAAACAATTGAAAAGGCAGAAATGCATCGCATCCCAGCAATGCACAATCTTCAATCCTGAACATCTGCACAATATTTCCATGAAATACCATGTCGGTAAGTAAACCGAACAAGGGATACATTCTCGGGTAGCTAAATGCAATTATCACTTAAATCCCTCGCATGATCTAATGCTAAGGCACACTTGCGCAAACAAACGATTCGTTGCGCCGCTGATTAGCAACCATAGAGCCAAAAACTCTAAACACTATCCCAGGCAAACAAAAGCATTACATTCCATGGTTCCTATCCCAACCGAATTGCATGGGACCCTTTTCTTCATGCCAGATGTGTTGGATAAACAAAACCAGCGAAAGATCGGAGAATAAGCGGCGGCACACGATCCGTAAATAAAAGCAGAAAAAAAGACACCAACCACCAGCAACGAATGTAATGATAATGATCACGAGGAAGATTTCTCCTTTTTCAGATCTGATGGGAAATTCTCCTTTTGAGATGCAAAGGGAAATTTTATGCTGTTAACAGATACGATGGGAAAATCTGTTAGCAGACAGGATGAAAGATTTTCTTTTGCAGAGTCGAGGAAGTACTTAGAATGGGATATTTTTTGGATAGGGACAGTTAGTCTATGTCGAGCATCTGTCTAGGAAAGATAGCGGAACCGAACAGTCGAATCAAGGAGTCGTCCAGTTAGAGAACCCAATTAGGAGGTCGGTCCGCGCAGCGAAATTTTAGAAAAGTGAAAGTAACGTCGAGTGTCGAACGTACGTGCGGTGCAACAAAGTGCTTCGAAATCGTAAACAATAAAACTTTAGCTCCGTAACTTGTGTTTCTTTCGTTGGCTCTTAACGGCAATTGCACCATCGTAAAGAATAAAACTTTAGCTCAGTAACTTGCATTGTGAAACAGCAAAACAATCTGTGTTAATAAAGAAAAATAAAGATTCGACGAACTAATATCTCTGTGTTTGATTGGTGACAGCGCTCGCTCTGGTTTCGTTTGATTTTGTTTTGCTTCGGACAGTGTTTGGCGGAACATTGTATCAACATACAACTAAAAGGTAAAAACCCGCCAAACTATGGTTACGAACGTAAACTTTTAATTACAAGAAATTTAATTCTGGATTGGAGCAGAGTCCATGTTGTGGCAGAAGCTGATAAGTAAGATCACTTCGTATGTATGTGGCTAGACCACGATGTGGAAAGAACGGAGGCACTAAGTTATAACTGAGTATAGTAAAATCAGAAATATCTATACGAGTATTATTTATTACCTGAGTCTCGTTAAGTGCAAGGATTGCTGGTTTCTGGTTACTGACGAGGGCAGACACAGAGGAGAAATTGCATTTTAGGCCGCGAATGTTACACAGATCGACGTGGAATTCCCGTTCCATTGAAATGGCTTGACACAGAAAACAAATACCGCCTCAGAAAAGGATGCAAGTCGAACTCGGCGATAGATAACCGAAAGCTGTTATGTCCTTACAGTATGTGCCCCATTAGATCCAAAATCCAGATCGCATGACGAATATTACGTCACTCAAACACCAAAAACTCTCCAAAGATTATAAATCAATCCAGAGTATCAACGCCCGAGGGATGCAACAGGGGTATGAAATGGAGGAAAACAGACACAAGAAAAGAAAGCGTACAAGGATTTCCCGCATTGCAACTCACTTGTGTGTTATCTTCGCACTTTCCACGGCACTAAGACCCGTGTGTGGAGATCCGTTTGTGTTTTTAAAAACCCATAGTATGACTTGTTGCGTGAACCGATAGTGAGTTAGGTGTTTTGTGTTTATTGTGATCAAATATTCTGCTTTCCAGGTGCTATGATCTACCAACACTTATGAAGAGTGACTTACCGCATTTAACAATGTTACTATGAGTAAAAGAACGTGCTTCCGATGACCTGAGTCAATTCAAAAGGGCTGAGAATCCTGTGAACTGGAAAGAGTTCCCCGGAAAACGGTTGTAGTGCTCCATGAAGCCCTACACCTTACCACGTGTATATTATCACAATATACCAAATTAACATTGAATCCAATGCTTTGTTAGCAAGGCGCTAGAATATACTCACAGGCAGGCCGGCTAGTCTTAAGAGGCTGCTAAAGGCCGAGATGTAGGCGGGATCCCAACGTTCCGTCGCCTGGTGAAATACCTCCCCATCAAGCTATAGGCTCCGTGAATTGGTCGGAAGAAGTCCCTATCCATCTGTCAGATCTTAGCTCATGGACTGTTTCGAAGAAAAGGTTGGCTTAGGTGGTAAATCGGTCCCAAGGTGAGATACCACCCGTCACGCTGTACATTCCGCTATATTGTCGGGCTAAATGTTCGACTATTTTTCGCACGTATGGCTGATGGCCCAGACTAACACAGAGATAAGTCATAATGGTACCTTCTGACATAAAAAATTCCGGAGGTAAACTAATTTCCCATTCGGATCTCCGGGGGGAAATATTTCAGGGGAATGGAAATGTTCTGATAAATAATCGAACTTTAAGAAGTAATCGGATTCGCTCTCAAAACTCTGTCGGCGTTCGATTGATAACGATATTTTGTAACATCAGAGACACCGGTTTCACTAATACGAAAGTAAATGCCGTCCGCCAATATTTACAGAGAGCGAAACCTGATATCCCTGCCCTAACTCATACCCAGGTCGATTCGTCAACTGATTCGACATATCTTCATTGCTCAGGATGCCACTTGCATTCGACACCACGTTTGAAGAGTGGAGTCTGCATCTTCACGCAGTCCGATCTGGCTTGGCCAATAACTTGGACATCATGTGGGCGTGTTGAGGAATTTTGTTAAATTTCTTTGTTGTCCTTATCGCTCCCCGAATAACGAACGACCGGTGGCTCTCTTCGAACATCTTTCACGTACCGTCGACTGGATACAAATCAACCACTTGACTCGGATTAACACGACTCCATTATCGCCAAGTCCGTTTCAAGGAAATAATTCCTTACCTCATAAGCTATAAGGCACACCAAACAGTTTTCAATTTTTTTTTTTTTCAAAATTTCAAATTGTAGAAAACTTGATGGCTTGTCCACATTAAGGCATCTATGGTCTCTTTTTTACTAAATTGTCTAGAATAACTGCCTCATCGAATTGGAAATTGTTAGTTTGACTTTCATTAAAATTTTTAGGAAGAAAAAAAGAATATTTCTCAACTTTTACTTTAGCAAATTGTTATTCGTAAACTTTGAGATATTGCGATGAACAAACAAAATACTAGATGACGAATTAATTTAAAAAGATCAGAAATGTATGAAGATTTCAGAAAGGTACTACCGACCAAAAAAAAATTATATTACTATTTTTATTAGAGAGGGGCGAATTTTTTGCAAATTCATTGCACAAGAAAATTTTTTTAACCATTTCTCATTACTTTTTATATTTGAAAACAGTTTTATAATAAATGCTCAAAATGTTTTCCATCTGCTCTAATACACACTTGACATCTAGCTTTAAGGTTTCCCAGGTTAGGTGACAAAATTTCCCGACCTGCCTGATTGATTCGATAGCTACTATAGTTTCTCCTTATTGTAGATCGTTTTAAAACAGCCTTAATAAAAGAAATGCAACGGGTTGAGGTCAGGTCGTTGAGCAGGCTTCAGAATTGGCACCAACAAACAATCTCAGTCTATTGGAATGGGCCTCAATTTGATACCTTCCTACGTCGGCACCATAGTGCGCACGGCATGTTTCACTTTGTATTGACATTGTTTGTCCCAAGTGTAAAGGAACGTCTAGTATTACCGGTGACTGATTTTGGAAAAAGTAGAAATAATTTTAAGAGTTCAGAGTAGAACAACTCCACTGGGCCCACAATTTGCCCATTCAAAATTCCGGACCACAAATTCATTTTAAATTCATACTGTGAGGGTGCGGGTTCTCGAAACGTCAACTGTGATGGTAGTGAAAGTTATGCAGTTGTCGAGAATTGTATCTCTCTTCCATACAGGCGAACTCTTCAGACCACAAAAGTTTGTTAAAGAAGACAGAATAATACTCTTCTTGGATAATCCGTTGATAGAAGGTTTTGAACTCGTTTAATATGATAAAGTTGATAATGGTACCTTTTGAGCACTGCATCAATTACTGTTTTGGATATTCCTATACGACATTGTATAGTTTTTTGCGCATTAATTGTAGGTGCAACAAAAACAAAATAATTTTAAAGAGCAACTCACTGTTACTTCCTCATGGTTCTTCTTCTTTGCTCTCTTGCTATCGGCTCTTAGTTTCCTGTTTCCCGGCAGCGATCCCATATTTCCACAATGGACGAGGTGCACTATATCTTAGTTTATTCGCTACACTGTGGTGGCATGTATTCCAATTCAGAACAATTCGAAACAGATTTGCATTTGCTCAACAACAAACAACATGGATATATGGAGACAAATAAAATTGCCAAATCCTTTTTTTTTTTTTTTTGTATAATTCTGTTTAAAGAGTTTTTATTTAAATAAAGTAACAATAATACTATTTCAGGAACCACAATTAATTTAGTTGAGAACTGCAGTAGTTGATTTAGATACTTCGTCAGATGATGATTTTCGTCGAAAATCAAATACAAAGATGTTTTATTGTCCGAGGCATAACACAAGAGTTTGTACTGTTTAAAGAGTTTTCATTAGGCCCTTTTTCTTTTATAAGTAAGAAAAATACTATTTCACGCTATCACCTTCTTCGAACTAATGTAAACCACATGACAATCCGCATGACGAGTTTTAAGCTGAGAGTCGCTCGTTCACGTCCTTTTATTTGGGGACACAAATTTACCCCCACTTTTCCGTTTTATTGAATATTTTTCTTTGATTCTCACTAATCCAAAAAAAAAAAACTATTCCATGTCAGATGCAGTGAAAGTAACCGTAAATTTGTTGGGAAGGGTTAGTGTGTATAGATATCTGTGTGTGTTTATCAGTGGTAGTGTGGTAATTTAACGTTCTGGTTCGTCGTTGGGTCTTTTAATAATGTGCCGCACGGAAAGAGATTCACTAAAGTACCCGAACGCTGTTCTAGTCAAACGCCAACCCCAGCTGTCTGTTATCTCTCAACTAGTGTCTATGGTGCTTACGTTACCAATGAAAAGAAATGAGGATCATTTGGTGTTACAAATTTATTTCAATAACGTATGAATTCAGTTCCGAGTTAATACAATTTAATTTTTCACTTTAAATGTTAAAGCACTAAATGATACATCCAATTTCGATACAATATATTTCATAAATTAAAAGTTCGATCACTAAATAAAAGATTTCATTTCTTTACACCAAAAATAAAGACACAATTCATAAGTTGGCTCCCGACACCGATCTACAACATTGAAATCCACACTCCAAAAGTTGACAACAGACTCTTGTGTTTATTTAACGTGGTGGCCCCGACTTGCCTCCACGGAATCCAGAACGCGATTGGTATTGCCACCGAAGCGACAGAATACCGAAACTTTCATTCAATACTTCGATGACCATATAAGGGATGATCACCGAAAGGATGTGCACATACACAGGTGGGGTTGCATCGCCCTCTCATGCTGTGCATGAGTAAGCGGACCCAATAATTTCCCAAGGGGATCATAAGCCGACATGGTTGCAGCTGGTGCAAATAACTCTACATGGGGATTGAAGTGTTTGCACGATCAGCGACTGCGTAAAGCATTTATGCTGATCGTGCACATGTTGGTGGCATCTCCACGTAGTCGAATTCTCGATGGTAATTTTCCATTTTGAGAACTCGACTTGCTTGGGCAGTCGGCCGGATGCCCTCATGTATTTGTTGGTCGGATGACCGATCGATGTGAGCATGTATGGAAAGGGAAAGATAAAATATTTCCTGCATGTGTGCGGCTGGCGAGTAAAGGTATACCTCCTGGATATTGTTCTGGCAATGTTGGTTGGTAGATGGTGCAACCAATTGCTCCTACGTGTGGAAGATGCCTATTATATGATGGAAATCGTACCGAGACATGTTCAATGTATTGGTTCGGTTCATGTTGGTTGCGTGGTGATGCAACCAAATTGCCCATAAGGAAAATGCCTGTTTAGTGCTGATGGATTTAGCATCAGCAATTATTGTGATTTTATGCGTTTTAAGGGTTTATGGTTCGACTATAAACAGGTGAGTACTTGCTTTCCAGGTTTGTATGCCCTAGGTGGGGGTTTTTTCATGGGGTAATGGGAAGATGATTGGTGGCGTTCAAGGGAACGGCCACAGTAGTCCTCGTATAGAGAATTTGGTAATTCTTTGGTTTTAGAATTATAAAATGTTGCAAGATAGAGAATGAAAGGGTTGGATAATATTCGTATGTGCGTTTTCACTTAAAGTCGTGACTATTCAAAATTGATTAGTTGGCACAATCTATGTACAATTTGGTCTGGACGACTTTTTAGAATGTATTGTATTTTGGTAGGGAAAACTATTTTGGAAATGGTCTAAACGGGGTATATGAAAAATGTGATTTTTAGCGCGGGAAATGTTCTTTAATGTATGAAATGTGGGAATTATGGAATTAAGAATGCGAATTTCCGTAACTGTTTAGAGGGGGTTTCAATTATATAACAGCTACCATGGAATCGATGGGTCCCCATTGTAGTATCACACTAGATAAACCCCATATAACGTAATAATCATATTACACTAATACAAACCGTTTCCCCTTTAGTTACCTACTTATGACGCATAGTTATTTCCAAAGGTATGCGTTTCCAAATACGAATCATTCATACCCACAAGTGCACGTATAGCGTTAGAAATAATAGTGAAGAAGATCGTGTGATTCGAACTGACGCTATTACAGTTTGAATCACGAAAAAAATTTTACCTAAGCGTTACACATCAAGCTACTGACCGTGTTTAGAATTTGATTTCCAAACTCGACTATACTCCACTGATGTCAATTATTTTTGTTATCGCTTGGTATACGGTTCTGATGAATTTTTCTTATTCGATTTTTCGTTCGTGTTCTTCACTATTTTGCTTGTGAATTGTGTGTATCTGTTAGAGATGCCACACACGCATCAGCGTAACACAATATTAAAAGCAAGCGCCACACCAGGCGGCATAGAGAATTGCCTGGTAATTGCTTACACCCGCAAATATGTACAACGTACAACGTACGGATAATATCAAATTACAGTACACCAGATGTCATGCATTTGCTTAGGGAATTCCCAGTAGATAGAGAGGAATCTGAATAAGATCGAATCGCCGTCGGTGATTCGAAGTGACGAGGTATGCCAGGGCCAGTGCACTTTAAGTGGATCAATTAAATGACAATCAATTAAAGGACACGAATGACTCGTGCCGGACGAATGCACTCCATGAGGGTCAAAGCCAACTGGGTAAAACTGCGACAGGATAAATGATTTATGTGTGAGGTAATGTGGTATAAACACGTGTCGAACATCGCCAGGTCAGCCTCTGGAAAACTGAGTTATTATTTTAGAAACAAGAAATATTTTACTCTGGACCAATTTCTTCTCCTGTATAAATCTCCTATTAGACCAGCACTCGAATATTGCTCTTATGTTTGGAGCTGGGCTCCAAAACATACTTTTGCCCTACTTGACAATATAGAGAGACGATCGATTCGCCTGATTGGGAACACGGGGCTAATGTCGGGACTACGGTCGCTATCACATCGAATGTGCGTAGCCTACCTCTGACTGTTTTACAGATATTATCATGGGCACTGTTCTTCGGAGATTCGTGGTATTGTTCCACGCAATTCGGCTTATGTGCGATACACAAGACAATCCCACGGATCGCACCAGTTTGCGGTTCATCTCCCCACGGCGCGAACATCTCTGCATCAGAACTTGTTCCGTTACAGAGCGGGAAAGCTGTGGAACTCCCTTCCCACGCGAGTGTTCCCGGAGCGTTACGACCTGCAATTGTCCAAAAAGAACTGCAACCGTTATTTGGTATCTCGGGGCGCCCACGGCGCTATAGGTTCGCCTCTTCCGAGAGAAGTGTACAAAAAAAAAAAAAAAAAGCCTTACTGATTCCTTCTAGAAGCTCCACCTCAGTCCGAATTTCGTCTTATTTCCTTACCACGAACTTAAATTGTCAAAACAATTAATAATGTTTAAAAGGGGTCCTAAGTGCGGCGAGAAAAGTAGGAATTCGCTAACATATGAAGTCCCTTTTTTCAAACATTTAGATTACACTCCGGTATTTTTGGGAGCACTTGCTTTGGAGTCAACCCCCCATTTTGATTAGTTTTTCGGTTTCTAAAGTATAATCTTTAATCCTGGTTTCATCGACTGCCACATACCTTCGTCAAAATTCACTGAGACTGCATTTATTACTATTTTGAAATTTCTTTTTGACCGTGAATGGATGCGACATCCAACTCGCGGACAACTTTCTCATGCATTACCGGTGCGGGTGCATTAAGTTTATTGTCTATTTAGTCGGTTGTAAGACTTTTGCGAATGTAAAGAAGTATCCCCAATCTTGTGCTGAAATCCAACGTTATGAATTTTGGAAAGTACCCTCAGTGTCGTAAACGGCTGATAACATACTTTAAAAAGTTTAGAGTTTTTTGATAAATGAATTCTATTCTTTCTGAAAATGGAGAAATGTTGTCGCTTCTAAAGTATCATATTTTGAAAACTCATTGCACACAGCATCCCTGAAATGAATATTTAATTGTTCCTGAAGTGGAAGCTCATTCCTATACCCGATAAATTATTCGAAAATGCATACTTTATTTATAAAGCAGCAGCAGACATGATGTTATATTTCACCAAAAGAGCTCATTGGGCTAAAGTTTCGATTCTTTGTCGGATAGTTCTGCAAGTGAACTCTATCCTAGACAATTATTACACTTTGACATATTATAATAATATATAAACTTGCTGAAATTTTAGACAAATAATAAAAATTGTCAATTATTTAGCCAGTATGCTGTAGTATTTTAGTAAATCATTAATGTATATAGATATGGAAATCTTTTACAGAGCAAATTAGATTGGCCTAACAATTTCTTTTTTCATTTGAAGATATGAAGTAGTAGATTGGATTAATTTAATTTAATTTAAAAATTCCATTGGACACAAATACAATCTTATCATTCACAGAGAATCGTCTACAATATATAATAATCACCTCCACAAACGTGCGATAAATGACATCAATTTTATTACTAAGAATTGCTTAAATATAGAACATAAAATATAAAAACCCGTTTTTACATAACTGTGATTCCGCGTATAATGCAGTACAAAATAAATGACTTCAGGTTCAAAAAACAACAATTATATGACCAATCAAATAATAAAAGCCGCAAATAAAAGATTCTGACTTAATGTATCACGAAATTTATCACACGTGTATTCCTACCTGTTCTTTTTGGATCGACGTGAAGAATTTCCTTTACAGATAATTCTATGGCTTATCCAAAAGTTTCAGTTGGTCTTGTTCTCACTCGGAAAGCACATCCAGTACGAAGGGATCTTTTTCGAATTCACTTTTAAAATCACAACTTTTTTTATTTATTTAAGTTCCTTTTTTTTACTTCAGTTTAATGAATTTTACCACTTGGACGAATTTTAAAAACTCTTCCTGATTGACAGTTTTCCAAAAACTGGTATTCGTATTAAAGGATACGCGAAAAACACGGATTAAAACAATGTAGGGCCAAAGTGTGCCGTCGAGCTGGGCACTGCTTACCGGTTAAAACGCGGACAAAAACTGATACCAAAGACGACGTTCCACGGAGTTGTTGTCGATGGTAACCTCGATGCCGGCATACGACACGCGAAGATTATCTACAAGTTTCGATGTTGAAAATGTTAATATCACTCCGGATCGGACCTGAAGAAGCATTCACTTTCATTTGAATAAAATTATTTAACCATCGTCTTTTTTTTTTTTTTTTTTGGGGGGGATTTTTGTTGGTTGTTTTATTTCACATCTTTAAAAGATATCGGTCACTTTAGTATCATTATCGATGAGCTTGGTATGTTGACCTGAGGGGCGTTGCAGATGCAATCAGAGTGTGTAGCTTGAGTGATGACCTGCGGCTAGATGAGCTGAAGCGTGAGTTTGCCAAGCTCATAATGGTTTCTTGATGATACTAGAAATTGGTACGAAAGACTGGGTGATGCGAAGTGAACAGATCGACAGGCAGTTGATATTTTCCGGTATATGAGTAATAGCCGTTCATGTAAATTTGAAAGTTTTATCGCCATTGGTGGCAAAAGGAAAAAGTCGTCGTTGATTCAATCTTTGTTATTCTAGTTTTATTTTACATAATCAGTTTTCCTTATTTTCTCGTTCTTCCAAGAATAAATTTTTTTTTATCAACAGAAAAACTAAACTGATTTATGTGCAAGTGTAAAAACAAACACATCCATTTAATCGACGGTTTCAAAATTTAAATACGTTTTTCGGCAGTTCAGATTATGTTTTTCTATAATGTGGCACAAACCCTTGTCGGTTTTGGTGTGGGAGCAAGTCTTTTCCTTTGATTCAAGGCAGGTTTGGTAATCATTAACTAAATGTACAATCAGATCAAAACTACGGTGATAGGATAGGAATCTTAGTGCTCCCAGGAAAGGCAAATCTATAGCGTGACTTAGCGCCCTGGGATTATTATTATTATTATTTATAGGCCTGTAGGAACCCGGAAGTTCATGACCTCACCGACTCGACTCCGCCATTGTTCCTTGTCCTGTGCGCTTTCCTTCCACGTTCGACCATCCGATCCGATCTCCTCGAGGTCAAACCTAACATTGTCTTCCCATCTCCGTTGCGGCCGTCCTCTCAGTCTCTTGTTGGCTTACCGTCAAGAATTCTATGCACGGTCCTATCGTTGCCCATTCGCGCCACGTGTCCGGCCCATCTTAACCTTCGCGACTTGATTACTCACGTCCTTGGATGCTCAAAGAAAAGAATTCCATAGCAAATGTACGAAATCGTAGATAAATGAGTTTCAGGGCACTGATGATATTGAGGTATACGGTTTTTTAATAGGTTCTTATTTAGAAGGCACACAATGAGGGAAAAATAAATAAATAGTATAGTACGGTTTGCTTCCGTGCTTCTCGATCAACGAGGAAGAGAAGCGAACGATGGATCCTGAATGGATGGTTGTTGTATTTTGAGTCCTGGTCCTTCGAATTTGGGTGGGACCTGGAGTCATCAGAGTCTTGTAAATCCTTCGACGTGATTGGTACTAATTCTATTGTGTATCGACATTTAAACTGTTACAAACTATCAATTCGAACTGCCCAAAACTAACGCGGTCACCAAGGAACTCTCTCAACCGTAGCCGTAGAAGAGTAGAGTATGTACATCACTCGAGCTACATACTAACTCTCCTGCTCGACTGTCGACTCTTGATGCAGACTCTATCTGTATCTTTTGTTATCTTCTTCTTACGAAATCCGGACGCATCGCCACTTATCACCGATCCGGTTTTGGGGTTGGTTTGTGTTATCCATCTGGCTAATGCAAACAAGAGTTTGCGTGCACTTCAGATGGGTAACACAAGATCCGTGGGAAATTGGGCGTGAAATTAGGATCTGGGAATCTGTGTCTATTTGCAAGTCATAAAATATCTGGTTACAATGCGTGTATGCATTGTGATGTTTAGTATTGTGTGTCGACGCATCAAATGGACAAGTTTTTGTTTAGACACGTGTTCATTGTGAGTTTTCGGATTCGTGGTTTTGAAAGTGTTAATTGCACATATTATACATGTGAAGAAGGCTAATATTATGGGCAATTTAACAAGTTTCGGATAAGGACCGGATACCGGTGAAGAGACTTGCTAAATAAGGCCAAGACCGGATCCCGGTTGTAGTGCCGATGATAATGATACAGAGAGTTGTGAGTGTTCCGCCGAACA
The DNA here is from genome assembly GCA_963931805.1 of Microdon myrmicae. Taxonomy (NCBI): domain Eukaryota; kingdom Metazoa; phylum Arthropoda; class Insecta; order Diptera; family Syrphidae; genus Microdon; species Microdon myrmicae. The sequence continues at coordinate 165,076,867 of OZ007496.1, read as the reverse complement.
CTGTTCCAAACGAAAAGCGACACACGGAGCGAAGACAGCGACAATTAAAGCACAAATTCTTTTTTTTTTCTTTTGAGGCCGCTCTTTATTTCCTTGATTGTTACTTTTGATTTACAGAACTAACACACGAATTTTACTTTTATTTTTTTTATAGTAGTTCAGGAGGAAAACAAAGAAACGACAAACTTCCACCACACATTCCATTGTCTTAAGTTTTGAAATAACCTGGTTTATCACTGTTTCCAACCGAAAAGTGGCAATATAATAAAAAAAAACGACACACGTTCCACGAAATGTCGCGACGAGGGTAATTGCCTCGGTCTCCGTATGGACTTTCCGCACTTACGTTAATTACTTTCGATCACAGTGTAATTACAATTAACAAATGTCCTCCGGTTAACTCGCATTACTTATTTTACTATGTTTAAACTGGTCGAACGTTACTTCCCCGTTTTATCGGGCTGCGCGTGAACGTCGACTATTTACGTTTTGTTTCATTATATTACGCGGCGCGGATCGACCTCCTCTGTGGCGTTCTCAGACTGTTCTTCTATTCTTTGTCCTGTGGTTTCCTGTTTCGTGACAGGCCAGATGTACGGTTGCACCCGCACACGCAGACGCGGATGTTGCTGCCTGTGTGGCCGAAGATCTTACTGGGAACCCGGAGTTCACACCTTCTGTCGAATCGATCGGTGTGTCTTTGGTGTGGTTTATTATTCCTAGCGATCCCTTTTTGGCCACAATAATTATCTTCGGTTGCAATAATTATATTTGCTTTTCCCTATGGGAACAGCGTTTTAGTTAATTGCTGTTTCTCCGATGTGACGCACTGTTAACGGTCGAAATTAGGTTAAGATTGTAGGCTGGTTCTCCATGTGATATAGACAACCCCCACAATTCAATATGAGGAAATTTTGAACGTTAAGTTCAATTGGTTTTTACTAACGAGTATGTTCCTTGGTGGAACGACGATATCTCAACCTATAGTGGGTTGTGTGGTTCGTTGAACCACCACAGATATGCATTGTGCTTTTAGGATTTCAAGGAATTGAATTCAATGTTCGAAAATTGAACGTTTGGTTCAATTTGCTTGACATTGAATTATTGTTAATTTGGGGATATGGATGGAATTTTTGGATGGGATTTTTGTAGGTGGGTAAATATGTTTGTGGGAGGAAAATTGTAGGGCTTCTTGGAGCACTACAAAAGCAGTGCGGGGTAGTTTCATACAGATCGGGTTTAAATGCCTAATGATCAAAGATCATTGAGAATCAAATTATCAGGCCACAAGCTTCACCGTTTTGTAATTCGACTGGAGAATTATTCTCTATACTTATCTGTCCGTATAGTACTGATCGGACTTTCGGAATGATGTCTTTCTTGAGCAAATGCTTTGAAAAAAAGCAATACGAGTTTACATAAGTAAGGTTTTCGTTGATATCTGTAACAAGGCGATTGGCAGTATGGGCTTGTGCTCTATTTACGGTAATGGGGGACTGAGTCATCTATAAGTTTCATTGCTCATTTTTGGATCATATTGAGTGCATGTTGATAATGCTTTTGACGAAATTAAATTACAGCTTGCGACAAATACATGGGTGGACTGAAAAGTTTCCCACCTAAGAAAGATACAAGACATTTTTTCTTAAAATGTATTTTTATTTTTATACATAGTTTCCGTGTAACTCTACACACTTCTCCCAGCGATCCTCCCATCCCTCTAACCGGTCCAAATAATACTCGACGATTATCTCTGCAAAATAACTGCTCACGAAGGTAATTGCCGCCTCAGTTGACGAAAATCTCTGTCCTCTGAGCGCAATTTTTAGATTAGGGAACAAAAAGAAGTCGCTTGGGGCTAGATCTGGTGAGTAAGGCGTATCGCCAAGCAGTTCAAACCGTAATTCGTGGATTTTCACCATGGCAGCCGCTGAGGTGTGAGATGGCGCGTTGTCTTTATGAAACAGGATTTTCTTTTTCTGCAAATGTGGCCGTTTTTCCACAATTTCTGCCTTCAGTTGGTTAAGTAATGATGCGTAGTATGCTCCTGTAATGGTCTTTCCTTTTTGAAGATAATCGACAAAAGATAACTCCATGACTATCCCAAAAACCAGTCGCCATCACTTTCCCAGCCGAACAAACAATTTGCTTTTTGCTTTCGGAGCCGATCCCCCCCTTGCAGTCCACTGTTTTGACTGTAGTTTTGTTTCGAGCGTATAATACTATATCCAAGTTTCATCGACAGCAATTAATCGGTGCCAAAATTCGGATTTATTGCGCCTAAACTGCGCCAACAGAGCGCGCTGGAAATGTTCATTCGAACAAGTTTTTGGTCTAACGTGCGCAACCGCGGCACTCAACGCGCGGAGAGCTTTCGCATGCCTAAATCTTAATTTAATATGTGACAAACACGTTCTTTGAACATTTTCGTAGCCTCTTCTATCTATCTCACTTGAATTCGGCGGTCGTCTGGCACCATTTGGTGTACTTTAGCGATGTTATCGTCAGTTGTTGCAGTTTTTGGACGTCCCGAACGCTCTCACGGCCACATTTAAATTCAGCTGCCCAAAATTTCACTGTGGTAAATTATGGTGCAGAGCCCCCATACACAGAGTCCAACTCATCTTTGATTTGCGTAGGCATATTGCCTTTCAAAAACAAAAATTTAATGACAGCTCGATACTCAATTTTGTCCATTTTCACAGAAACACACATCGGCTCATTCAAACGACTGTCAAATAAAAACTACATATCCAAAATGGCTGAAATTTTGATAAGTAACTGTCAAGAGATGCAAAACGAACGCGGCTAAAAGTTCAGAGTGTCTTTTATTGAGCACCTCTCGGATCCATGCATGAGTACTGGTAGACCATGGTCTTGTACAGTAGTAGTTTGGATATTCTGGATAAATTTCGGGATTGAAAGAGCATTGATAGACCATAGTAGGCTTTGTTGGATTTGATCAGCCGTTCACGTATTTCTTCTTCCATATTGTTATCGGCTGATACTATTGACCCAAGGTAGTTAAAAGATTGCACTACTTCAAATTCGTGGTCCACTATCCGGATAGTTTGACCAACGTTAGGTCTTCTCTTCGCAGAAGTTGCCGCCATGTACTTAGTTTTCCCCTCATTAATGTGGCTACAGGCTCCTCGATAGTATAGTGGTTAGTATATCCGCCTGTCACGTGGGAGACCGAGGTTCGATTCCCCGCCGGGGAGCCTCTGGTGGCAAATGATAAAATCTCGGTCCTTCCGAAAAGTTTTGTGATGCCACAAAGAGTAAATAACCATTTTATGGAACAAAAAGTCATCAATTACATGGAAGCAATACTATATAAAAATATATTTGGTATCGCTAATCACGAATGGATACTTGTATAAACACCAGTTTCTTAAAATCATGATATGCCGGTGATTGATCTGGAATCGCAATGTAAACATTCGCTCCAAATTTTGGGTAAACAAGGGATGGACTGCGATGCATACATCTTAAGTAATGTGCCCTGATTGTTATGGGTAATTAGAACAAAAGTTAAAAGAACTTACAAATACACCCATCGATATAATAATAACAATAATAATAAATTAAAAATTGTGCTGTAATTATTGAAATGATCAGAATACTCGTAAATATATTATTATTCGACATTAGTTAATAAAAGAAAGATATTCATTTTAATTAAGAGATAATAAAATTGTGTACTGTGTTGCAGCACATTTAACGAAACTGTGTTTAATTTAACGAACAGCGCAGTATGGATACACTGTCTGCGTAGTGTGTAACATTTAGTATAACACAGTCATGATAACTTCTTTAAAGGTGCACACGTAATATCAAAGGTGAAAAGAGAATCTATAACATCATTGCCAAAATAAATATTCAAGAATAGGCCTATACAACAAACTCAGTTGATCTACAAATCAAAGTGCTACCTATAAAAATTTATTCACCCTTTCCCAAAGCTCAAAAATTTAAGAGTACGTTCGACAACTAAGAATATATTATTGATGGTGGGTATATAAATTACCTTATAACACTTTATAAGTCGACCAGAGTGTCTCTTTACGTCAGTCTCGAAGGCTATTCGATATAGTAGCTAGTTTTACAATCCCCATAGAAAGTTATGCGTGACAAGGTCTTAACCAAACTATATTGTTCCTTATTCTCATGGAATTGTATTTCAAAAACAAGCATTTGGAACATATTTTTTCTGAATCCAAGAGTCCTTGACGTGAGGACTGAAACAATGAGAGTTTTAATTAAAAACGTGTTTTGAAAATAAATCACCCATTGCATGTCTTTCGTAGGTAGATATTCTAGTTTACATTAAAAGCCACTTCTGTATGCGGTCAGAATATACATTTACCAATAAACCTTTCAATTAATTAGCGGTTAAGCCAACTGAGTCATACGCTACTCATTTCGGCCAATAGCCGATTGTGAATTAAGCAATGTGGAGATTATTTGAATTAATCTTTAACTCCTCTCTAATATCTGGAAATACTGTAGCTTCTGTGATCTAATAAAAAGCACTTGTTATTATATATATACAAATCATATGCTTATGTTCCATTATTAGTATCCTTATGAAATTAAGGAGAGTTAGTTAGAATAGTGCGAAAAAGAACTGTAGGTGTGGTTTGGCATATGATGATATGATCAGGGAGACGAGACAGAAACTTTGGCTACCACAAATCCACAATGCGAAAAAATCATTCAAAGTACAAAGTACAAATAACTTTGGTAAATCGCTTTGACTTATAGTGTGAGATCGAATGGACTTTTTTTTTTTTTTTTTTTTTATTAGACTTCTCTCGGGAGAGGCGAACCTATAGCGCCGAGTGGGCACCCCGAGATGCCATCAAATAACTGTTGCAGTTCTTTTTGAAAAGTTGCAGGTTGTAACGCTCTGGGAACACTCGCGTGGGAAGGGAGTTCCACAGCTTCCCCGCTCTGTAACGGAACGAGTTCTGATACAGGGATGTTCCCGTCGGTGGGAGATGAACCACAAACGGGTGCGATCCGTCGGATTGTTTTGTGGAACGCATATAAGTCGAATTGCGTGGAACAATACCAAGAATCTCCGAAGAACAGTACCCGTGATATTATCTGTAAAACACACAGAGGTCGCCTACGCGCCTTCGATGTGATAGCGACTGTAGTCCCGACGTCAGCGCCGGGTCCCCGATCAGGCGGATCGCTCGCCTCTGTATGCTCTCAAGTAGGTCGAGGGTATGTTTAGGAGCCGAGCTCCAAACATGAGAGCAATATTCGAGCGCGGGTCTAATTTGGGATTTATATAGGAGAAGAAGTTGGGCCGGAGTAAAATAGTTCTTGGCTCTAAAAAGATACCTCAGTTTTTCTGAGGCTGATCTGGCGACACTCGACACGTGTTTATGCCATGATACATTCCCACAGATCGTGACGCCGAGCAATTTTAAACTTTCCCCAACCGCAAGGGCTCGCCCATTCATCATCAGCTGTGGAACCGATGATCCACTTTTCTTTGTGAATGTTGTATATTGTGTCTTCGCTGCATTGACGTCGACGAGATTGGCCTTTCCCCACTGCAGGACCCTATCTATATCCTGATTCAGAGAGTCGATCTGTCTGCATCTCAGCTGATGCGACGTTGATGCACCAATCGGCCGAACACTCGAAAAGGAGGAAACAAGCGTACTATCATCCGCAAAACTGAACACTTTGTTATCCGTTGTCTCCAACAAATCATTTATGTGAAACAAGAACAAGATTGGAGCCAAAATAGAACCCTGGGGCACCCCTGAATCAACAGGATACAGATCCGAACACTCGCCGTCCACAACAACCCAGGACGATCGATTTTCGAGGAAGCTCCTCGTCCAGTTGCAAAGCTGTTGGGAAAGTCCATATGAACGAAGCAATGCCCCGTGCCAGACGCGGTCAAAAGCCTTGGTGATATCCGATGCGACCTCCCTTGACTGATCATGCCGTTCAATCAGAGATGTCCATATATCGGTTATAAGTGTCAAAAGGTCTCCCGTTGACCGCATGCTACGGAATCCGTATTGAAAATCATTCAGAAGTCCGTTGCACTGCAAATACTTAACTAACTCTGTATTGATGATTTTTTCCATTACCTTAGATAAAATAGACACTAATGCTATCGGACGGTAATTTTGTGGGAGACACTTTTTTCCCCGTCTTTGGGATTGGCTGAACTCGAGCGATTTTCCAGCAGGCAGGAAACGTCCTCCGTGCATAAGATAAGCGGAAGAGTCTGCCAAGAACCGGCAATAGTTCTGGAGCACAGTTCTTAAGGACTATTGCTGGTATTCCGTCCGGGCCGGTTGCCTTCCTACAATGCAGTTCCAAATCTCACATCCGCAGACTGTACCGGCGAGACCACAGGTAGCTCCAAAAGACCGGGATCGAGGTGTGAATTCGCGGAAAATAAATTCGCGAAAACATTAGCTTTAGCCTTTGAATTTGTGGCTAAGGTCCCGCTAACCCGTCACGAATGGACGAAAAGAGGAAGAAGCGAAGTTACTGCTGACAGCTCTTGAAATTGACTAGAAGGGATGCTAATCAGTCGGGCACTCAATGAGGTTATTGGTCACTCTGTCGTTGTAGGCTTCCTTCGCGGTATCCATCATAAAATTCGTTCTGTTAAGCTCAGTGGCATTGTAGCCACATTGTTTAAAAGTACTGTTTTTTGCAACTGTAATCAGCTCGCATTTTTTATTAAACCAAAGCTTATCAGATGAACTTCGTTTGATGGAATGTGGAATGTCGATCTCCATCCCGAGAAAAATAATCTCTGTGACGAACTCCGCACAAACACTATCGTCGGAGTCTCCGAAGAACACCTCCGACCATGGAAAGGATGCGAAGAAATTTTGCAAGTCGTCCCAGCTAGCAGCTTTATGCTTCGAATTTGTGACAAACGTCCCGCTGTCTGTCACCAACGGAGGAAAAGAGGAGGAGGCGGAGTTACCGCAGACAGTTCTTGCCGTTGACCAGAAGGGACGCGAACCAGTCGGACACCGAAGGAGCTTATTGATCACCCTGTCATTGTGAGCTTTCTTCGCGGTATCAATCGCCTGGTTGCACGCGTATCTGATTCTAACAAAATTCGTTCTGTTAACATCGGTGGGATTGGAGCGCCATTGCTTAAAAGCTATATTTTTTGCCGCTGTAATTTGCTCGCATTTTTTATCAAACCAAGGTATATCAGACGAACTTCGTTTTAATGGAATATGGAATATACATCTCCATCGCCAGAAAAATAATCTCTGATACCGACTCCGCGCAAGCGTTAACATCGGAGTTTCCGAAGCACACCTCGGACCATGGAAAGGATGCAAAGATATCCCGCAAATCGGCCCAGTTAGCAGCCCCATACTTCCATACATGGTGAAGGTGCCTAGGCCGGTTATTCGCTTGATATGCAAGTGCTTGCGAGACAGATACCAAGCAGTGATCTGAGTTTCCCAATGGCGCAGAAACCTCTACGGTATAAATACTCGGTTCGGATGTCAAAAACAGATCCAGGCTGCTCGCTTAATCGCCCCGGGCATCCGACTCTCGCGTTGGCTCCCGCACGAGTTGAGTTAAGTTGTGGCTTACAGCAAACATATCCGCCAGCCTCCCAGCCACGTCGGTTCTGTTAGAATGTAACAACCAGTCGGAATTGTGCGCATTAAAATCGCCAAGGACAACAATTTTAGAAGCTGGGTGGTTGATCTGTATCCAGTCGACGGTATGTGAAAGATGTTCGAAAAATATCGCCGGTCGATTGTTATTCGGGGAGCGGTAAAGACAACAAAGAAATTTAACGGAATTCCTCAGCATGACCCTCAGTCATATGATGTCCATGTTATTGGGTTCCAATGCCTCCATCCTCTGGCAAGCCAGATTGGAATCTCGAATATAAGTTGTATCCTGAGCAACGAAGATATGTCGAATCAGTTGACGAATCGACCTGGGTCTCAATTAGGGCAAGGATATCAGGTTTCGTTGTTTGCAAATATTGGTGAACGGCGTTTACATTCGTATTGGTCTTGGAAGTTTGTGCTGTAATGAAATGAGTAAATTAATAAATTAGAAAAATAGAGAATTCATAATTTGCAATTAGTACTCGTGTATTATAAAATTAATAAATTAGTAATTTAGTAAATTAGTAAATGAACACATACGTGAATATATAAATAAGTGTATACGTTGTCAAGCTATTAAATTAGTGAATAAGGGAGTAAGGAAGATAAAAGATTGTACAGCTTGAAAGGATGTTGAGGCCTGCAGCATCACCATCATCATCATCGGCATTGTAATGCGGGGTTCCGGTCTTGGCCTTATTTAGCAAGTCTCTCCACCGGTCCCGATTTCGAGTCGATGTCATCCAGTTTGGCACTCCCAGGCTCTAGGCGTCCTGATCTACGCCATCCCTCCATCGCAGACAAGGTCTGCCGCGCTGTTTCCTTCCATACAATCTGTCACTAAGGATTTTCCGGGCAGGATCCTCTTCGCTCATTTGAGCTAGGTGTCCCGCCCACCGTAGTCGACCGAGCTTGATTTTTCTTACAAGATTAGCTTCAAGGTAGATTACGTACAACTCATGGTTGTAGCGTCTCCGGAATCGTCCTCCCTCACAAACGGGGCCAACATTTCTCCATAAGACCTTCCTCTCGAACGCGGCTAAGAGTTCAGAGTGCCTTCTATTGAGCACCCAGGTCTCGGATCCATACTTGAGTACTGGTAAGACCATGGTGTTGTACAGTAGTAGCTTGGATGTTCTGGATAAATTTCGGGATTTAAAGAGCTTTGATAGACCATAGTAGGCTTTGTTGGATTTGTTCGGCCGTTCGCGTATTTCTTCTTCCATATTGTTATTGGCTGATACTATTGACCTAAGATAGTTAAAAGATTGCACTACTTTAAATTCGTGCTCTACTACCCTGATAGTTTGACCAACGTTAGGTCTTCTCTTCGCAGATGTTGCCACCATGTACTTACTTTTCCCCTCATTAATGTGCAGCCCCAGTTGGGAGTTTAGGAATGAAAACATTTGTCGAGGTCAGCCTTACTACATTGAAAACGGTGGGGGGAAACAGCTCCAGGTGATGAATGTTGGGGATTAAGTTCGTTTTCTCTTAAAGCGAAAATGTCAACAGATAGGGCATTGTTTTTTACAATGGATTGGATCTTTGAACGAAGACCTCTTACGTTCTGATAGAAAACGGTAAGGGGAGTTATACTGTCTGTTTTGAGAGCGAATATGGGAGGTTGGAGTTTAGGAACAAAAAGACTTGGTAAGGTCAGCCTTACTACGTTCAACATGTGATAACGTTCTAGAGTGAACGAAGTGGGCGAAAGTTTTAAGGCCATTCGACACTTTATGAGGGGATAAACTGAAAATTACGTGGAATTTTACGAATAGTTTGTGGAGACTGGGAACGTTAGTGAGTAAACCTTCCTGTTGAATACAGAGTTTGACGCTGGTTTTGGTTTTGCCCAAAAATTTTGATACGCTAGAAAGAGATGAATGTTTTCATGTCTTTCTGTCTCTAAGTTTGGACAGTGCGTAGCGGCAATTAAATGTTTCGGCGTAAGTTGTGTAATTTTTACTGTGGGAGGGAACATGAGTTCAAAGTTGGGTTGAGATCGAGGGCCGGTAGTGACAGCGGGGTATCCAACTGGGATGTTTGTTAGGTTATTATTTGATATTTGGTGGCTTTGAGGAGCTAAGAAAGGTGGGATTGGGGTTAAAGGAGACTCTATTGGGGGGAAGTTTGAACGAAAGCCTCTTTTTTCGAGAAGCTCTTAGTTCAGTCGCAAAGCTGCTGAGAAAGTCCATATGAACAAAGTTTGCTCAGCAATGTCCCGTGCCAGACGCAGTCGAAAGCCCTGAAGATATCTGCCAATCCCAGATGTCCATATATCGGTTATAAGTGTCAAAAGGTCTCCTGTGGACCGCCTACCACGGAATCCGTATTGACGATCATTCAGAAGTCCGTTACACTCCAAATATTTACCTAACTCAGTATTGATGACTTTTTCCATCACCTTAGATAACATAGACAGTAATGCTATCGGACGGTAATTTTGTGCGAGACACTTTTTTCCGGTCTTTGGGATTGGCTGAACTCGAGCGATTTTCCAGCAAGTAGGAAAGATCCTCCGTGCATAAGATAAGCGGAAGAGTCTGCCAAGAACCGGCGATAGTTCTGGAGCACAGTTCTTAAGGACTATTGCTGGTATTCCGTCCGGGCCGGTTGCCTTCGTACAATCCAGTTCACGTAGAATGCGTTGAACAGTGCGCGGACGAAACCTCACTTCCCGCATCTACGACGCTGCCGGCGCGATCCCGCCTGGAAGATCGTACCGGCGCGATCACAGATAGCTCCAAAAGCCCGAGATCGAGGTTTGAATTCGCGGAAAATAAATTCGCGAACACATCAGCTTTATCTTTTGAATTTGTGGCGCTGTCTATCACCGACGGAGGGAAAGAGGAGGATGCGAAGTTACTGCTGACAGCTTTTGCCATTGACCAGAAGGAGCGCCAACCAGTCGGGCACCGGAGGAGTTTATTGGTCACTCTGTCGTTGTGAGCTCTCTTTGCGGTATTGAAGGCCTGGTTCCACGCGTTTCTGATTCTAACAAAATTCGTTCTGTTAACATCGGTGGGATTGGAGCACCATTGCTTAAAAGCCCTATTTTTTGCCGCTGTAATCAGATGTCGTTTGATGGAATGTGGAATATACATCTCTATCCCCAGAAGGATAATCTCTGTTACCGACTCGGCACAAGGGTTAACATCGGAGTCTCCGAAGCACACCTCCGACCATGAAACGGATGCGAAGAAATCTCGCAAATCGTCCCAGTTAGCAGTCCTGTGGGGAGGAGATATTGTGCCTGGCACGGACACTCCGTTCACTTCCTCCTCCATCATGCATTGTTCGCCGCGTAAAACACTAAACCCGAAAGAACGATCACCAAGGGAACAACAGTAGAAAAATGAAATGCACTGATTTAGTTAATGTGTAATTCTTTATTCGTTACGTTTTATACTTATTGGATTTTAATACACAATTTTGTAACTACACGACACTCGACGGGTATTTCGCGTCTTAGTGTGGACCGGAGAGCGGAAGTCGACATGACCGTGGTGGCCAGCGGATGGAAAACGACTCAACGATATTTAATCGTTTTGGGGTGAGTTTTCCCAAGAGAGAAAGTGTTTCTCTCGTGGTAAAAACAAGGAAGAAAGACTTGGCAATGTATGTGTATGTATGAATGAAGATCACATTGGTTTTTTTACATACACAAGGCCATGGGCATGAACCTGAAATAAAGAAAGGAAAAAGGGAGCGTGGAGTTCTTTGTTTATGTGAGAGATTACTGGGAAATAAATCCATAACTATGTAGGATAAAAGGAATTTATGGCCTTAGAGTTCAACTGAGTAAACATTAGATGGTAGGGCATTTGGGATACTGGGATGATTGAATTGTTTGCGTATCGCTGTTTGCTGTGAGATGAGGAAATGGTCTCAACGTGGGTGGTACTAATTACACGCAGTTGGTGTTGGACTATTTATCGCTGGCTAAAAGGGTCGACAGCCGATGTGTGCATAGATAGTTTTTATGTACACATATTGAGGCTGGGATTAGCCAACTTAAGGGTAAGATTCCCTGATATGCGGTCGTGTGATATGCGAACCGATGAATTTTATTACAGGGAATTTATGATAAGGTAAGAAAGAACTCTTACAGGAATTTGTATGCGAAGGGAATGCAAGAAAATGTAAGAATTCTTTTACTGAAGCTTTTTAGATTATACCTTAGATAATCCTAGATGCGTAAAGCATTTAAGGTGCTAATGCGATTGCATTAGCGAAATTATGTGATTGGACGGAAGTTATGGGGTTTTTTTTTTAGGTAAGTGAACCGTGGGTTTTGGCGGAACCGCCACAGCCCCATACTTCCATACATGACGAAGTTGCCTAGGCCGGTTATTCGGTTGATATGCAAGTGCTTGCGCGACAGATACCAAGCAGTGATCTGAGTTTCCCAGTGGCGCTGAAACCTCTACGGTATAAATACTCGGTTCGGATGTCAAAAACAAATCCGGGATGTTCACATAATTGCCTCGGGCATCCGGCACTCAAGTTGGTTCCTCCACGAGTTGAGTCAAGTTGTGGCTAACAGCAAACATCTCCGCCAGCCTCCCAGCCTCGTCGGTTCTGCTAGAATGTACCAACCAGCCGGAATTGTGCACATTAAAATCGCCAAGGACGATAATTTCAGAAGCTGGGTGGTGGATCTGTATCCAGTCGATGGTGTGAGAAAGATGTTCGAAAAATGTCGCCGGTCAATCGTCATTCGGGAAGCGGTAAAGACAACAAAGAAATGTAACGGAATTCCTCAGAACGACCCTCAACCATGTGATGTCCATGTTATTGGGTTCCAACGCCTCCATCCACAGGCAAGCCAGATCGAACCACGCGAAGACGCCGACTCCGGGTCTCAGTTAGGGCAAGGATATCAGGTTTCGTTGTTTGCATTGGTGAAACCGATTCTCCTGATGTTACAAAATGTCTTTGCATTCTTTGGAGCCGTCCCCTTTAACAATACTCTGTTTTGACTGTTCTTCCGTCTCGGGAGTGTAGTGGTGTACCCATCTCCAATGACTAATCAAGGCAAAGACTCATCTGGGACGACGGATGCGCTCCAAAAGTTCTAAGCTGAGAGCAAATTCATCAAAAACCCATCTCGCAGATATTTTTTTCATACCTAATTTATCATGTAAAATTGGAACATGAAACAAATAGAAAAGTGACAGATAGGTAGTGAGGAATGATGCTTGCTAAAAACAGACGATGCGATGCTATGGGCGCCATCGTATGCTATAAATACTTATTCACCTACCCTCATACGTTAAAGTCACCAAGAACGACAATCTCTGAAAATACCTCGCATATAAATCGAATCCTGGACAGCAAAGATTTATGGAACCTAGAACTAATTTCAAGCGGGATTATAGTAAATGTACAGGAATTGTTGTCACACTATTCGATTTCAGTTTTCTTTGTCAACGATTGATGTTCTCTCTTTATTTTTCGAGTTATTGAAAAAGTAAACGTTCCAAGAATCGCAAGTTACTAAAAAACTTCAAATGGTTAAAACAAAACCACCTGCATAATCGGCGTTAATTTTTTAACTGTCAAACTCGGACCCATGGTGATGAGCCGAAGATGCCATTTTTCAAAATTTAATATTTAACATAGGCCGAGTTGCAGAGTTCAAACACTTGCATAGAAATAATACGTTTACTTTAATAAGTGGTAGGAAGCAGCCTAACTTAATGAGAAACTTATTGGACACACATGCTTCATTAGATACTGATGATAACATATCATCTATAAATGTACTTATACAACAAATCTTACTATCAACGTTTCTTTTTTTTAGGATCGGGTAAATCCTTTTTTTCTTTGTTTTAATATATATTGTCATCTTTATACCAACTATTGCGTAACAGATCGCCTTGAGCTGCTGGAGTGACTTCCTCTAACACTTAACAAAGATTCATCAGAAATGAGTGTAGTTTGTTCGGACGCATTCAGAGATAAATCATAGGCAAACGTGAAAGATAAATTAGTTGTGACACATTTATTCATTTCACTTAAGGTCGTTGTTAAAGCGACTCGCAGTAGAAAAATTGACAGTTTTTTTCATAATTAACTGATCATTGTCTGATCGCATGCAAACAAAACCCTGCTCACACGCATTCATTGACGCCAATGAATTCTCCATTCGAATACCTTCATCCCCACATCTATCACATTTCAACTCGGAACTTTGTACACCTATCCGACGATGATACAAATGTGATTACATATTTTATATCTTATGAATTTTCTTACCAGCATGAGTTCTGTCGCCCGAATTTGTATATAAGAATGAAGATACATTATAATAGAGCTATTTTATATGAATATATTTGATTCAGATTCCGGCACAGACTTTAAGCCATTGGTTTTTAAATTTATGATTCTCAACACAAAATTAATTAACAAAAGGCCGTCTTGATGACAAATGATTGCAGTATCGCAGGGTAGTTAATCAAAAAATAATAATAATAAAACCAAATAAATAAATAAAGGTCGTGTAACTGATACCCTTTGGCTATTCACTTGAAAAAATAACCAAACACAATGATTTCCGATTTTTATACCCATCTACTGTTCATCAAACAATTCTTCATAGAGTCTCGCGTTCCATCAACACCTCATTAGGTATGGAGTGTATGCACTTCCCCTCAGAATTTTGATGTAGTCCCCCAGTTTTCGATCCCATATGCGGCATTCATTAAACTGGAATTCGACATTGAATTGTATTCTGTATTTTAAAAACGATGCTCACACATACAAACAGAACAACAAGATGCCATTTAGTCAGGTATTTGAGGAATAAGTTTTGATTCAAATTGTAACAAGAGGTCTTACACCTTATGTTAACCTCGAGATCATACCTTGCTAAGATAATTTGCCGAACAAGACATAATGAGATAAAATTGCTTATAATAATTTAGTCAGAGGTGGGTCTTATCCGCCAAGTTCCGGATTAGATCAGATAGTTGGATGAAGGCCTAGAAATCTCATAATGTAGTAGGTACTTCTGTTATAGCACCTGGTAGAGCCTAACACACGAGTCGTTGATTATAGTCATAAAGTTGGAAAAAGAAGAGCTGCAATTTAACTTTGATTAGGCAAACTCATTTTGAAAATAATAAATTGGAATTAAAGATCACTAATGCTCACATCGAGCCTAGGATCGATTACCTTCTTTGTATTTTAGGCATATTGCACCAGTTGCCACATACATTGGATCCTTTCTACAAACTAGTGAAACACTGAAGGATGTGTTACTCATTTTATTATCTTATAAGTTTAATTCAGACCTATTGCCTGAGTAATCTACTAGAACTGGCATTTTATTTTTTTCTTGTACACAAAGCGCGACTTTGGGATACTCTTAAATGTAAAAGCACAGTGCGAGTGGATGAAAACGAAAAGCATAAAGAAAGGGGATGTGGCGATTCCAACAGACGCGACACACATCACGAAACACCACACAAAACACAGCACCTCACACGAACATGCAACCCAGTGGAGAACATGGAATTAAACAAAATCACCAGAGCCGCATATGATACCAAATCGATTGTTGTAGCAATACCACGTAAATAGTAACGAGAAAAAACAAATCGTCGTCTACACGCCACCGTATTCTGATGTGTTGGAGTTTTGGTTTTAAGTTTTGCTGTGATTCGAATCGTCATAGCGTTGATTCGAATCACATTCTTAATACAAGGAGGCTATTTCACAGTAGCCAACTTGACAGCAGGGTAAAAGTCATATGCTACATGACGCTAATCAGGCCAATGCTCATATATGGCTGTCCAGTATGGTTTAACATAGGTCCAAATTTGATGGAAAAGATTCGGGTGTTCGAAAGGAAGTGTCTGAGAACCTGTCTCAGATTATATCGAACACCGGAATCGGAATACAAAAAGTACTACTCAAATGAGACTTTATATAATGAAGCCTGCATAAATAGGGTGGATAATTTTATGATTAAATTAATCAGAGGACATATTGCGAGAGCAATATGCTCGTCCAATGACCTAATTTTCGGGGCTTATTATCCAAATACCCTGTACTATGAGAACGTGCGTCGCAACGGTTTTGTTCCACCAGAGGCGTTCCTTGATTTGGACATAAAAGGGCTCATACAGGATAGATCCGGAATTCCGCTGATCTATCATGTAAGTAGATCATCCGTAGACGGGCGATTGTGCTACGACCGGGAAGTAACGCGCACCGAAGAAGAGCTCCTGCGCTTCAGTAGGGCTATCTCCCACAGAGACCGGGACGATAGTATTAGACAGCGACAACAGTTCTGGTGGTTGAATGGCATATAAAGACCTGGATACCAAAGTCGGTATAGAATCACACTATCATCAGCTAGCTTACATAGACTTAGCTTTTCTAGAATTAGGGTAGTATAAGATTTAAGTTAAGTTAAGCTAAGTGCTTTTACATAAAAAAAAAAAAAAAAAAAAAAAAAAGTAGATAAGTTTAGGTAAGTTAAGTAAATTAAATTTTAAGAAAAAAAAAAAAAAAAATTGACAAAGTTTTTCAAATTTTTCTTTGTCTTTCAAATAATTATAAGTATTGCCACAAAGTTCTGTCGCCGAAAGGCAAATTATACAAATATTAAGTAATGTTTAGCTTAGAGCGTCTGCGAAGGACCAGTAAGTTATTATATAAGCTATTTAAGCTAGAATTTAAGCATTTTTTGTCTAGCCTTTAATTTAGAAACTAAGAATATAGAAAGAAAATAAAAAAATGTTTAAAAAAAAAAAAAAAAAAAAAATCACATTCTTAACTTCGTCGCAATATACTACTCGTATTTACAAGAATACTAATTTACTGCCATGTAAGTGTAAGATTTTTTTAAAAATGTATTTATTATTTCAAATCTATTTCGTTGGGTTCAATGTAATCTTCCTCAGACTCCGCAGAGTTATGCCAGCAGTTGTTATTGTCCATATCCGAAATGGCCTTCAAACGTTTATCTCTTCAGTCAATTCAAAACGATGTCCCAGGAGGAATCTCTTCAATTTTTGTAATAACCAATAGTCATACAATGCGAAACCAGGTGAATACAGTCACTGTGGAACAAGAGTAGTGAAACTCTCCGAAATGAAGTGTGTAACATTTTAAATTGTATCAAATTGTATTGTAACAATTTTTAATTGTAACATTTTATATATTGTTTTCTTATATTTTATATGTATATTGCCAATTGTTGTTTTTTATAGATTACGGGGGTACTCACATGTGCCACACCAAATATATATGTTAAGAAAGAGCGAGCACTCACCTGTCCCCCAGGAGTTTAACTCGACGGGAGGTTCTTGTCAAGAAGAACTTCTGGTTGGGGCAGGGTTGTAATGGTAATCGTGTGCCAACAATTGATCTTACCCTCGTCCGATGTTACTGTGGGGCTTTTCAGGGCCCGAAGAGCCATGCATTGCTCGATTCCCACCAATTCCAGCAATGCGACTTACCTTAAAGTCGAATCTTCAGCAAGATTATACAACCTTGCTACGGCATTAACCGCCAACCAATTCGCTGGAATTAATTCGGTTATCCCCAAGGATAACCGACATAAATACCTTATGGACAGCTTACCTTTCTTTGGGGGTTTCTCCAAACCCCTTCTCCGCGGTCATTTCTGAAAACATAATTCATGGCAAGATTATCATCTTGCCATGACATCAATTCAGCATCACCACGAGCTTCCGTGACCGAACAATGGATGGCATATATCTACCAACACACGCTGATCTTTCCGTGTGTTATCTTTGTACCCATTCATTGACCTAGCATCATTTCGGGCTGCTTGCACATCTGCAAGCCAGATTTTCAACGGCATGTCTATGATCTATCTTTCCTACCAGTAAAGAAGATGAAATTACACATTGGCCTTTCAGGCGCGCATATTTACTTGTATCTCAGCATGACCGATTTTGTGATCCGTTGCCGTTTCTCGGAACGATCACCAGCATCGGGCATGACCACCAATTTTAGTTTACACAAAGTAAACACTCAAACGGATACTTTCGCCTGACAGTCCCTTCAACGGGATTAACATATCCCTAAGACAACATACATCACCGAAATATGTTTATTTTAAATGATCTGGCAACGGCCATAACCAATGCTTGATTCATTATTCCAAGATAGATTCCTGCCTTCGGCAAGGGTTTTATTGACTCACGTCAATCAAAGAATCTATCCCTTGCGGATGGCGGCAGTTTATCTTGCCCAAACATGTAGCAGCAGATTCGATCTGCTACATGAGTTTTTCCCTGTTTCCTTTTGTTTTGGACCTTCGCCATTGGCGGCGAATCCTTTAGGTTCGTTTTCGTTGGATGTCTGTAAAGAGACATCCAATAGGCAGTCAGATCTTAACCGCCGAACTACACACACGGATCGGATACCGTCTCTGCGTGCGACGAAACGTGTTTGCCTTTCCAAGCTCAACCCTTATTTTCCTCGTGAAACCCCCGTTCATCGTACCACGAATAGTGTGTGTTAATCAATCAATAAGCAACTAAAGTTACAAATAAGTGTGTTTCCTGTGCTGTCGGATAATTAAACAAACTCTATGACTTACTGAGAGCATCAAAAATAAATGGATTCATTTGAAAAGGGTGTCGAAGTGCTAGTGGTAAAATTGTACCTGATTGTATTATGTCATTAGAGTTTTAAATAATAAAAGCCCACTACAATCTGGAGTGAATTTGTGAACAATAGTTAAGAAATTACGTGAAAATAAATAGAAAACAGTATGCAGCACAACTCCACAAGTGTTTTAAAATTATGACATTTTTCATTCTTATCTTGGTTCGTTTGTGTTGGAACTTTCTTTTGGTGAACATTTCTTCTTGTGGTGCTCTCTCGCGGAACTTTTAGATTGTTTGGGAAGTGAAGTGAATCCGCGTCGTGTCAGGCACCTACTTCAACCCCACATTACTGACGCTGATGATGATGTCGTCGTCGTCGTTACCTTCATCTCCAATAACGATCTGTGGGGGTTCTTTAAGCCATTTCCCAAGAATCACCCATTCCCTTTCACCTGTCTCCCACTTCCCAAGCAAGTCATTCTACATACCTGCAAAGGGGCAGCGTAAGCTCCCCTGCAGCATCTCCCACCTGAAAGCAACCTGGCATACATATTAGCGAATTGTTCTGGTTCATGATACTTGAACCATTCAATACCCCCCTCAGCTTGTCAGCAATTATAATCGACAAATACACTGTTGACGTCGGGCGCCGTGCTTCCTCGGATGAGGGAAGAGCGGGGACCTTTCTTTTATTATTTACTTCCTTTTCTCAATTAAAAACTCTAGAACTCAACTTCAATTAGAACTTATAATTCCAAAACTCATTTATTCAAACTCAAAGTCAACTAACTGATCTGACTCAACTCTCTTCCTCAACTTCCAATCTCAAACTGACTTTACAATATAAATTTCTCTATACTTATAGAACATTGTGTTCTAATTTACTGGAAATTATAATATGAATAAAACAACTTTTAACAAGGTCTCTGTGACTTTTAACATGAATAAAATTTGGACGAAAATCAAAGTTACTATGTTTTGAATGAATAAAAAGGTGCAGGTTATTAAATGTGCTGTAACTGGTAATATTGTGAATGTTTATGAATGGTATGTATTAAGTGAGAATGTAATATATGTTAAGGGAAGTTTTTAAGGATGTGTAAGGAGATTCAGTGGTAAATTTAATAAAGGGTAGTATTCTGGAATACAACAACACGCTGGCCAGCGTATCTGTTGACACAGCTGTAGCTGATATTCTTTCCACAGTTCGCCTATACCCTTAGGTCGGCGACAGTTGCGACAATTCCCCGCTATCGGCTATCAACCAATCATGGAATTTGGGCATAGATATGATCATTGTTTAGACAATCTTACCCATGCCATGCCCTATGATGACCCACCAGCAAATCAAAGCAAACACAGTACTTCACTGCGTTTGTTTTGTTTACTAACCGCTGGTTTATGGTTCTCTTGGGTGAGACGTTTGCTTGCACATGTGCAGGTCAAATCCCTCACCACCATACCCATGCACCATCCATTAACCTACCCGTATAGCCACCGGCGCTGAGGTTTCTGTTGACTTAAAGTCCATGAATAATTTCCCTCCTTGTGCTCATCCCAAATCTCCGACTGAACTAGCATCACCAGTACGTATCGCCTACAGCGGCATTTCCCTTGAACTCATAGATAAATACCATGACGATCGCATGCAACATCGACAGACCATGAACGTTGTACATCTCATCATTTGACCCTTGAAATAGCGTTTTTGTTTACTTTCATCGACAGACCATGAACGTTGTACATCTCATCATTTGACCCTTGAAATAGCGTTTTTGTTTACTTTGAACCTATTTCGTTCTCAGGCGTGGATCATCGATGATTTATGACCACATTGCCTGCAGCCCCTGGTGCTCGTACATTTGTTTCATCAGGTGTCGGCCGATCGTTGTCTGTATTGCAGGCAAAAGGGGCATTGTACGCGTCCCTATGCAGCATTTGGGAAGTCCTCCCATTGAACCCTTTCTTCGATCCCCATTGGCCACTGCCAAGTTAATCCGGTTCGCCCCTCCTACAACGATGTGAGCCACCACCGTTGAATCTGACGGATGTGGATTGCATCGTGGAGTCAGTTTTTATTCATCGAAGGGTGCGCACCTTCGTTTACGAATCTCCGCGGAAATTCGCCGAGAGTCCTTCTTTACTAGATCATTTCTGTTCATGTGCGTCTTTTCGCCACCCCGTGTTTAACCAGCGTAAAAGTAATATCATTTAATAAGTTCCCTTAAACAAGTGTATCCCACTAACGTTGATACCAATTGACTCGTGCCTTAAAACTATAAGTTGTATTAGGCTTAAGTGCAAGACCGGATAAATAATTAAATAAATGAAAGTTAAATAGTTAAAACAAAGCTCCTGCGTACGATTTTGATGAACCTTGGGGAAGAACAGTGTGCGTCGCAACAAGTAAGGCCATTTCTTAGTGAACAATCAGTGGTGTTTTGCTCAACCTGCGTCCGTGCCGCCGCCTCTAGCAAAATCCACCCACAGATCCCCAATTTCCGGACTACAAATTGCTGTCGTTGTACAATGTTGTAGTGCTCCGGAAAGCCCTACAATTTCCTCACCCCATAGAAACAATCTCCTTCCCCCAGATACCAATCCCTACACCCAAATCAACATTGAATTCAATGTCAACCAAATCGAACTAAATGTTCAAACTCAAATATTTAATTCAATTCAAATGCCTACAAGATCCAAAGCCCAAAATGTGCATGTGTCTAAACAAAGGCATATCTATTTTCCGCCGACACATAATTCAAGCAATCATAAACATCCTAACCCATATCTTTACATGGCAGATGTTTTATAACTTGTAAATGCACCAATTCAAAATCCATTACCTAATTCTCACGGATCTTGTGTTATCCACCCGAAGGACACGCAAACTCTTGTCTGTATAAGCCAGACGGATAACAAAAGCAAAAAGCCCAAATTCCAATGCATATCCTAATATGCACCAATTTAAAAACGATTATCCTAATGAGCGCCACACCCGAAATCGAGATTTTCCATCTGAAATGTTCGT
The DNA here is from genome assembly GCA_963931805.1 of Microdon myrmicae. NCBI lineage: Eukaryota > Metazoa > Arthropoda > Insecta > Diptera > Syrphidae > Microdon > Microdon myrmicae. The sequence goes on along the minus strand of OZ007496.1, from coordinate 165,055,598 downwards.
TTCAAGGTTCAAAATCTCAATTTGTTTTCATTTAAAAGGAAGATGCATCGCGATCTCCGGGCCGCATATTACAGTCGATGGAAAATTCGACTCAATCCATTTAAAGCTGTAGCTATAATTCTTAGTAAACACTTCCAACCTACTTCTCGATATTCACAGAATATTCGAATAAAAATGGGAGATACTACGATTAGACCACAGGACAGGATGAAATATCTTGGGGTCATTTATACCCCAAAGATGAATGTCATCAAACATGTGACCCACAATCTCCAAAGGGGCATCGGTCGGTCTAAGCAACTGCACAGCATCTTAAAGTGGAGCAACAAAGTTGACACAAAAGTTAAGCTTCTCTGCTATATGCACCTAATCCGATCTGGAATATCGTACGCCTTTCCCATGTGGTCCTCCATATCTTCGGCTCAAATGGAAAGACTTCGAGTTTTCTAAAGGAAGCTCCTCAGAAGATGCACCAATCACTCTAGAAGGCCTGATGGTCGTTAGTACCCCAACTCTCACCTATACGAAGGCGCATCCATTACCCCTATCGACGAGTACTTCCTGCAATTAGCATACAAGTACCTCGAAAGCATTCAGAACAGCGAGAACCTACTTGTATGGGAGTCTTGCGTTCTTGACCCTTCTCTCTCTCGATCTTTTCGGATCAGACCACCACAATTCCTTCTTCAGTATAAAACTGAAGAAAGCACCCTTCCCAAAAACATTCCCCTCTATAATAGAGGATACCTGGATCCATCCCATAGCGTATACTGTTAACAAACCACACACACACGGACGCACAGTACAAGACGGCACAAACATACACACACCGACCAAAGCGCAGATCATCAGACGCCAAAGACGTGATCTGCGTTTACTACCGCACCCAAGACCTGCCGGTCTTGTATGATTTCTTTCCCACCATCCCTCCATACAAGTAGTTAGAGAACATCTGGACTAACACTGTCCACACTATCCTTGGATAGTGAGATCCCTCATCCTTTTCAGGACCAGGAGACACGCTACCTGGGAGCGAGGCCTACTATCACAATAATGTTGTATTATGCTTGGACTTAGTTTCGTGGGTGTTGGATATTTTGTTTGTAATATTTTTACAAAGGACTTCGCACCCCCTGTTTAGAGGGTTGGGGGATGCGTTCTCCTTGCGCTTCCTTGATCGCTTTCTGATGAGGGCACCACAAAAATACACGATTTTATTTTACGGTGTTTATTTGATGAACTAAATCTTACTACTTAATTTTTATTCTTTTACACGGTACTTGTTTGATCTATATTTCATAAATACTTTTAGTTATTACACTGCCGTTAAGTTCAGCGTTAACTTGTCTTACGTTTATTTAATTTATTTCATGATATTTGTTTGATCTGTATTTCATAAATACTTTTAGTTATTACACTGCACTTAAGTTCAGCCTTAACTTGTCATACGGTTGTATAATTTATTTCACAATATTTGTTTGATCTATATTTTATGAATACTTTTAGTTATTACACTGCAGTTAAGTTCAGCGTTAACTTGTCTTACGTTTATTTAATTTATTTCATGGTATTTGTTTGATCTGTATTTCATAAATACTTTTTCTTACTACTCCTATCCGGTTGACCAGCACACTATCGTCGAAAACAAACCCGCGACCGCCTTGGGTAACGACTAGCACCAACCACTGACCGTCCCGGTCAACTATCTCGAATCAACTACTCTGTAGTTTTGTTCTCCGACCCTAACTAAAAATTTTGAGTTCCGTCCTGCAGATCGAAGGATACCTCCTGTGTTCTGCATGATCCTTTTTCTCCGTCGCCGCTTCCTTTCATTATCTTTTTCGACGTCGATTCAACCGCGAAACACAAAAGGACACTCCACAAAGGATCTTGCATTTATGATCCTATCTGTGGGTGCTACGATAAAACGAATGTGTGGTTCGTTTTTATGGGTCTAATTGCTGGGTTAGCTGAAAGGAAAGCGAGGTTGTCTGTGAGAATTGGTTTGGGTAAACCGAGTCATAAATTTGCCGTCGCGCGTTTTATAATCCTTACCAACTTTAGTTGAGAGTTGATCATCTGGTCCGCAGATTTGGGTCCAGGGGAATTTGCGTGTTGAACATCTGGTTCGTTTTTCACGTCTTGGATTTATGTTGAATTCAATATGGGCAAATTAACGTCTAGTTCAATTTGTTTGATATTGAATTTGATATGGGCCCATTTAATGTATGGGGCAATGGCAGGGCTTGGGGAGTGGTTCATCCTTTTAGTGGATGATTTTGCATGTACCGCAATTAATTGGTGGAGACTGGCTCCAAAGAGGCATGTATTAACGGGTGGGTGGTTTTGGACGTAACATCAATATACACAAACTTATTTCGTTTTAGCTCTGTCTGCTCCTTCAACTCGGGCGATTTAATTGTGGACAGTAGATCAATAAGTTTTTCGGCTGGGACGGATTCCATTACCGGGATGAATATCCTTCGGCTTCGTTGTAGAGTTAAGCATCTTCACAGAACCAGTACGATCGTTCTCCCCAAGCAATATCTCATAAACAAGTTAAGTTAGTGGACTTGGAAGTGTTTTAGCGTTACATTTATGGGTGTTATTAGGCTATAAGGGTGCCGTCGTTGGCACGGGTTCTATGCCTATCCCACCTACTGCCTCGTTTATCGTCGCCAAAGGCGTGTTAAGGTTTGAAGCACTTGTATTTATTTAAACCAAAAATGTCATAACTAAACAAACCACACAAATTTACAAAACTTTTTTTCCTCCGCTTAATAAATTACGGCGACTCCAATGTTCAACTTGTCTACTAACAAATGCTTCGATAATTACTGTGTCCGGCTAATCGTTAAGAATTACACAAGATTTCACAATAAACTATAAATGGGACACGGACTAAGGTTTAAAGAATAGTAATTAAAACCAAAAGATAGCAAACGGCAAACACTTCACATTCGCTGGTTATCAGTCAAACTTTAAAATAACACTGTTTGGCTTTCGAATTGTAATCGATTTGACCAAAACAACTGGAAGTACACTTTCACCGACTGTAGCTATTCTCTGACTTTATTTAACGTGGAGGCACGACTTGCCTCCATGGAATCCGTATCGCGATTAGTTAATTGCAAAAGATACAATTTCATCTTCTGCTTGTCGACATAAAGGGATGATTTTCATGGTGAGGATGTGCACTCACACAGATGCGGTTACCTCGCACGCCCATGCTGTGTCCGTGCATGCGAACCGTGGATATAATAATTCCATAAAAGGAAATGTTTATCCGATTGGTACCGCGTAAGGGATCCCTGCCGATCAGGCGCACGTTGCTGGCGTCCTCTGATATTACTTGTCATGCACGTGTGTGGGAAACAATATTTTCCTTCTGTGTGCATGGACAAGTTTGAGGATTCATATCGGTTACGTAATGTCGTAACCGAATTGGATTCTTAGGCATATGCTGCGTTGTATGCAGGCATGCCCCTGGGGGTAATGCTTTTAGAATGTTGATGGTTGTCGATCGGTTTACCGACCGATGTGCTTATAGGTAAAAGGAAACGAAGGAATATCTCTTGCGGAATTCATTCGGAGACATGTGTAATGAAATGGTTCGGGTCATGTTGGTTGCTTGGTGATGCAACCAAATAGCTTATAAGGAACATGTCTGTTGACATCACCTTGGTTTTTGAGCAACTTTAACGTGCTTTTTCAATCTTGGCTTTTGACACGATATTCGCTCGCTTGATCGGTTGTTTCCCGGTCATATGCGTAGACCCAAAACGCATGTCCGTAATAATGCGTTTCATGGCCGATTGATACTAAAAATTCGATTCCCACTGATTTTAACACGACGCTCTTATTCAAAGACTTTGAATGTTTTTAATACCAATCGAGTTAGGCGCGATTTAAACCCAATGTGTCTTTTAAAATGTTGTTGACTAATTCTTTTGAAATGCCAATAACATCAGCAGAGTCGCTAATTGTTAATTGATGATTTTTAAGCACCAAATCTTTGATGTGTTTCATGTGAGTTTCATCCGCAGAGGTTCATGTCGCCGGAAGCGCTCTTGGTCTTGAGATCTCTGCCACAGTTCTATCAATTTACAAGAAAAAATTTACTAACGTTCGATATACCCGCATAATTTAATTTTAAAAGTGGTTTTAACTTTTTGGAGGTGCTTTTTTGTTTGTTTTGAATCAATCATAATGAAATGGAAAAACAAAACACAGTATTTCTTACTGGTGTAGTTCGTTTAACCCTACGCCTGAAAATAGTTTTTAACTAAGCGCAGTCTCTGATTGATAGGAAAAGGTTTCAAGGTTTGGAGTGTTTTTAGCAAGTTCAGTTCAACAACCACCATTATAATATAATTCACTGGAACCTCTCCAAGATTTCATAACGCGAATGTCCCGATGCACCACAAAAACATTCCATAAAAAGAAACCCGGCCTGAAAAGATAAATTACCCTGCGTTTACTTGTTACGTGACCATAGTTCCAGTGTAGTTCTCTAAAAAGCCCTACTACCTTTTTCCCCCATTCCTACATCCAAATCTTAGCTATAATACGCTAAAACGCCAAAATCTTATCAAAACCCACAATAACCCAAACATGAACCAAAATTCGCAATAAACGAATCAAACATTCGTTTATCGCATAACATTTGCCCCACGGCATAATTAAATCCAAAATCTTGAATTAAAATCAAGTTCGCAATAAACGAATCTAATATTCGTTTACGTTTCACATTTGCCCCACAGCATCACCCAAATCCAAAATTCAGAGATCATTATCTCTATCCGAAAATTTTCCATTGAGGAAAACAAACAAAAACTCAAAAGCAGATACATTCCCACATCTGCGCAATAGTTTCATAAGAATTCAAGAAATTGAATTCGTATCTAAAAGTAAACACAACATCTCACTCGAAATATCGAGATTGTTGTACGAAAATGTGTATCTTTGGGATACAATTTTCGATTTCTTATCCTTTATAAAGGAATAGATAAGTGATCTCCGGGCCGCAGTCTGAATTCGTCTACAGTCCCTGGAGGAAGTACCCCAGGATAATCTTTGAGAAAATAATAAAAAACACATTCCAAAGGAAACAAGACGTGCTTTCATTTTTACCCAACAACGGATAGCTAAGCCCCCACGGAAGACCAAGTGAAGACTAAGGACAGAGGCCGAATCCAAGGACGTTGCTCTTCCCTTTGAAATCAGAGGAAGCACGGCAACGACGCCTTTCGTGGGACAAGTTTTCAGAAGCTATTTTAAGAAATCACTTAGTCCTTTTAAGGACTAAGAAACACGCTTCCTGAAACCAAACCCCTACAAAAAGCATAACAAAAATGTTGGTGGCAGCGGTGGGATACCCAAAATCCCCTACCACGGAAGAAGAAGACTGGTGGGATTATCCAACAATCCCCAACCATACCGATTTTAGTGGCAGCGGTTGTGGATTATCGAACAATCCCCTACCAAGAGCACAGAAAAACTGCAGAAGCGTCGAGTAACGAGTTGATTCAGGAGGATACGAAGATCCATTACTCAACGACTCGTATCCCGAAGTTAAAAGAGGATACCGAAGACTGTTGGAAGATATTCATAAAAGCGGCAAAGTGATTTATATTATTTAAATTTTTTAAAAGCGTATTCCGGGGCCGACACCGGAAAGTAAGTAAAACTTTTACAAGCGTTGCCTGAGGCTTAGACACCGGCTGTAGAAAAAACCAAAGTGCTAAGTGTATGACGGCCACGAGTCCCGTGGAGAAGCAGGAAAATTTGTTCTGCATAACACTAGGAGCACAACACCAGCGGTAACACCGACAGGAGAAAGCTGAACCACGCACTAGAAAAGTAAGGTAAAAGATTACATTTTTTAAATATACAGTGGAAAGTTTAATGAGGCTAAGAGAGCTCCTCAAAGTGATATTAATGTAACTTTTTTGAAACAAAAAGTGAACTCAAATTAAATTCAGTTTTGTCATTTTTGTTTTGGTAATTGGCTCCCAAATAAATAATTTTTTTAAAGTTTTGAAATTGTTAACCAAAAGGGGACGCCAAGAATAAATTGAATATTTATTTTAATTGTTCTTTTTACACGGGGATAAAGAATAAACCCCCAAACCGAAATAAAACTTTTTTTTTTTTCATTTGAATTCAAATTTTTCAAATATATATATATACAGGCACAAGTGCCCAAAGTGACAAACAAGAAAATAAAAGAAATTTTTTACAAAATACAAGTACGCACTTATTTTTTTTTTACAACTATTTCGGCTTGTAGAAAATTTTTAAATACATCTATCTTAAACGCATTTTTTAAAACACATATTTTTAACAAATTTTGCAAATTTTTTACACACACATATACATATACATCATCATCATCATCGGCACTACAACCGGGAACCGGTCTTGGCCTTATTTAGTAAGTCCTGAGGCTTGTTAAATTTTCCATAATGATTTATTTTTTCTGGGCAAGGTCATTAGTCTTGCGCCAGAGGCTCCCCGACGGGGTATCGAACCCCGGGTTCCCGGGTGACAGGCGGATATACTAACCACTATACTATCGAGGAGCCCCATATACATATACACATTTTCTAAAATTTCAACATTTTATTCTTCAAAAGGGGACAAAATAAAAACCCCATACAAAAATCAACTATAAAATTGGATTTTTATTTTTTGATTTGTGATATATTTGAATTTACTATACACATACATATATACATACATTTCCTGAAATTATTTCAACTTTTTGGGGAAGAGTTTTCTTATGTGATAAGCTGAACGAACAAAATTTAAATTCTTGGTCCTTGTCCTTAGCGTCTTTTTGGAAAGTTTTCTTTGGGTCGAATCTTCTCCCCTGAATCATCTGCGACTCTTTGAAAATCTATTCTTGGATATTCTTTCTCTCTCGACAGTTTAGACACTTTTTTCATACGGCGAAAGGGTTGATTCTCTCACTTTGAACAGAACAAACATCTTCATATAGGATAGAATTTAAACGAGTTTACAGAAGCTTTGTCGTCTTGAGTTTTCTTCTTGTTAGGTACGGTGAAGATCTCATCTCTTTGTTCTCTACCCCTTTTCACCATCATTTGGGAAGGTCTGTTTCACAAACACGTCGTTAGCGCTAAAAATAACCCGGGTACGCGTTCGCAGAGACTTGAGCCCGAGCTCATACAAAATCGCGAGGACGAAACGTCGGAAACGTTACGAACGCAAATACGCGAACAGAGTTCTAGAATTTTTTTTTGTTTTTTTGTTTTTATTAGACTTCTCTCGGGAGAGGCGAACCTATAGCGTCGAGTGGGCGCCCCGAGATGCCATCAAATAACTGTTGCAGTTCTTTTTGAACAGTTGCAGGTTGTAACGCTCCGGGAACACTCGCGTGGGAAGGGAGTTCCACAGCTTCCCCGCTCTGTAACGGAATGAGTTCTGATACAGGGATGTTCGGGCTGTCGGGAGATGAACCACAAACGGGTGCGATCCGTCGGATTGTCTTGTGGAGCGCATATAGACCGAATTGCGTGAAACAATGCCAAGAATCTCCGAGGAACAGCACCCGTGATAATATCTGTAAAACAGACAGAGGTCGGCCACGCGCCTTCGATGTGATAGCGACTGTAGTCCCGACGTCAGCGCCGAGTCCCCGATCAGGCGGATCGCTCGTCTTTGTACGCTCTCAAGTAGGTCGAGGGTATGATTAGGAGCAGAGCTCCAAACATGAGAGCAATATTCGAGCGCGGGTCTAATTTGGGATTTATATAGGAGAAGAAGTTGGGCCGGAGTAAAATATTTCTTGGCTCTAAAAAGATAACTCAGTTTTCCTGAGGCTGATCTGGCGATACCCGATACGTGTTTATGCCATGATACATTCCCACAGACCGTGACGGCGAGCAATTTCAAACTTTCCCCAGCCTCGAGGGCATGGCCACTCATCATCAGCTGTGGAACCGATGGTCCAGTTTTCTTTGTGAATGTTGTATACTGGGTCTTCGTTGCGTTGAAGTCGACGAGATTGGTCCTTCCCCACTGCAGGACTTTATCTAGATCCTGGTTCAGAGAGTCAATCTGTCTACATCTCAGCTGGTGCGACGTTGATGCACCAATCGGCCGATCACTCGAAAAGGAGGAAACAAGCGTACTATCATCCGCAAAACTGAACACTTTGTTATCCGTTGTCTCCAACAAATCATTTATGTGAAGCAAGAACAAGGTTGAAGCTAAAATAGAACCTTGGGGCACCCCCGAATTAACAACAAACAGATCCGAACACTCGCCGTCCACAACAACCCGGATCGATCGATTCTCGAGGAAGCTCCTCGTCCAGTCGCAAAGCTGTTGGGAAAGTCCATATGAACGAAGTTTGCTCAGCAATGCGCCGTTCCAGACGCGGTCAAAAGCCTTGGAGATATCTAATGCGACCGCCCTTGACTCACCATGCCGTTCAATCGCAGATGTCCATATATCGGTTATAAGTGTCAAAAGGTCTCCTGTGGACCGCCTGCCACGGAATCCGTATTGACGATCATTCAGAACACCGTTGTACTCCAAATACTTAACCAACTCTGTATTGATAACTTTTTCCATCACCTTAGATAAAATAGACAGTAATGCTATCGGACGGTAATTTTGTGGGAGACACTTCTTTCCCGTTTTTGGGATTCGCTGAACTCGAGCGATTTTCCAGCAGGCAGGAAAAGTCCTCCGTTCATAAGATAAGCGGAAGAGTCTGCCAAGAACCGGCGATAGTTCTGGAGCACAGTTCTTAAGGACTATTGCTGGTATTCCGTCCGAGCCGGTTGCCTTCCTACAATCCAGTTCACGTAGAATGTGTTGAATAAGGCGCGGGCGAAATCTCATATCCCGCATGGAAGACTGTACCGGCGAGATCACAGGTGGCTCCAAAAGACCGGGATCGAGGTTTGAATTCGCGGAAAATAAATTCGCAAACACATTAGCTTTATCCTTTGGATTCGTGACTAACGTCCCGCTGTCTGTCAACAACGGAGGGAAAGAGGAGGAAGCAAAGTTACTGCTGACAGCCTTTGCCATTGACCAGAAGGAGCGCGAACCAGTTGGGCACCGGAGGACCTTATTGATCACCCTGTCGTTGTGAGTCTTCTTCGCGGTATCAATCGCCTGGTTGCACGCGTTTCTGATTCTAACAAAATTCGTTCTGTTGACATCGGTCGGATTGGAGCGCCTTTGCTTAAAAGCTCTATTTTTTGCTGCTGTAATTTGCTCGCATTTTTTGACAAACCAAGGTTTATCAGACGAACTTCGTTTGATGGAATGTGGAATATACATCTCCATCCCCAGGAGAATAATCTCTGATACCGACTGCGCGCAAGCGTTAACATCGGAGCTTCCGAAGCACATCTCCGACCATGGAAAGGATTCGAAGAAATCTCGCATATCGTCCCAGTTAGCAGCCCCATACTTCCATACATGGCGAAGCTGCCTAGGCCGGTTATTCGCTTGGTATGCAAGTGCTTGCGCGACAGATACCAAGCAGTGATCTGAGTTTCCCAGTGGCGCTGAAACCTCTACGGTATAAATACTCGGTTCGGGTGTCAAAAACAGATCCAGGGTGTTCGCATAATCGCCTCGGGCATCCGGTACTCGCGTTGGCTTCCCCACGAGTTGAGACAAGTTGTGGGTTACAGCAAACATCTCCGCCAGCCTCCCAGCCTCGTCGGTTCTGTTAGAATGTAACAACCAGTCGGAATTGTGCACATTAAAATCGCCAAGGACAATAATTTCAGAAGCTGGGTGGTTGATCTGTATCCAGTTGACGGTATATGAAAGATGTTCGAAAAATGTCGCCGGTCGATTGTCATTCGGGGAGCGGGAAAGACAACAAAGAAATTTAACGGAATTCCTCAGCACGACCCTCAACCATATGATGTCCATATTATTGGATTCCAATGCCTCCACCCTCTGGCAAGCCAGATCGGACCGTGCGAAGACGCAGACTCCGCCCTTAAAACGGAATCTCGAATGCAAGTCGTATCCTGAGCAACGAAGATATGTCGAATCAGATGACGAATCGACCTGGGTCTCAGTTAGGGGAAGGATATCAGGTTTCGTTGTTTGCAAATATTGGTGAACGGCGTTTATATTAGTATTGGTGAAACCGATGCCCCTGATGTTACAAAATGCCGTCACCAGTCGAGCGTGGGCCGAGCCTCGAGAGCTAGCCCCGTTATGCGATGACGAACCTCTCAAAGTTCCATTATTTATCATGATATCTGCATGATGTTCCCCCTGACATAGTCCCCCCCGGAGATCCGAATGGGAGACTAGTTTACCTCTGGAATTCTTTATATCAGAAGACACCATCATGACTTATCCCCGTGTCAGTCCGGGCCATCATCCACACATCGGAAACACCGTCGAAGATTTCTCTCGGCGGTAGCGCGGAATGTACAGCGTGACGGGGTGGTATGTCACCTTGGGACCGACTACCGCCTAACCAACCTTAACGCCGGTCCATCAGCCAAGCTCCGAAAGATGGCCAGGGATTTCTCCCGACCATTTCACGGAGCCTAAAGCTTGATGGGGTGGTATTTCACCGGGCGCGCAGGGCAATGGGACCCCGGCTACCACTCGGCCTTTAGTCGCCTCTTACGACAAGCTGGCCTAGCTGTGAGTAAATTCTAACGCCCTACTCACAAGGGGAAATGAACTACGGATTCGGATTAAGCGACGTCCTGGGACTCGTACCGGTATTTAACGGTGACCCAAACGAATTTGAGGGTTTCGTCTTTTGTGGAGACATTTTGTTCTCACAAGCACAAGATCCCGATCAGAAATCTTTTATTCTAAGGGTGGTAAAGACCAGATTGCAGGGACCGGCGCGTGACTGCATCAGACATAAAATCATTTCTACTTGGGAAGATTTGGTATCCGAATTGGAGGGAGAATTTAAAGTTTTCATCTCTAGGTCTGCTGCTCAAAATAACCTAATGGCAACGAAACAGGATAGCAAGGAGGTTGTGAACGAATTTTCAAATAGACTCACACACCACCTTTATGAATTAGACAGCGCCACATACTATAGTTCACCTGATCCTGCAGTCAGAACTTATCTTCTGGCTGAAAATCAAAGACTCGTTTGAGGATGGGATAAGAAATTCCAGCCTCAAAATCTTAGTAAAAGCGCATAGGGCTTCAAATCTCAAAGCAGCCATTAGCTACGCTTTGGAACAACCTCAAAGATTGAACAGCGACCACACAATGACAACCTCCACCCACAATTTTAGAAGAAATAACCAACAAATTGTTTGCCAAACATGCAACAAGAGGGGACACACTTCTGCGACTTGCTATCGCAATACAAATTTTCCAAATTTCGTCCCCCAACGCATTAAGACTGAGGTTGAACGTCTCCAATGCATATACTGTCGAAAGTATAATCACACTCAGGCAGAATGCAGAACAAGGTTAGCTCATACGCGAAACCAGGACCAACCTTCAACGAGTCGAAATCCTTTTAGAACTCAGCCAAATCAATCTCAAAATAGGATATCAACAAACTCGCCCCTCATTGAAATTCAAAACACCCGACAAAACCAAAATGTAAACAGGGTATCCAATCAACAGCAGGAAACGAGCTCACTCGGGCAGCGAGCAACGGCAATCCTTCTCGAGTTCAGACAATCGCCGATATACACCCCATCCCGATGTAAATTTTCAAATGCGCGTATTTTTGACTTTAAGAAGCCAGTAATACGTGTAAAATTTAACCCATCGGATAAACTATACTCCACTTTCCTCATCGATACAGGCGCCGATATCAGCCTGATCAAATCAGATAATCCTCATATTGAACAATCTGTAGATAATTCAGACCCAGTGACTATATACACCATTGCTGGAAAAACGGCCAGCACACGTGGAAAGGTATTGGCGGAATTCGAATTTAGAACAGACAGGCACTCCATACCCTTTAAACATAACCTTTTTGTAGTGGGAAGCGATGTAGAATTTCAACACGATGGCATACTGGGAAGTGATTTCCTCACGAAGCACCAGTGCCACATAAACTTTGAAAAGGGATTCCTTAAATTCGCTGTAAAGAAGAGAACCATGGAAAAACTCGAGCAGCCTTTAGGAAACAATAACGAGGTCAAGGAAAATGTTCAAAATGCCACACCTTACAAGGCGTCTTCCACGGAAAACATAGGCATTCATGAAAAATTGGATAACACCGTTTGTGAGTCAACATCCGAATCCGTTTGTCTACGGGCCGGATCTGATGCTGTGACAAACACAACGAAACCAACCACCCTTGAATCTTCCTGTTCCCATTTAAATAAAGTTTGTGGTAACGGCAAAGTTAAGGAAACTACAAAACTAAGTTCAGGAAAATGTGAACCTGAAACGCCAATATCCTCAGAAAATCTAAAACAAAACCCACGGTCGACTACATAAAATTGCATTCACGATCTCAACAAATAATGGAGATACCATTTAAAGAAAAATCCAGTCAAGAACTGATAATTCAAAAATCCGAGATCATGCCAGGAATATATCTGGGTAATACTTTGGTGATACCAAAGGACAGCAAAGTTAGTGTGCTTTTGATGAACACGTTGGACACCGACCAGGAAATAAGCACCAACGACATAGAAGTCGGATGGGAAGATCTGGATGACTACAATGTGTTACAGGCGGACGAAACTAATAACCTTCTAAAAAATAGGCTTGAACGGCTAGAATCACTCCTAGATTTGCGTCATTGTAACTAAGAGGAAAGGAAATCTATCCTGAATATCTGTCGCACCTATAACAATCTCTTTTACTTAGAGGGCGACCATGTCACACACACTGACGCCATAGAGCATCAAATAATCACCGAGGAAGGAAAGCCCCCACTTTACATAAGACCATATCGCCTCCCAGATAGCTCGAAGCAAGAAATCCACAAACAAGTGAATGAAATGTTTCAGGATGGCGTGGTACAACAAAGTTTCAGTCCTTGGAATTCCCCTCTCTTACTGGTACCCAAGAAGGCAGGACCTGATGGGACAAAACGATGGAGAGTGGTTGTCGATTTTAGAGCCTTAAATAAAATAACAGTCCGAGATGCATATCCATTGCCCAATATTACAGATATTTTGGACCCGCTAGGAAAAGCCAAATATTTTAGCACTTTAGACTTAGCAAATGGTTTTCACCAAATACGCATGGACAGTAGAGACAAGGCAAAAACAGCGTTTAGCACACCCTTCGGACATTACGAATATAATCGAATGCCCTTCGGGCTTAAAAACGCACCTGCCACATTCCAGAGGCTTATGAAGAATGTACTCATGGGTCTCCAAGGAATAGAATGTTTCGTCTATGTAGATGATATCGTAATTTACGGATACGACCTGAACGATCATAACTCTCGACTTACCAAAATTTTCGATCGATTAAAAAGACACAATCTGAAAATCCAACCAGAAAAGTGTCACTTCATAAGGAAGGAGCTCACCTACTTGGGGCATGTTATTTCAATGGAAGGTATAAAACCAGATCCAGAGAAAACTAAAGCGGTAAAAACTTTTCCAACGCCTAAGAAACAAAAAGACGTAAAATCTTTTCTCGGTTTTGTAGGCTACTACAGAAAATGTATCCCTAATTTCGCCGAACTGGCAAAACCTTTAAGCAGATTGCTCAGGAAGAATGTTCCATTTCATTGGGATGCTTTTTGTGATGAGGCATTCACAGCTTTAAAAAGAAAGGTTATTACCCCACCAATACTGGCTTATCCAGACTTTAACCGGGAGTTTATAATAACCACGGATGCTAGCAATGTTGCGTTAGGAGTGTTGTGTTTAGTAGGGGTTAGTTTCAGGACGCGAGTCTCCTGATCCTTAAAAGGACAAGGCGATCTCTTAAAACAGACCGCTCCTGAAATCTTGCCCTACAAGGGGTCGTTACCGTGCTTCCTCATATACCTGAGCGAAGAGCAACGTCAATTTGGTTTGGCCTCAGTCTTGATGTCCGCTGGTTTCCGTTGGGGCCAGGTGATACTTCAGATCTTCAGAAATATTCTCTTTGAGGGACTACCTATACTTTACTCACCAGAAAAATGAAAACAAGGCTCGTTTTTCCTTTTAGTATTTTATTTATTTCCAATTTAAACTTCGCCCTTCTCCAGGATATTTTCCTTCAGGGACAACGGACGATATTCAACTGCGGCCCTACTAGTCCTATCGGGACTATTAATTATGTTTAACTGCGGCCCGGAAATCACTTGACTATTCCTTTATAAAGGAAAAGGAATCGAAAATTGTATCCCAAAGATACACATTTTCGTGCAACAATCTCGATCGTTTGGATATTTTGAGCGAGATGTTGTATTTACATAAGATAACAAATCAATTTCTTGAATTCTTACGAAACTATTACGCAGATATGTGAATGTATCGGCTTTTGAGTTTTTTGTTTGTTTAACTCAATGAAATTTTTGGGATAGAGATAACGTTCTCTGAATTTTGGATTTGGGTGATGCTGTGGAGCAAATGTAGAACAATAATCGAATATTGGATTCGTTTATTGTGAATTTTAATTTTAATTTTGATTTTGGATTTAATTATGCCGTGGGGGCAAATATTATGCGATAAACGAATGTTTGATTCGTTTATTGCGAATTTTGAATCATGTTTGGGTTTTTCAGGTTTTGATAGGATTTTGGGTTTTAGGGTAATATTGCTGGGATTTTGGATTAGGAATGGGGGAAAAAGATGGTAGGGCTTTTTGGAGCACTACGGAGCAGTGCTATCTCAAGGCACAATAGGCTAAGATAAACCTATTGCTTTCGCTAGCCGAACCTTAAACGACGCCGAAACAAGGTATACAATGTCTGAAAAGGAATTACCAGCAATCGTTTTTGCACTAGCCCAGTTCCGACCATATGTTTACGGACGAAAGTTCACAATAGTAACTGACCATAGCTCCCTACAGTGGCTTATAGGACGAAAGGATCATACATCTAGACTTATGCGATGGAAAATTCTACTCGAAGAGTATGAGTACACAATCGTCCATAAAAAAGGAAAGCAAAATGCAAATGCTGATGCTCTCAGCCGTATAACAACGACTACCACAGTCGATCCCATCAAAAATAATATCCTCGTCACCACACGAAGTAAAGCCAAACTCGAAGAAGATGTGGCTGCACAATCATACCAAGATACTACCAATCTTGTATGGCAAGAGCAAACAGGTTCCATATATACCAAGAAAAAACTTGGACTACGTATCATAATCCTCCCATTGATAGACTCTGCTGAGGAAGAAAACCAGGAAAAATCCCAAACTTCACCAAGCCAGGAGTAGGTAAAATTACGTTTCACGAGCAAAACGGGTTATGCGCCATCACATTGCCATTACTTTTCAGAAACCTAACCACAACAAGCTCAAAACCTTTTGAAAGAATTGCTTTAGATATAGTAGGACCATTACCAGTCAGCTATAATGGAAATAAATACCTACTAACGTTTCAAGACGATTTGACTAAGTTTTAAGGAGCATACGCTCTAGCCAGCGCCGAAACTAAGGAAGTGGCAAGGATTTTCGTTGAAAATATCGTCTGCCAGCACGGCATACCATCTTCTCTATTAACTTACCGAGGTGCGAATTTTTTCTTTTTAAGGACTTTTGTTCCTTACTTAAAATGAGAAAACTAAACACAGCACCCTACCATCCACAAACAAACGGAGCACTAGAACGGAGCCATAGAACTCTGGTGGAATACCTCCGCCACTATGTAAACCAGGATCCTCTCACCTGGGACACCTGGATACCTTACGCAATGTTTGTGTATAATACTACACCCCACAGTAATACAGGCTACACGCCGCATGAATTACTATATGGTTTCCCAGCCGAAATACCCAGTTCTCTCAGACAAAACCCCGAAAGCACTTATAACTACGACCATTACGCAAATGAATTAAAAATGCGATTACAACATGGTTATCGTACAGCAAAGGGAATACTGATAGAGAAAAAACAAAAATCGAAGGCATACTACGACCAAAAAGTAGGCCGTAAGAAATTTAATGTTGGCGACAAGGTTCTATTCAAGAATCACTCAAGACCTAACAAATTAACCTCCCTGTGGAAAGGCCCCTACGAAATTGTCAAGATCCTATTCGAAGAAAATTCAATCCTCAAAATAGGAAAAGGAACCCGAATAGTCCACAACAATAATATAAAACCATTTGTGGATTAGGCGCTCCTCAATAGTATAGTGGTTAGTATACCCGCCTGTCACGCGGGAGACCGGGGTTCGATTCCCCGTCGGGGAGCCTTTGGCGCAAGACTAATGACCTTGCCCGGAAAAAACATATCATTATGCCTCACAAGGACTTGCTAAATAAGGCCAAGACCGGTTCCAGGTTGTAGTGCCGATGATGATGATGATGATTTGTGGATTAGGCAATCAAGAATGGGTCTCCAAAGAAAAAAATAAGAGTTGAAGGAAAGTAAATGTATATATGTATAGATAACCTTACAAAAAAAAAAAATTAATGTATATACGTATAGCAAAACCTTAGAAAAAATCATAAAGTAACACTCTACCAAAATACTACGATAGTGTATTTAAAATTTGCCTCAAAATTTTCTATTCGAATAATTGTATACAAATAAAATAATTTTGTAAATATTATACAACATTTTTAATAACCAAAATAAACAAACAAAACAAAAAAATGTATATATGAAGACAAATATTAACTCACTTAATAAAATAAGTTTATAAATATCAGACAATATGTTAATCAACTACCACTGACTTAAATGAAAAAAAATTGTTTCTAATAATAAATAATCTTAAGTTATAAGAGAAAAAACACATTATATATATATGGAGAAAAAAAACGAAAATACAAAAACGAAACTTACGAAACAATGTTAAAATAAGAATTTCTAATATTTATATAAGTACAAAACAGTTTTCAACTAAGAAATACTAAGAAAATAAGAAAATTTTTGTATAACTCAAAACAAAAAAAAAAACAAAAAAAATTGTAGAATTTAATTGTACGTTCAAATACATGAAAAAAAAATATAAATTAACGCACGACAAATAAGGAGAATGAAAAGTCCTCAAAAAAAAAAAACAGAAATAATATATGTTTAAAAAATTAAAATTCTATGTAATACACAAATTGTAAGAATAAACCATAAACACCTTACTTATCTATATATCTTTTTACAAATAATAATAGTACTTTATAAAAACAAAAAAAAACCCAAAGTTACAATAAGAAATAATGTTAATATTATGAATTCAAATACTTATGTAATTATAAAACATTCTACAATTAACCTTATACTCAGAAAATAAGAAAATATTTACTTTAAATCAAAATGAAAATTTTTAGAATTAAATGTTTCCTTCTAATACAATGTTTAATCAACATGAAAAAAAAACAAATTATATGAATTTTTAAACCAAACGTCTATTGTACATACAACAAAAACTAAACTAAACGAATATACCCTTAACTCAAAATAAAATACTTTATCTAAGAAAACTTTATTTTTGGATAACCAACAACTACCATTAAACCCAAATTATATGAAACCTTAAAAACCAAAATTGTATTTGTACAAACTTTCAAAAGAAAATATTCAAATTTTATTATATAAATAACAATCGTGGAAACTTCGATACACGACCATACATACAGTATAAACACGATTACATTAATATTAAGAAAGAAACAATGTACAAAAATTACACATTTATAATAATATTATATACCCAAGCCTACTATGTAAAAAAAAAAAAAAAAAAAAAAAATCAGGCCTATGTAACGGAATCACAATACTACCATCCTTTATTCCCAATCACACCACTTTCCAGAAAATTAATCTCATAAAGATCAATTTTCTTTTTTTCAAGGAGGGGAGGATGTAGTGCTCTAAAAAGCCCTACTACCTTTTTCCCCCATTCCTACATCCAAATCCTAGCTATAATACGCTAAAATCCAAAATCTTGAATTAAAATCAAATTCGCAATAAACGAATCTAATATTCGTTTACGTTTCACATTTGCCCCACAGCATCACCCAAATCCAAAATTCAGAGATCTTATCTCTACCCGAAAATTTTCCATTGAGGAAAACAAACAAAAACCCAAAAGCAGATACTTTTCCACATCTGCGCAATAGTTTCACAAGAATTCAAGAAATTGAATTCTTATCTAAAGTAAACACAACATCTCACTCGAAATATCGAGATTGTTGTACGAAAATGTGTATCTTTGGGATATCTTTTATAAAGGAATAGATAAGTGATCTCCGGGCCGCAGTCTAAATTCGTCTACAGTCCCTGGAGGAAGTACCCCAGGATAATCTTTGAGAAAATAATAAAAAACACCTTTCAAAGGAAACTAGACGTGCTTTCATTTTTACCCAACAACGGATAGCTAAGTATCTCCTGGCCCCCACGGAAGACCAAGTGAAGACTAAGGACAGAGGCCGAATCCAAGGACGTTGCTCTTCCCTTTGAAATCAGAGGAAGCAGGGCAGCGACCCCTTTTGTGGGACAAGTTTCAGAAGCTATTTTAAGAGATCACTTAGCCCTTTTAAGGACTAAGAAACACGCTTACTCAAACCAAACCCCTACAAAAAACATAACACCATATCACACCCGCCCAAATGGAGAAGCTACGCATTTTCGAAAGGAAATGCTTCAGACTTATCACTGGCCTCAACCGCCATCCCAACTACCACAAATATTACAACAGTAGTTCGCTCTACTATCCCGCTAGTATTGAACGTATAGATCGACGCTTCCTCGAGCTGTCCATCAAATTTATCGAAAATCTTCCCAATAATCCCAACCCGATAATAAATGCGCTCACATCGACTCCGTCAGATAACCGAACTGCCTACCCGAACCGTCTCCACATCAGAACGTTCTTCACCTCTGGCAGGTTGGTTAATAACTCTAATGAGATTGTATACCACAATACAGAGCTTTCACCTCACCAATTTAAATATAGTAATATTCAACCCTTCTCCAATATTTTGGGTTTCAACGAACAAGCCGAAAGTAGTTCCCCAACCCACATCCCTTACTGACAATATCCTCACTAACGCATAACCTACCTATTGATCACTATGCTTCCCCCTTCCACACCACACTAACTTATTTCAATAATAATTAGGTAACTAGACTAAGTTAAGATAAGTTAAGTTAAGTTAAGTAATTTAGCATAGGTTAAGTAAATAACTATATCCTGGTTTTCTGACCTTTTCCAGGAAGCTCTACCCACTACAATCTTAATCCATAATCAATATAACATATAAGTCCTATCATATTGTTTGAAAAATGTACTAGTAAGTATATGTAAACAATTATAGCTAAAGTATCATAAGTTATCTGTATTGCTTATTGTATAAATTATTGATGGTCAATAAATACAGAAAAGTAAAAAAAAAAAAACTAAATTTTGAAGTGTATTTATAAAAAATCCACAAAGCTCTTTAATGTGAGAGTACTTTTACTTGATTCTCTCTCTGAAGCATTTAATTTTCGTAACAATAAGAACAAAACAATTTCTGTATGGTTACTTTCTTCATGTGTGAATGGTGTGTTTGCGAGGAGTGTTTTGAAGCTTTAAAAAATTGTTTTTCATGTGTTTTTTTGTTACTTAAAGAAAGAGAAGATTCTTAAAAAATTAATCCATTCATTTTACTATGCACATTATTTATATTGGGACATCTTTATAATTATTAAGATCTTTGCTCTGAGACTGCGCGTATGCTTGTAACAAGATGGTACTGATATGTTAAGGTATGTTCCTTATGATATTTACTTTGATCCCTTGCTCGGAGTGGGGGAGACGGTGTCGCTCCGCTTCGCTGGTGTCTGACGGTGGGATCGGTGCTGATGTGGGTGCCCGTCCCAGCTGGGAGTGCGGGGGCTGTTTAAATGGGCACATCTAACCCCTTTGGCGGGAGCCTCCCTGACCAAGTAACGGGCGCTTCCTTCAGGGGTTCGTTGTTCCAGTTGTTAGACCCCGGCAGGTGATGGATGTCAATGGTGGTGGAATGTTGAACAATAAAAGACGGTTCCCCTTTTATCGTTTATTATGATCTGTGTTAAGTTATAGTTGGGGGTTTATTGTTTATTTATTTTAACGAGGTTTAACTATTTTTATGGTGTCATTTAAATTGTGGTAGTTGGCTATAGATTCGGCCTCTGAAATTGTACTAATAATGAAACTGGAAATTACCGCTCTTTTATTGTTTTTTCAGTTGAGAATTGTCAACTATTTGGGTGTAAAAATTCCAAGAAGCACACACGAGACTTCGTGTGCTTCAATTGGAATTTTGTTCTAGGAATTGTTTAAGGATTTGGTTGGATAGGTTCCTGGAAGGGAAATTATGAAATGCGTTTTGAATTAAGCATTTCATGATGTCAGGATTTTGGGAATTGAGTCAATGTGCGACGAATTAACTTTTGGTTTAATTCGTTGCTCATGTGACTCAATATGGAATTTGGATGTAGGTTAGTGGTGATATTGGGGATTTGGATGTAGGTTAATGATAATATTGGGGATTTGGATAGGAGTAGCGATTTAGGATCGCTACAGGTATGTTGACGTCCGCCGCCGTGCTTCCTCTTTCGAGGGAAGAGCGGGGACCTTTTCTTTAATAGAGGATGGTAAGACGCCTTCTGTCTGTCTTCTTTTTCGAATAAATAATAATTCGTTTTTCTTCTTCTTTGTAAATTTCTTTATTTCTTCTTTCGGTTTATTCTATTCTTATTCTATTTACAGCTCTGTTTTAAACTCTCTAATTTCAAACTTTTTAATCTATTTCACAAAACTGTGAACTCAAACTCTTTCTTCTCGACTCTCAAAACTAAACTGGATCGGAACTGATTCTAACTCAAACTCCTTTTTTTGTCTATTGAATTTTCTCTCTGACTCTTAACAATGAATCAAATTTGGACGAAAATCAAACTTACTATGTTTTGAATGAATAAAAAGGTGCAGGTTATTAAATGTGCTGTAACTGGCAATATTGTGAATGTTTATGAATGGTATGTATTAAGTGAGAATGTAATATATGTTAAGTGAAGTTTTTAAGGATGTGTAAGGAGATTCAGTGTTAAATTTAATAAAGGGTAGTATTCTGGAATACAACAGGTATATCATTATGTGCAGGTTTTTACAAGTTCAAAATGTATTGCGACCACAAAGCGAATGCCTACATCCTACAACTTACACAATTTTATAAACATATATAATAAATGTTTTACTTCATAGGTACTTTTATAAATAATGTATATGTCTTTATATTATAAGATAGTATAATGTATAGTCTTTCTGGATCTATTTTGTTTAGAACGAGTTTTAATTAAATTACGTGGAATAAAAGATATAAAACTTTATGAAAAAACCATGTAAAATTTGATATATTGTGTTTGTAAACGGAGATGTTCAATTTTGAGCACAATTCTGAATGATTTATCATTGATGCATTTTTTTTTAAACATACTGTAAGTAAATAAGTACTATCAGTGTATGTTGAGATCCACTATCGTGCACCCCCATTTTCATTTCATGGACCCCCAAATTTTTTTTTCGCTGACGTAAACCGCTTGCAGGTTGTCATAGACCCCTGGGGGTCGATATATACCACTTTGGGAATCACTGGTGTAGACGATAAATATTGCAAATTGGTTACACTTGAAATACAAAAATGAGGTACTAAATATAGTGTGTGTTGCCATTCTTCTGAGTCAACCTTTACCGCGTTGAACACTATAATATATTATCTACCTACTGGAAGTACTTTTGAAGTTTTACAATTTACATGTGCTGAATGTATAAGTATAATTGCAATCAAAATTTGCACAGCTGAAATAGGTGACGTGCCCAAAAAGTAGTTTTCGAATTTCGAGGTCTTCATCAATCAAATTTTCAAACAAAGTTTCTTTATCTTATTCCCAGACACGTTCTTGACTTATGCATATGTTCATGTTTGCAGCCATTATGAACGTGTAGTTTATTTTTCCCTGACGAATAAATTGTATATGCCCGTGGTTGCTTGACGTTTCTTAACTTTCACCCAAATCACACTCGTGATTTTTTATAAAAAATAAAAACGTTTTTTTTGTTTTTTTGCTTCACTAGTCACATACGCTAGCCATGCAATACTGTGATTTCTTTTTATTCCAAAGGCTAATTGAACAACGAAAAGCAATCGTTTTATTGTATTGCCACTGATAGATCAATGGAAGAACCGCTGAAGCATAC
The DNA here is from genome assembly GCA_963931805.1 of Microdon myrmicae. Lineage (NCBI taxonomy): Eukaryota > Metazoa > Arthropoda > Insecta > Diptera > Syrphidae > Microdon > Microdon myrmicae. The sequence continues at coordinate 165,033,298 of OZ007496.1, read as the reverse complement.
TGAAAGGTGGGTTTCAGACATATTTTCAAGATTAAAAAAAAACATTAGCAAGCGTGTATTACATTACGAAATTAGTCCGATTGATTAATAAACACAGATTCTTTAAGAAATAAAAATTGCCTATATTTTTCGATTACACCATATATAAAAAGTTTACGAATAATCACTACGCTTTTAAAGTGTGGTGTGGAACCCGAATAATGTACATAACTACTTCATGGCAAGGCCCACCAATTGACATATTTACAAGTTATTAACATAAAGGTTGAACATCCAAGACATTTAACTCGAATACATGCTATTTAAAACGACTACAAATTGAATAAAACATGAACCACTAAAGATCATCTTATCGCAACGTTTACCGATCATCCTAATTGTCGGACAAACATTTAGCCTTCACTGATATCGACCATACAATGCGTATGTAGTTAATATATCAAGTACATATGTTGTCAGTTTTTATCCCACACAACGCATCGAGCTAAATATGCGTAAACTGCCTGCAAATAGTTGATGGCTACCGAAGCTCCCACCACAAATCACCTTGACTTCAATAGAATCGAGCACATTCATCTTCGACTTCAAACAAATACGATGGTTCTTAATTGGTTCGATATTCGTCTCGGGTGTATGGAGTGTATTTACACAACCTGGATTGAATCCAATCTCTCACCTTGTCTATTTGAGAGCCATCCAATTGGTTCAACTTCTAGGAAACAAGCGTAGATACTTTAATTTTCTCAATACCGAAAGACCTTCAATGGAATTCAATCGAAATGAAGAGGAAAACAATAACAGACAGCAAAGAAGTTAAGACAAAGAAGCTGCAGATGATCGAGCGTTGGAAAGCATGAACCCAGCTCGATGCTGTGTACTGCTTCAAAACAAACCATAATAAGCGTTTAGGAATTTTTTAATTAATGTATGCACAAAAGTGGTGATCTTGTCAGTCACGCTGATATCTTTTTGAATGGGCATTCGGATTTGCTGATTGCTCTTCTGTTAATTCATCACAACTGCGGAGGTGTTGGAAGTGTTTTTAAAAACATTTTGACGCCTTGGTCGATGCATTTGGTATAGTAGTAACGTACTTGAAAATGGTAGAGAGCTTCGCGCATCCGTTTTTGTAAATAGTGAACTGATACGAAAGCAATCAGTGCTCATTATTATCAAGTTTATCTTCTGGATCTGTATGTATTTATTTATAGGTTTTTTATTCATAAAAATATTGTTCACAATTTTGTAAGTTGCGATCATGAAAATTGTCGTTTTTAAGTCACTGGATTTCATACTTCATCGTACATCATTACACATACCCTAAATAAAGGTACTAATCATATCATAACAATCACAAACGGGATTTCGTGATACTCGTAAATGTTAAATAGATAGAGAGAATCGACAAAGAAGATGTTGTGGCAGTCGTACTGAAACAATGCACTTCAATCTATGTAGCAAGTTCAGAAGCTCTGAACCTATTTTATTTTTCGCCATTGAGGTTCCCTTCGCGAGTAAAAAGTGTTTGTTAAATCAGTCCGAACTGTGTCATTTTACATTTTAGGTTTCGAATTTTAAACTTCGGAAATAAAGCCTAAAAGTCAAAAAATAAAATGCATGGCAATTTACACAAATGATGTAAGGCGATTAATAAAAACATTCTAAGGGAAAGTTAGGCCCCCGAAAAAATTAATAATCAACAAACCTATAACCATTTCAGAAAAAAAATTACGTTTTTTAATCGCATGGAAAAAGATACTGATAATTATTAAAATATTTGCATGTTTCTGCAATCGGTGCGGAGATTAGAATTTAAGATCGGTCGTATTAACCGGGAGCAAGTGCGAAAGCAATTTCAGTTGATGCTAAAGTACTACTTTAGGAGATTAGAGGAGGGTATGAGCTTATTAGCATCTTCTATTAATTAGCTGCAATCAAGAGTTCAGTTCAGAAATTTTAAAGTTTGAGTCGCGATTATTAATAATAAATTATAAATTAAATTTAAGAAAAAATACATTAGACCGAATGGTGTGATGGACCGGGCCACTAAATCCTAACTCCATCCGTTTTACATTTACTTGTTACACTCTCCTAGACAATCTGTTACCCGGCAGTCACACTGAGTACCTAGTACCATCATCATCATTATTATTATCGCCACTACAACCGGGATCCGATCTTGGCCTTATTTAGCAAGTCTCTCCACCGGTCCCGATTTCGAGTCGATTTCATCCAGTTTGGCACTCCCAGGCTCTGGACGTGCCGGTCTACGCCATCCCTAAATCGCAGACAAGATCTGCCGCGCTGTCTCCTTCCATACAACCTGCCACAAAGGACTTTCCGGGCAGACTCCTCTTCGCTCATTCGAGCTAGGTGTCCCGCCCACCGGAGTCTACCGAGCTTCATTTTTCTTACAACTTTAGCTTCAAGCTAGATCGCGTACAACTCATGGTTGTAGCGTCTCTGGAATCGTCCCCCCTCACTTACGGGGCCAACAATTCTCCTTAAGACCTTCCTCTCGAACGCGGCTAAGAGTTCAGAGTGCCTTCTATTGAGCACCCAGGTCTCGGATCCATACATGAGTACTGGTAAGACCATGGTGTTGTACAGTAATAGCTTGGATGTTCTGAATAAATTTCGGGATTTAAACAGCCTTGATAGACCATAGTAGGCTTTGTTGGATTTGATCAGCCGTTCACGTATTTCTTCTTCCATATTGTTATCGGCTGATACTATTGACCCAAGGTAGTTAAAGGATTGCACTACTTCAAGTTCGTGCTCCACTACCCTGATAGTTTGACCAACGTTAGGTCTTCTCTTCGCAGAAGATGCCACCATGTACTTAGTTTTTCCCTCATTAATGTGCAGTCCTAGTTTTTGTGCGGCTTGTTCGATCTACGTGAAGGAGTCCCGTACAGCCGAATCGGATCTACGGATGATGTCGATGTCATCTGCGTAGGCAAGTATCTGGCTGGACTTGGTGACAATAGTGCCTCTAGAAGAAGAGGAGGCAGGCCAAACCGACGCCTTGTCGGAATCCATTAAATATGTTTATTGGTTTGGACAGAAATCCCGCTATTTTTTCTTGACTAGTTACGTTGGTCATGGTTCTGTGGGGCTTTTCAGGGCCCGAAGAGCCATACATCGCTCGATCCCCACCTTTCCAGGCGAACGACTTACCTCTCGGTCGAACTTCAGCAAGGTTGCGTAACCTTGCTACGGCATTTACCCTCAGCCAAATCGCCGGAATTAATACGGTTACCCAATCGGATAACCGTTTTGAATTTATGTTAGGCAGCTTACCTATTCTGTAGGGGATTTCCTTCCAAACCCCTTTTTCTCCAGCATCACCACTGAAAACATTAAATCCTCGGCAAAGCTTATCACCTTGCCGTGGCATCGAAAACTCACCCTCGGCCAGACCATATTCCCTAAAAAACATTAAGCCCACGGCAAAGCTTATCACCTTGCCGTGGCATCGAAAACTCACCCTCGGCCAGACTATATTCCCTAAAAAACATTAAGCCCACGGCAAAGCTTATCACCTTGCCGTGGCATCGAAAATTTACCCCCGAGGCGTACATCATTTCCTGAAAAGAACATAAGTCCATGGCAAAATCATCACATTGCCATGGCATCTGAAATCTTATCTTTAGGCATACATTCTGCCAGGGCATCTCGTTTCCATAGCCTTAAGCTATGGAAACAACAATCAACAAGAATTCCTTGTGACTCGTTGTATTTGCTTACCCCCGGCATAACATGCATGCGGCTATTGCCCCTATTGATCTACTACCGCCGACAAGGTTTCTGTTGACGCAAATCAAACATGTCCCTGTTTACCAGCAATCGCTGGCACCACAATTAGCGTTCCCCATGTTCAGAGATAGCATTCAAACAACGATCACCAGCAGCCAGAAAATGTTTACTTACAACATCTGGCAACGGCTGCACCCTATGTTCGTTGCAATGTAATCATCGACATCCGAAATGATGATTTATGGCCTTCCATTAGGATGACCAAATTATCGGTTTCAGTTTTTCACACCTCACATGCTAGTGTTTGCATTCCTAGAAAATGCACTAGCGATGTTGCCCGCCATCCACGGTCGCTGAACGAACGTATGCATGGCATACGCACACATGCGTAATGTATGTCTATTCCGTCAGGTCCAATCACGATTAACTACATCAAGTTAATCGTGTAACTCCGCCTTCTTCCCAGTTTCTTTCGGGATTCTTTCACTTTAACATTTTCCAATGGGATTAGTCAGTCAGATTTTAGTCACGAGTCCAGAAGGAGTCACCCGCGTCGCTGTCGTTGCGCAAAAGTCAGTTTTTTTTTTCCTTGGGGAGAGCATCGGTACCACGAGTACAAGTCGAAGTCAGTGAGTTTTGCGATACACGTTGTTTGGTGCGTTGTGTTATCGTTTTTATTTCGGTTTACGTGCCCCTTGATATCAATAGTGTAGTTTAAAATTACGTTTCGAAATCTTTCTTAATCAAATTTCCTAAGAGAACACAGTCTAATCTCATCTCAAGCTTTAACTGCATTAATGTGAATTCAATAGACAAATAAGCTGATATAGTCGCAGACTAATGGAATATTGTTGCAGCCATGGTATCACCAGTGCTTCCTTCCAAATAAAGAACACCACGAAGCAACAACCAGTGCGTTTTATTTCATTCTGTTCGCTCCGTTTGGGAAGTGTTTTATCCCGAGAACTTTGTTTCCTTTTCGCGCCGTGAGTTAAGTAGTGGAAATTAGTTAAACCCGCGTCCGTGTTGACGCACTGACTAATTAACCCCACATTGGTGACTCTAAATAAATGGACACGCAACCTTTTCACAAGTGCAAAAGAAAAATGAAAAATGTTAAAAACTCGTAAGAGTGATTAGTGCGTGTTATTTTTCCTGCATATCCTTGGTGACCACCGCGAGTGAACACGCGACTGCAGAAACGTCACAAGCGAACATTGGTCACTGTGAAACAAACACCAGCCTGCAGAACAGTGATGACTCCAAACGTGACAGTGTGGTGAAAATTTAAATAAAAGACATTAAAAGGGTATGAAGAACCCCACCCCACCTGTAACCACGCTTCCTGTAGAGTGCTAGTGCAAGTATCCGCAACCTGGTAACGGCTGCCCCAACATTCCGGAGATCACATCACCACTAGGAGCTGCAGCACCAATTCAACAACATCAGTTAAAAATATCAGGTACCCCCTTTTTCTTCATTTCTTTGTTTTCCTTTTTTAGTATTCGCATAATGCCATCAAATTAAATTAAATTAAACGGTAAAACACTTAAAGAAAGTTTAGCTTTACAATTATTTTTTTTTTTTTTTTTTTACTGAGTAATTGCAACACCACTAGCAAATCAAGCCTATAGGCATCCGAACAAAATATTGTACTTAGCAAATAAACAAATTAAAGGCACCCCCTTAAGAAAAATATAACTTTTTATCCTTTCTGTCCAATTATGTTTCGAGTCTTTAATTATTGTGACGCAAATAAACATGTACTCTCGTTTTAAATACACACGTTTTCACACCCCCTCCGTGTTTCTAGGTTCTCCTAAATTTCTGTTTTCCTTTTGCTTAATTTAGTGTAGCGTAAATTGAACAAACATTTACTGTCCAAATATCAAAACACAACTTTTTAAATATTTATCGCTAATAACTTAATTGAATCTATGAACGAAAAGTAACAGAGTTTCATGCGACTCTATCAAATTAGCGCCACTTTAAATATACTAAACATCAGTTGCAGTTCATTTCTTTTTATTGTTTTTAATCGTGTCAAAATAGCGTGTGTTCGAAGCAGAAAAATATTATACTTTAAACAAAACAAAATAATAAAGGCACTTATCATTGTAAGCCCCTTCAGGGTATTTAGCAGTGCCTAACCGTTTCAACAACAATAGTACATCTCTATAACTACTTTTTAATTAAAAATTAATTGTGAACTAACTTATATCACGAAACAATTTAATAGAGACGAGATACAAAAACGATAAACAAAGATTATAATTTCCTAATCGCGAAGCTAGCCAGTAAATTATGTGAAGCTAAAGATTCTGGCAAATATTTATTTTATTCACTAAGCGTATTGTACAAACGCACTTACAATTTATAAGTAATTCCAATTTTATATAAGAATAAAATATATTTTCTACGTCGTCACATCTCATATTATAATACACGAAAAGGCAGTGTATACCTTTATATAATAAAGATTAAAAAAAAAACAGAAACCAGTATGCTAACTATTCGGTAGTTTATTGTGTCGAAATAACAACCTTTTAAGGTATTTGCAAACCAAATATAACTAAACAACAATCAATAACTCAGAAACAAATACACAAACATAATTGTTAAAATTAAAAACCAGTAAAATTACCATACCAAAAACTCGATTGAAATTGTAAACGCACTCTCTTACATTTGTAAACCCCTTCAGGGTACTAACGACATTTTTTTTAACTCTCTTTTTATAAGCACACTAACATTCGCGACTCTAAGCTACACCACTCGACTTGGCACAATTCTCCTTTGACTCGGCTCCTTCAATCCCTTTCTTTTCAGCACAATTTGGCCCCTTATCCCCACTCCATTCAATTTTTTCGACTCATCGGCCTCCCTTCACCGCCTTCGCGTCCTCTTACGCCCATTTCTGCGTCCTCCGTGGTGAATATTTTGATTCCCCCCTACTCCGTTGATTTCAGTCCTGTTTCGTACAAAACACTATGGTTGTCACACGAAATAGCGCTGCCCAAAAGGCCCAAGAACAACCCGAGCCCCTGGAATTTCACGACGCCTCCAGCGTCGATTTCCCCACCGAGCAAGTCGATGCTGACCTAGACTTGCCCGGACAAGCTACTCCTCTGGCACCACCCGTTGCCCCCAGCGTCGTGAACCGACCCCAGCCTACTTCCCCAGACACACTCTCGACTGCTCCTAACGCCCCTGTTATCGGCCCTTTGGCAAATGCCGGCATTTTAAGGCCCACAACTGGTGCCAGCACCTCACAACAACACCAAAGACCTTCAGAGTCCCAAGAATTCCACGATGCTTCCAGCCTCGGGAACGGGACTCGTCATTTAAATATAGGGCTTCCCCCCTTCGACGAGGAGGACCCAGACCTTTGGTTTGCAGTGGCAGACCGCATCTTCCAGGCCTCAGCCTTGCACGACGAACAACTTCGTGCAGTTGAGCTGTTGAAAGTGCTTGACCGCACTCAACGACCGCATGTTGCACACATAATAAGGTCGGCCGGCCGCAACCCATATAGCAACATGCGCGAAGCTCTGCTTGACGCATTGGACGAGCCAGGAAGTGTGCGGCAACAACGTTTAGCCGCTGTAACCAACCTTTCTGGGATGAGACCATCTCTTTTCCTGACCCATTTACGCTCTATAGCGGGGACCAGGATTGGGGACGACCTAATAAAGCCTCACTTTTTGAGGTGTCTTCCCCAGCATGCCCGTTCGGCACTTATAGCCCAACCCAATCAGAGTTTGGGCTATTTATCCAAAATCGCGGACGCAATTATGGAAAGCTCAGATCAGTATTCTGAGCCTCCAGCGTACCAGGTAGCGGCGGTTTCTCAACACGCCGCCCAGCCTGCACGGCACCCTCGTCTGCCTTTCTCAGCCCATGAATTGGTCTCAACTCCCCATCCTCCTCAAACCCAATTACCTTTTAGAGGGCCCGCCTCAACCAATTTCCCTCAGGGGAATCCAGTGGCAGGCCCCAACCCTAACCAAAGAAATTCGCCCACACAACTAACTCCTGCTGACCTCCGGGCGCTCCAAACCTCACTCCTCCGCGAGATAACTCAATTGCGTGCGGAGGTGAGGAACAATCCTCGAAGCGCCCAGAATCGAGCCATGCCGAGCAGTTCTCTCAATCGGCAGAATTTCTCCCAAAATGCCCCTCAGAGGGCCTATATCCCCCAAAATGCCCCACAGAGGGCCAATCCCAACCAGAACGGCCCTCACCGGGCCAATTCCCAGCGAGCTCCGGCTCGACCTCCCCGTAACGGCAATACTAATAGACAGAACATACCTGATAATGCCGTTACTCTGCCTTGGTGCGCCAATCACCAGCGATATGGTGATCGCGCATTCAATTGCAAAGCGCCTTGTGGTTGGACGCAACCTTCCACCAACCAGAGGCGCTCTTTAAACTAATTTTGCCGACCGACACCCTCGCGCAATCGGCCGGCACCCCTACGATAAGTCGCTTAACCATCCGGGATTCGAAACTGAATATCGCTTTTACTGTCGACACCGGCGCCGATATTTCAGTCCTCCCGCGATCGTTTGCTCCGCGTAACCGCGTGCCAGCCGCACTCAAATTGTCAGCAGCAAATAATATGCCGATACTTACGTACGGACGTAAAAAGCTGACACTGCAATTGGGTCTTTGTCGTCCGATCACTTGGCGTTTCGTCATTGCGGACGTGAATGAACCCCTGATAGGTTCCGACCTATTAGGTGCACATAATCTGTTGGTCGATTCGACCCATAACAGACTTGTGGCTCCAACCGCACCCCCCTTGCCCATGACGGCATCACCAGCGGCAACTTCAAGGGCCACAGAGTGCTTAGACCCATTCCAGGTTATGGTACAGGAATTTGTGAGTACAACAATTCCTCTACCTAACCAACGCCGACATAAAGCCACGGTGTTTCATCATATAGAAACACGTGGTCCCCCGGTGAGCCAGCGTCCACGTCGACTGGCTCCGGAAAAATTACGTGCGGCGCGCGCGGAGTTCGAGCATATGATCGAACTAGGTATCTGCCAACCGTCGGACAGTCCCTGGGCAAGCCCACTCCACTTAGTGAAGAAACGTTCTGGTGAGTGGCGCCCATGTGGCGATTACAGGCTGTTGAACGCAGCAACTGTCCCGGACAGATACCCAATTGCATACCTCTACGATTTTTCGTACAAGTTACGAGGGTGCAATGTCTTCACAACCCTGGATCTCACCAGGGCATACCACCAAATTCCGGTGGCACCTGAAGACATCCCCAAGACCGCAGTCATTACACCTTTCGGACTCTTCGAGTTCAAAGTGATGACTTTCGGCCTCAGGAATGCCGCACAGACATTCCAGCGGTATATCGACACGGCTTTACGAGGTCTTAATTGCTGCCATGCATACCTTGATGACATTCTCATCGCCTCCAAAGACCTCGCCGAACATAAACACCACTTACGTCGGGTCCTAGAGCGCCTCCGCGAATTCGGTCTTGTCATCAACCCAGAAAAGTGTCAATACGCCAAAGAGCAAATCACCTATCTGGGTTATGTCGTTGACAACCAGGGCATTCGCCCACTACCAGACCGTGTGGAGGCCCTCATGAAGTACCCCCGGCCTACTAACGTGAGTGAGCTGCGTCGATTTTTGGGCATGCTTAACTTTTACCGCCCAACCCTGAAGAATGCCGCTCAGATTCAAGCTCCCCTAAATGAATTTTTAAAAGGAGCTAAGCGCAATGATAAGCGCCCCATTAATTGGACAGAAGTCTCAGATCGAGCATTCCAACTGTCCAAGCAACAATTGGCAAATGCCACCTTACTCCGATACCCTCTCGAGGGAACGGCACTTTCTATCCAATGCGACGCATCGGATACCGCAATCGGAGCCGTCCTTGAACAGGACATTGAAGGCCGTCCGGAACCACTTGGTTTCTTTTCAAGGAAACTGAGTCCCACTGAGCGACGTTACAGCGCCTACGACCGTGAATTGCTCGCGATCTACAGCGCTGTTAAGTACTTCCGTCATATGATAGAAGGTCGCTCACTCTCCATCTTAACAGACCATAAGCCATTGGTCTATGCGTTCCGGAAGAAGTCGGGAAATGCCTCCCCCCGACAAGAGCGTCAATTAGACCTCATTGGGCAATATTCCACGGAGATAAGGCATATCTCCGGTAAACAGAATGTCACGGCGGACGCCCTTTCTCGAATCGATACGATTCATTTGCGTACCGCCTTGAATAACACTGACCTTGCCCTAGCTCAAGAGGAGGACGAACAGCTCAAGTCCCTCCTAACTGCCGATACGGCACTAGAGCTGAAGAAAATTACCCTTCGCGACCCTTTGGGCGAAATCTGGTGTGATGTCTCCACTGGAACCGCTAGACCTTACATTCCCGAGAAACTTCGTAAGGGCGTGTTCCAGGTTTACCACAACCCTGCCCACCCCAGCGGCCGAGCAACAGCCGCTGCTGTCCGTCGCAAATTTATTTGGCCCCGGATGAACAAAGACCTCACCGGTTGGGCCCGTGCTTGTCTCCAGTGCCAGCGCTGCAAGGTAGCGCGACATAATGTACTGGAGCCAGCGCAATTCAAGCTTCCCACGGCACGCTTCGCCCATGTCCACATAGACATAGTGGGACCGCTTACTCCATCAAGAGGATTTTCTTATATCCTCACTATGATGGATCGCTGCACGCGATGGCCAGAGGCGACACCTCTCCGGGCAGTTACTGCCGAATCAGTCGCCAAGGCCTTTTACTCAACTTGGGTCACACGTTTCGGTGTACCAACCACCATAACTTCGGACCGAGGTCCACAATTCGAGGCGACAATTTTTAGGCAGCTAACAAATCTTCTCGGCTGCCAAAGAAGTCGTACCACCGCCTACCACCCGCAATCAAATGGGATGATAGAGCGCTGGCATAGATCTCTTAAAGCCTCACTCATGTGTCATAATGACACACAATGGTTTGACGCCCTTCCAACCGTCCTCCTCGGCCTGAGGACAAGTATTAAGGAGGACCTAGGTGCTTCGGCAGCAGAGCTTACCTACGGTACCAACCTCCTTCTTCCAGGAGAACTTTTCCTGGATGGCGAAACACCGCGTGACCAACTTCACGAATTGGGACATCTCCGTGACCTGCTACGTAAGGTTAGGGCAACCCCTGTAACCAGGCACGGCTCCAAAAAACTTTTCGTCCACCCTGAACTGCACAGCTGCACGCACGTCTTTGTCAGGGTGGATAAGGTCAAAAAACCCCTCGACCCACCTTATGATGGCCCATTCAAAGTCTTCCGCCGCATCAGTGACCGCGTCTTCGAGATCGACATTAGAGGCAAGCGATCCACGGTCAGCGTCGAAAGGCTTAAGCCCTGTTTTCTGGAAGCTTCCGCTCCAGAATCACCTCCGTCTTCAAATACCACTCCTACTCCACCGGCACAACCTCCCCGTACTCGCGCTCATACGCGCGCCCATAACCAACTAACCACCCCCTAACCTGCCTTACCTGTTTCGTGACTACGTCACTGGGGAGGGAGTGATGTGGGGCTTTTCAGGGCCCGAAGAGCCATACATCGCTCGATCCCCACCTTTCCAGGCGAACGACTTACCTCTCGGTCGAACTTCAGCAAGGTTGCGTAACCTTGCTACGGCATTTACCCTCAGCCAAATCGCCGGAATTAATACGGTTACCCAATCGGATAACCGTTTTGAATTTATGTTAGGCAGCTTACCTATTCTGTAGGGGATTTCCTTCCAAACCCCTTTTTCTCCAGCATCACCACTGAAAACATTAAATCCTCGGCAAAGCTTATCACCTTGCCGTGGCATCGAAAACTCACCCTCGGCCAGACCATATTCCCTAAAAAACATTAAGCCCACGGCAAAGCTTATCACCTTGCCGTGGCATCGAAAACTCACCCTCGGCCAGACTATATTCCCTAAAAAACATTAAGCCCACGGCAAAGCTTATCACCTTGCCGTGGCATCGAAAATTTACCCCCGAGGCGTACATCATTTCCTGAAAAGAACATAAGTCCATGGCAAAATCATCACATTGCCATGGCATCTGAAATCTTATCTTTAGGCATACATTCTGCCAGGGCATCTCGTTTCCATAGCCTTAAGCTATGGAAACAACAATCAACAAGAATTCCTTGTGACTCGTTGTATTTGCTTACCCCCGGCATAACATGCATGCGGCTATTGCCCCTATTGATCTACTACCGCCGACAAGGTTTCTGTTGACGCAAATCAAACATGTCCCTGTTTACCAGCAATCGCTGGCACCACAATTAGCGTTCCCCATGTTCAGAGATAGCATTCAAACAACGATCACCAGCAGCCAGAAAATGTTTACTTACAACATCTGGCAACGGCTGCACCCTATGTTCGTTGCAATGTAATCATCGACATCCGAAATGATGATTTATGGCCTTCCATTAGGATGACCAAATTATCGGTTTCAGTTTTTCACACCTCACATGCTAGTGTTTGCATTCCTAGAAAATGCACTAGCGATGTTGCCCGCCATCCACGGTCGCTGAACGAACGTATGCATGGCATACGCACACATGCGTAATGTATGTCTATTCCGTCAGGTCCAATCACGATTAACTACATCAAGTTAATCGTGTAACTCCGCCTTCTTCCCAGTTTCTTTCGGGATTCTTTCACTTTAACATTTTCCAATGGGATTAGTCAGTCAGATTTTAGTCACGAGTCCAGAAGGAGTCACCCGCGTCGCTGTCGTTGCGCAAAAGTCAGTTTTTTTTTTCCTTGGGGAGAGCATCGGTACCACGAGTACAAGTCGAAGTCAGTGAGTTTTGCGATACACGTTGTTTGGTGCGTTGTGTTATCGTTTTTATTTCGGTTTACGTGCCCCTTGATATCAATAGTGTAGTTTAAAATTACGTTTCGAAATCTTTCTTAATCAAATTTCCTAAGAGAACACAGTCTAATCTCATCTCAAGCTTTAACTGCATTAATGTGAATTCAATAGACAAATAAGCTGATATAGTCGCAGACTAATGGAATATTGTTGCAGCCATGGTATCACCAGTGCTTCCTTCCAAATAAAGAACACCACGAAGCAACAACCAGTGCGTTTTATTTCATTCTGTTCGCTCCGTTTGGGAAGTGTTTTATCCCGAGAACTTTGTTTCCTTTTCGCGCCGTGAGTTAAGTAGTGGAAATTAGTTAAACCCGCGTCCGTGTTGACGCACTGACTAATTAACCCCACAGTTCTACCTACAAAGTGGTATCAATTTGTTTGGAATGCCGAATTCTCTCATGGTATTATATAGTTCTACCCTGGCTATGCTGTCGTAGGCGGCCTTAAAGTCTATAAATAGATGATATAATGACATATTAAATTCCAGACATTTTTTTCCATCGCCATCCTAAGGGTGAATATCTGATCAATCGCTGATTTGCCTGGGATGAACCCACACTGATATTGACCAATGATGACTTTAGCGTATGGAGCTATCCGATCTTGTGGCATAGAGGAGAGTATCTTGTAGTAGGTACTCAGCTATGTTATACCCCTATAGTTGCTGCACAGTGTGATATCTCCCTTCTTATGTATGGGGCAAATTATTCCACGACGCCAATCTTCCGACATCTCCTCTTGCTCCCATACGTGCGCCACGATCTTATTAATTGCGTTATGTAACGCTCTCCCTCCTTGTTTGATTAGCTCAGCTTGTATGCTATCAGCTCCGGGGGTTTATTTGATTTGACCTGTCTTACGGCTTTTACTATTTCCTCAATGCTTGGTGGCGGCAGTATTTAGTCTTAATCTTGCACTGGTGGGGCCAATTATTCTGTGAGCTGTCCATTTAGCAACTCATTGAAGTGCACTTCCCATCGCTCCAGAATACCTTTAAGACTGGTGATCAGACTACCCTCTTTATCCTTGCAGTAAGTACAGCGTGGTGTGTACCGCGTCATACCGTGGATTATTTGGTAGAACTTCCACGCATGGTGCGGACCTCGCTCTCTACTTTTCTCTATTTGTCTGTGAAGTCTTTTTTCAGATCTTCTGATTTTCCTGTATTTCTCCTCACGTACCCGCGTCCTATCAGACTGTTGCATTCCCCCCTACGTTGAGTCGCTAGTTTACACTTATCATGAAACCAGTCGCTCCAATCTGTACGAGTTCTGCCTAAGATGCAGTTGGCAATAGTAATGACAGTATTCTTAAGGCGTGTCCATTTCTCTTCTACGTCCGGCATTCTGGCCCCACGACTTACTCTCCCTCCATCGAGTCGACGAGTCTTAACGCATGACCAAAGGTGTTACTGGTGTTCTTATTGCGTAAGGCAGCCGTGCTGATCCGAACCTGATCCGCGGATGCAATACGCCCCCTTAAGGCAAACCACGCTCGGAAAACTGTACCAACAAGATAGTGATCCGAGTTGACGTTGGCACCTCGGTACGTTCGTACCGTCATCAGGCTCGAGGAGTGGCGGCGATCTATCAACACGTGATCAATTTGGTTGCAAGTGGCTCCATCAGGTGATACCCAGGTGGGTTGTGTCTGTCTTTACGCGGAAACCTGGTACTTGCAACAACCAAGTTCTTTCATGCTGCCAGTTCGATGACTCGTAGTCCATTGTCATTAGTGTTCTCATGCAGACTATGGGAACCTGCGTAGTGCCTGAAAACCCGCTCCCGACCTATTTTTGCATTCAAATCACCAAGAACGATTTTCACATCGTATCTTGGGTAGGCTTTGAGGGGCCGTTCGACGTTCTCGTAGAATTCTTCTTCTTCGTCGTCAGGGGACTCCTCTGAAGGTCAGTGAACTTTTATGAGGCATATTTTCTTAACTTGACTCGGACGCGAAGAGTGCATAACCTTTCGTTTATTGCATTAAAGGTGATAATGGATTCAGTTTTTGGCTGACTAAAAAGCCTACCCCGAGCACATGATGTTTTGCATGACAGCTGTAATAAATGTCATACTTGTTTCTTTGAATAACACCACTCCCCGTCCATCTTATTTCGTGTAATGTTATTATGTCAGCCTTGTATTCAGACAGGGCATCGGCTAGCTACTTCGCAGCTCGAGCTCTGTATAGTGAGCTGACGTTCCATGAGAAAATTCCCAAAACCGTTTAGCCATTTTCGTTTCCTTGGTCGTCGTCGTGTATCCGGTCCATATCCGAGGCTTGTTGAATATTCCATAATAGTTTGTTTTTCCGGCCAACGTTCCTCGGGATTTCGCTGCATGCATTGGTTCACTACTTGGCGGTTGCCAAAGTAGCTAACCAGGGGTGTCACGTGGAGACTGCATGTCAACTTGGATTGAACCGGGAAAAGGATCGTCCTGGCCTTCGCCGTCCTGGCCTTCAATCAGAGACTTTACCCTGTATGTTCGCTCCCACCCCCACCAATTATAGCTACACTTAAACTACAACGGCCTAACTGTAGAGACATGCCCGGTAAGTTATATAGGGTGTCGCAACATTAATCAGTCAATCGGAGGTTGTTATAATTTTTGCAAATGGTGTCGAACGTCAATCATATTTAACATTTGCAAACTAGACAGCTGCAGTCATCTCTTAACTTAACAGGAAGAATTGTGAAGTTCCAAATAAATATTTCCATTACTCAAAAAATTTTTTTTTTTATTTAGTAAAAGGCTATTCAAAAACAAAATGGATGATTAATTTTGCGCCACCCTATACTATACAAGAGAAACACCAATGACCAAAATATCGTATTATTCTATAAGCGAACCTATTCAAGATAAACACAAAAAGGACAAAAGGTCAATAAACGTTATTAGTTGCTGTCACTTTTATCAGTTGGCATTTCAGCTAGTGTGGTATATATTGAATTTGGCGAATTTGGTAGGAGGACCTTTCCTACTTGCTGGAAAATCGCTCGAGTTCAGCCAATCCCAAAGACGGGAAAAAAGTGTCTCCCACAAAATTACCTTCCGATAGCATTACTGTCTATTTTATCTAAGGTAATGGAAAAAGTCATCAATACAGAGTTGGTTAAGTATTTGGAGTGCAACGGACGTCTGAATGATCGTCAATATGTATTCCGTGACAGGCGGTCCACGGGAGACCTTTTGACACTTATAACCGATATATGGACATCTGCGATTGAACGGCATGGTTAGTCAAGGGCGGTCGCATTGGATATCTCCAAGGCTTTAGACTGCGTCTGGCATGGGGCATTGCTGAGCAAACTTCGTTCATATGGACTTTCCCAACAGCTTTGCGACTGGACGAAGAGCTTCCTCGAGAATCGATCGATCCGGGTTGTTGTGGACGGCGAGTGTTCTGATCTGTATCCTGTTAATTCGGGGCTGCCCCAGGGTTCTATTTTGGCTCCAACCTTGTTCTTGCTTCACATAAATGATTTGTTGGAGACAATGGATAACAAAGTGTTCAGTTTTGCGGATGATAGTACTCGTGTTTCCTCCTTTTCGAGTGATCGGCCGATTGGTGCATCTGCGTCGCATCAGCTGAGATGTAGACAGATTGACTCTCTAAATCAGGATCTAGATAGGGTCCTGCAGTGGGGAAGGGCCAATCTCATCGACTTCAATGCAGTGAAGACACAATATACAACATTCACAAAGAAAAGTGGATCATCGGTTCCACGGCTGATGATGAATGGCCGGGCCCTCGAGGCTGCGGAAAGTTTGAAATTACTCGGCGTCACAGTCTGTGGGAATGTATCATGGCATAAACACGTGTCGAGTATCGCCAGATCAGCCTCAGGAAAACTGAGCTATCTTTTTAAAGCCAAGAAATATTTTACTCCGGCCCAACTTCTTCTCCTATATAAATCCCAAATTAGACCCGCGCTCGAATATTGCTGCCATGTTTGGAGCTCTGCTCCTAATCATACCCTCGACCTACTTGAGAGCATACAGAGACGAGCGATCCTCCTGATCGGAGACTCGGTGCTGACGTCGGGAATACAGTTGCTATCACATCGAAGGCGCGTAGGCGACCTCTGTCTGTTTTACAGATATTATCACGGGTACTGTCCTTTGGAGATTCGTGGTATTGTTCCACGCAATTTGGTTTATATGCGCTTCACAAGACAATCCGACGGATCGCACCCGTTTGTGGTTCATCTACCGATGGCGCGAACATCCCTGCATCAGAACTCGTTCCGTTACAGAGCGTGGAAGCTGTGGAACTCCCTTCCCACGCGAGCGTTCCTGGAGCGTTACAACCTGCAACTGTTCAAAGAACTGCAACTTCACAACAAAAATAGAAAAACGAAACGAAACGTACAAACATAAACAAGGAATACAGATAAAAAATAATTAGGAATTGAGGATGAGGAAAAGAAAGCGGAACGCCTGAGAGGCATACTATGTTTGAGTATAATCCTTCCTTCATCACTGATCCACCACCAGTTGCGATAGGATCGACCTTTTATTGACTTATCTCTTTCACCGATCACCATACTAAAACGCAGGCGATCTGGAATGTTACAGATATCGTTATCATGGAGAATTCGTTTATCCCTGGAATCAGGGAAAGCGCGGTAAATAATGAGGACTCCATGTTTGTCTTGGATAAAATTGGAGCTCATAGAGACATTAAGTTAACTTTGGTATTAGGTAATGGGATCAAAGCAAAGTAGCCAAGCTAGTAAGTAGTCGATTGTGGGAAAGGGAACAGAGGTTGATACCTGCGTGCAGGAATATTTCAGGCATATCGGGAAATTTTATATAATCTGTATGTAGTAAATACTCTGGCGGAGACAGTGATATGCAATATCTCCTATAATTAAGTAAAGACCATAGGATACATTGTTTAAAAATGCAAAACTAAAAAATTAATTTAGTTGTAAACGCCAATACTATTAAACAAATAACTATATCAGATTGGGGAACAAAAATTCGTCGTGTTTCTGTTTCAAGAAAGGGAACGCTTCTGGGGAAATGAACCCATTCTGGAGACTATTCTCCAGATACATATCATTGAGATAGAATGTTCCCGAAATGAGATCATTTTCACTGCACATTGCCCTAGTTGTGTGACCACGAATAATCTTGATAATGAAGTTATCTATTCTGTTTAGTCCTGATTTGTCATACATGACTTTTATTTGGATGGGTTAGAGAGATGGGAGCATCGTTGGGAGAAATGGTAGAGGTACAAGGAGACTATGTAGGAAAATTAAATTAAATTTTAAGAAAAAATTTCTTGTATCTTTGTTAGGTCGGAAACTTTTCAGCCCACCAATTAACATCGTTCCTTCTAATTGAAAACATCCATTATTTGGGGGCATATAAGCCACGAGATTATTGGAAATTCTCAGAAATAAGATTTTCCTTCTTTTTCTTTCTTTTTAAATCTGAGTTAATTTTAATTCATTTAAAGAACAAATCATTTTACACAGAAAAGTATTAATATTGTAGCGAGCTTAGGGTTCGCTGGATTAAATATTTTTAATAAATAAGAGCCTATAAATCGATTTTCAATTAATGTAACACTTTATTAGTCCGTTAATAACAACCGTACACTTAACGATTTCTTGACTTATCGCTTCCATACTTATCGCGTCTTTTGCTGCTTACTTCTTACTTCTTACTTGTCTCCATGATCTGTGTGCGACGTATTTATACCGTTTCCTCATTCTGATTCGGTGTTGCGTTTCCGTCCGTTCCATAGTCTCGAATTTTCTACTGTTCACTGTCCAGTTTTCCAGTACTTTCTAGAATATTCTAGTACTTTGTTTCGAACTTTCTCGAATATTCTAGTACTGATTGTCATATGCGTCAAAATATTTATAACAAATCTACACTATAAAATTTTATATAATATCGCAGACCCTGTTAATATGATTGAAAGATTCTGTTGTTAAATTAGGTGATTGACTAAACGACTTGAATAATTCCAAACTAATGTTGGCCTTTCCGGAATAAATGATTTTTAAATCTAGCAATAACGCGCGTTTGCTTACTTTGTATCTCAAACAGAACTCGTCACCCAAGCCGATAAATGCAACTAAACAGTAGCTCTGTTTGTTTATGATACTGACGACATACTGCACTAACGTAATGTTGATCTACTGAGACGGAGACGCTAGCACATTCGATGACATATCGCGTTCATAAAATTCATTTGAGCCATTTAAAAATTGAACAATCCAGTTGCCACAAAAACGCCCACTATCCCCTTCTCTTTAATATTCAAATTGTGAATAATTGTCATCATCACGACATCACCCAATCACCTTGCATTATTTTCAAAAATATATCCCAGATTCCATGTCAAATTTTAAAGTTCCTTGAATATACTTTACTTTCATATACTGTAATATCCTCGAACTATGACATAACTTAAGAGCGACCATCATTAACAATCACTAAATTACCATCACAACATTTCCAACTGATCAAAACTTAATCCCTTGGCTGATGCCCTGAGCCAGAATACCTTGGAAAAAAAATTAAAATCTAACAAATATTGATAATAAATTTGCAAGTATCACGTATCGGCCTAGTCAGTCACTTTATAAAAATCAATTAACGCCTATTTTCCCCTAGGCAAAATAGGATCAAAAAACACAACACAGAGAAGAGCGACCAAAAGTTAAAAAAAAATGTACAAGATGACAAAAGTTACGCAATGCATCACTTTTTGGAGAAGTTTTATAACCACAGACATATGGAATCATAGGTAGCCCCCAACCTCCAAAACTGTACAAGTAACTTTCCCCGATTTAACATAATCATTTAATATAATCTCAAGTATTTATTAGTTCAGACACTTCGCCAATGTGACCGGTGTCTTTCTGGAGGATCTCCGTTTTGAACAACCATAACAAACTAAGTTAGTATTTGATGTCGGCACTGTTCTCCAAGTCAATCACCCATCCTCGACGCAAATCACCTCATTCACAGAATCCAACAAATTCATTATCGAGTTAGTCATGGAGGGTATACGTTTCATATAAGTTTTCGGAGATCAACGAAAGTGAAAACGACAGATTGGCGACGTCAGCTTCGAGTTATGGGAATATGTTAAATTCGTCTGATGGCGGCCGCATATAACATACATACAACATTTGGACCGCCAGCATGGTTTTCACTTTTGCTAGGGCTTTGTTTTATTTTTAACATTATAATTTGTGTTTTTATTTTTTATGTGTGCTTGGAGAGATGTGTAAACACAATTTATTGGTCCCGAACTCGTTTTCGTATCCGCGACTGGCGTGGCAAAGGGAAATCGTTTATGAGTCAACCAGGAAGGCGGACCTATGTAATTGCGACGTTGTCTGTAAATGGAATAGTGACAGTGTCGCAAATCCGTCAAAGTCTTGGAAGGTCTTATGATGTTAACTTTAAAAATGAATAATTCATCCTAGAAAACACTTTGTCGCAGATATGGGTGCGCACGTTTTATGCAATCTCATAAGTTAATCAAAAGTGTACTCGAAACCCAACCAGAACATCCTTAATGTGCCCACGTAATCTAGGTATTAAATCTAGAGCCTTGCCTATCATTACCCAAGCAGGAGCCACCCGATCTATCAATACCCAAAAAGGCATGGACAATTTTGTTCCTAACTTGTTAAGACTTCTCTATATGTACTTCTATAACTTGTCTTTAAGTACTATACATAGTGTATAAAACGAGTGTAGGGTTTCCGGTCATACTACGACAGTTGAACAAAATTAAATCCTTCCCACAGAATATTTGGATAAAATCAAATAAATTGCCAAGTGTGACTACTAACAATTGGTCATTTACTTGAAATGTGACTGAATATTATAAAACGCGGCTTCCAGTTTGCAATAAATATGATTTTTTATAGCTGGTATCAATCGTCAAAAATTTCAAACATAGAATACATTTTAATCAAAAGACAATTATTATAAATGCGAAAATCAGGTCTGCGAAATTAGATGATTATAAAAATAGATTTGAGAATGAATTTATTTTGCAAAATTAAAAAATCGGGTTGATCATTCATTCAGAATTCGGAGTCATCAACAGAATACTTGTGGGTTTCGCCAAACTTCACGACGTCGTCAAGACCAATATCACAACATTTATTACTATTTATAAAGAATGTAAACTCGTGGGCACTTCAAAGCATATAATTTATTTAGACGGGATACGGGTTCGTTTACACTTCTAAACGTCAAGTTTATTTACTAAAAATGTCAGTTCGTAGGTGTTTCAAAACATATTATTTCCTTCATAAGGAACGTAAGTTCATACGCATTTCAAAATATATATAATCTTATTTATAAAGCATACGAGGGTTGCCTCTTACGTTTCGGGATTTGGCAACTCTAGTGTTGCAATCCGGCAATTAACAGCTCTGTCGTAAAGTTGGACGTTTTTGAGGTTATACGCACTCAGAACGTTTTGATATACGAGCGCTATTTGTGTTGTTTACAGTAACTTAAAAGATTCATCTCGGCCCAAAAATGGAATTAAATCGTCAACATTTTCGTGCGATTATTTTTTACAACTTTCGGCGTGGATTAACTCAGCAACAGTGCATGGATGAACTTAATTCAATTTTTGGCGATGAAGCTCCATCAAGGACCAGTGTTTATCGATGGTATGGTGAATTCAATCGTGGTCGTAGTTCACTCCAAGATGAATTTCGTGAAGGTCGTCCAAAATCAGTTGTTGTTCCGAAAACCATTGATGCTGTGCGCGAACTGATATTGGAAGATCGTCATGTGACCTATCGTGAGATTGAGACAACCTTAGGCGTTAGTGGGACCAGCATACATTCAATATTGCATAAACATTTGACTGTCAAAAAAATTTGTTCGCGTCGGATCCCACACAATTTGTCAATCGCCCAAAAAAAGGCTCGTGTCAATTGGTCGAAAGAAATGCTCAAAAAATACTGTCGCGGTGCTTCGAAACATGTCTATGACATCGTGACAGGTGATGAATCGTGGATTTACGCGTATGAGCCCGAAAGTAAACAGCAGTCGACTGTCTGGGTGTTTCAAGATGAGCCAAATCCAACAAAAGTTGTTCACGCACGAAGCACTTCCAAGCAAATGGTCGCCTGTTTTTTCGGAAAAACTGGACATGTCGCAACCGTACCACTAGAACAACGCAGAACAGTCAATTCTGAGTGGTACACAACCATTTGTTTGCCAGTTGTCTTCCAAGAAATCAGGAAAACCAACCGCCGAAGACGGATCACTCTTCACCCCGACAATGCGAGCTCTCACACATTGGCTGCGACAACTGCATTTTTGAGCACCCAAAACATCGATTTGATAGGTCATCCGCCGTATAGTCCTGACTTGGCACCGAATGACTTCTTTTTATTCCTGTACGTAAAAAACAAACTGAGGGGTCAACGTTTTTCGACACCTGAAGAAGCGGTTACTGCATTCAGAATGCATGTGTTGGAGATACCTCAATCAGAGTGGCAATTGGTTCAAACGCATGCAAAAGTGTATGGATCTTCATGGGGAATATTTTGAAAAAAAATAAAGTGATTTTCGATGATCAATATTTGTTTTTGTTCTCTAATCCCGAAATATAAAAGGCAACCCTCGTGTAAGTTATTATGCGTTTCAAAACATATATTATTTATTTCATAAGCACGTAAGTTCAGGTGCACTTCGAAATATATACATAATTTTATTTATAAAGCATATAAGTTATTATGCGTTTCAAAACATATATATTATTTATTTCATAAAAGTATAAGTTTGTAAACCAAAAGATGTAAGTTCGTGAGCGCTCCGAGTCATATGAATTTATTGATAAAGAATATAAGTTTATTTGCACTTCAAAAGATGGATTTATACTCACAAAAGATATAAGTTTGTAAACCAAAAGATGTAGGTTCGTAAGCACTTCTGCTACCGCCGACGAGACAATCAGGACTTGGATTGTAATGTTTAACGATCCCTTGGGACGGCCCAAGAGGGATGTAAATTAACGTGAGGGCGTGACCTGCCCTCACGGAATCCGAACCGAGATTAAATTATTTCGTCGAAGCGATAGGATACCAAAATCCCATCATCGCTTCGATAACCATATTTGGTATTCTCTTTTGCTTAGATGCTACTCAAAAAGGGGGTGGAAATATACACACGATGATTGCTTTCGCTGCTCATCGTGTGCGTCCGTAAGTATGCAAACATTGCATAAGTCCCCTTTAAAAGTTCGCAGCAGGTGCGAGTATATCAATGGCAAAAGAGTTGCAATGTTTATACGATCAGTGGCTACGTAAAGCATTATTGCTGATCGTGTACATTTCGCTGTATATGCTTGCAATCGAACTCTGATGGTAATTTTCCATTTGCGAATTCGATTGCTAGGGCGCCAGCCGGATGCCCTCATGTATCGGTCGTTCGATGTGGGCATGCTTGCTACGGCAAAATACCTTTTTCTGCTAGTGTGCAGCTGGCGTGCTAAAGAATATCGTGTAGATATTTGCACAGGCAATATTGTTGGTTGGTTGATAAACCAAATTGCATTGAAGAATATAGCGTTTGATGCCGCTGTAATTTCACTTCAGCGCGACTTAATGTTTCACAGGGTTTTCTTGTATTTTCCAGGTACAGTACAAAGGTAAGTACAGGCTTTTAATGAATTTCAGGGACTGTTACCTTGTGTACCTGTAAGGTAAGTAGTGGCGTTCAATGGAACTGTCACGGTACTTGTTTCTCTTTTTGTTGTATGCCCTGTTTGGGGGTTTTTTTCTAGATTGTGGGACGATGAGTGCTGGCGTTCGGGAGAATCGCCACATACTCATATTCTGATATATTATTAAAGCAATTCACATCCTATATGCACATAAGATTCAATCACTTAAATGGATTAAGCTAATAAATAATAAAGGGTGGCGCAAAATTAATCATCCATATAGTTTTTGAATTATTCTTTTACTAAATAAAAAAAAATATTTTGAGTGATGGAAATCTTTATTTGGACCTTTACAATTTTTTCTGTTAAGTTAAAAGATGACTGCAGCTGTCTAGTTCACAAATGTCAAATGTGATTGACGTACGACGCCATTTGCAAAAATTACAACATGTTTCGATAGGGTGATTAATTTTGCGCCACCCTATATTACCTTTTTTATAATTTGAATACGGTCAAAAAAATGTGATGGACAAAAGAAACTGACGTAGCCTTAGTTTTAGGATTCCATAACTTGCTATTTTCCCTTAGGTTTAAATACTACGACACAAATGCAGTTGCATTTATTTTTTAGCAACTAAATAAATCTAATCGAAAGTTGTACTCACACTTTATCGGGTGTCTGTAGTTTATCAGCTGTCTAGTGACTTTCCCTTATATGTGTAACCTCACGATGCGATTGCGATGAGTGCCGCTTCTCCAAAACGGTTGAACGGAAGATTTATGAAATAAGTCACAAACCACTTTGGTTGTGAAAGGTATTTTGTTTTTATTTACATTATTTAACATTTAGTTTAGTTTTGCCAAGCACTTTAGATGTTATTATTTCTATATAATAAATTTTATCTTCTTTGTTTTAAACTATTTCACATTTAGTTTAGTTTTTCCAAACACTTTAGATGTTTTTGATTTTTTATAATAGCTTTTCCTTAGGATAGTTTTTCCTCTTTTTATCTTAAACTATTTCACATTTAGTTTAGATTTTCCAAACACTTTAGATGTCATTATTTCTATATGTTATATATTTGATGATGATGTGTCAGGGCCAATAGTTTTATAGGCCCCCTTCAACCAGTTGTTTAATTTGTCTATTCTCAATTGTTCAATATTTCTATCCTCACGTGTATTGTTATAAGTGTAGCGCCGTTAAATTTCAAGCATTGCCTGCCAATTGTCTATCTCCAAATGGTACTGTGCCTTAAAATTAGTCATATGCCTGAAGTGCAACAGGCTACGCCAGTTGTTATTGTTCTTTTACGTCTCCTGTCCTACATATGTCTATTTACTATTTATTGGCCTGTAGGAACCCGGAAGTGCATGACCTCACCGACACGACTCCGCCATCTTTCCCTGTCATGTGCACTCTCCTTCCACGCTTGACCATCCGATCCGATCTCATCAAGGTCAAACCTAACATCTTCCTCCCATCTCCGTCGCGGCCGTCCTGCGGGTCTCTTTCCCCTTGGTCTACCGTCAAGAATTCTACGCACGGTCCTATCGTTGCCCATTCTCGCCACATGTCCGGCCCATCTTAATCTTCGTCACCTGATTACGTTCACTATTGTAGGTTTGCGGTATAGCTCTCCAATTCGTTGTTGTGGAGCTTCCTCCATTGTCCTGTCTCCTCGTCATATTTACCTCCAAACATACTCCTTAGAACTTTATTCTCAAATACGCGGAATTTGTTTTCTTCCCGTTTTGTGAGACCCCATGTTTCGCATCCGTATAGAGCAATCAGCATGATTATGGTTCTATAGACACGGAATTTTATATTACGTTATCAGTTTGGATTTCCGCAGTTTACTGACTGCATGCCAACTAGCGTTACCGGAATGTAGTCTTTTGTTAATTTCCTTCGACATGTTGTTACTGGCCGTCAGTATCGTTCCCAGATATTTAAATTCTTTGACATTTTCAAATATCTTGCCTCTGACGTTTATATGTGTTCCCCGAGGTCCACCAGCTCTCGCCGTAATCATGTGTTTTGTTTTGTCTTCATTTATTTCTAGGCCCACCTCTTCTGCCGCTTGCATGATAATTTCACTGTTTTTACTTACACTTTCTAGATTGTGGCCCAGAATGGCGATGTCATCCGCATATGCGAGCACTTGTGTGACCCCGTTCAGGGATGATCCGGTCATGTTGTCGTCTTGTACCTTTCTGATAACATACTCGAGCACAAGGTTAAAAAAATATGGTGAGGGGCCATCACCCTGTTTTAGTCCGTCCCGGATTTCAAATGGGTCTGAGAGGTGGTTTTCTATTCTAACTCGCCCGTTGTTTTCGTTCATGTAGATTTGAATGAGGACAGCATATTTTTTCGGGATTCCCAGCTCAACCAAGATGGTAGAGTCTTTGCCTAGCGACTGAGTCGCAGTATTTCTTCTGTGTACGGTGTGATTTTCGCCAGTATGACATTAGTTAGTATTTTGTATGTGGTTGGGATCCATGGTATTCCTCTGTAGTTTTCGCAATCAGATCTGTCGCCTTTGTTGAAAATGCGGACGACTATTGAGGTTTTCCATTCTTCCGGAGTGACTTCCTTATCACATATTGTTTTCATGAGTTGGTGGATCTTCCGAGCGATTGCCTCTCCTCCATGCTTTACAAGCTCTGCCGGTATGTAGTCCACTCCGCAAGCCTTGTTGTGTTTCAATCGATTTATTGCGTCTACAACTTCGTTGAAACAAGGCTCTGGGGTCTGAAGCTCGGCTGTATGTACGTCTGGTGCGTTTATTTGTGGTTGATGGGTGCGCACATTGAGCAGGTTTGCAAAGTACTGCCTCCATCTTGTCGCGTTATTGTTTGTTTCTGTGACCAGACAGCCGCTTGCATTTCGAATTATTTTGGTTCTCCCTCGGTAGCCATTTCTAATTGAATTTATGCCGGCATACATACCTCTGATGTTCTTTGCACTGGCATTTTCTAGGATTTTTTCGATCCTAGTCTTCTTCTATTTCGGTTTTTTCCGTTTGAAAAGTCTCATTGTCTCTTTCCGAATTGTCGCGTATCTTTCTGCGTTGACTTCATCATGTCTTTCTAAGTGGATCACTCTGAGGCGTTTACGTTGTTCGATCTTCGCCCTGCACTCATCGTCAAACCAAGGTTTGGACTTAATTGTTTTCTTAAATCCTAATACCTCTTGGGCTGTTTGTTTGATTGTGTCTCTGATCGATGTCCATTTAGTGCCCTCTTCCTCACTACTTCCATTCTCTAGGACTCTAAATCTATTCGTTAGTTCCACTAGATATGCAGCCCTTTTGCGTAGGTCTTTTAGTTTGTCAATGTCGAACTTTTTGCTCGTCTCCCGTGACTGCCGTGGGTTTGCTGCGAGCCGACTTCTAATTTGGCCCACCACTAGAAGGTGATCGGAGTCGCAATCTGCTCCTCGATATGATCTTACGTCAAGGATATTCGAGTGGTGTCTTTTGTCTATAAGGAAGTGGTCTATTTGGTTACGCGTTACACCGTCGGGTGATATCCGTGGCTTTATGGATTTGCTTGTGCTTGAATATCGTGCTCTTCACTACCAGATCTTTTGACGCTGTGAACATAATAATTCGAATTCCATTATCATTTGAAACGTCGTGTAGGCTTTCTTTATGTATAGTTGGTTAAAAGATATCTTCTTTTCCTGTTTTTGCGTTGAGGTCCCCGAGGAGGATGTTAACATCGAATGATGAGATCCCATCATATATTTCTTCTAAGGTCTCGTAGAACGTTTCCTTCGTTACTTCGTTCGTAGATTCTGTTGTTGCGTGTACGTTTATATATACAAAATTGTACCCTGGTCCCTGTATTTTTACCACCGACATTCGGTCATTAATAAATTGCACATCTTTTACATGGGGCGTAATCTTCTCGCTTATGATGAAGCCCGTTCCGAGGTTATGTGTATCGGTACCTCCATACGCCAGTGTAAATTCGTTGGTTTCGATTACTTGATGTGGGAGTGATTGATGATTAGAATTGAGTGTGCATTATTTGTTTATTTAAATTTACTCGGCAATATGTTAATTGTTTATAATGCAGTCCTCGCTTAAAGTTTCCCCCGCTGGGAGAATGGCGATGAAGGAGTTACCATGTAACATATATAATATTTTCTTTTCTTTATTTTAAACTATTTCACATTTAATTTAGTTATTCCAAAGACTTTAGAAGTTATTGTTTTTCGATATAATAGTTTTTCTCTTCTTTTTTTAAACTATATCACATTTAGTTTAGTTTTTCCAAACGCTTTAGATGTTATTATTTCTATATAATAGTTATGCTTTCTTTATTTAAACTATGTTACATTTAATTTGGTTTTTCCAAAGGCTTTAGAAGTTATTGTTTTTCGATATAATCGTTTTCCCTTCTTTATTTGAAACTATTTCACATTTTAAGTTAAGTTTTTACAAACGCTTTAGATGTTATTATTTCTATATAAAAGTTTTTTTTTCTCTATTTTAACCTTTTACACATTTAGTTTACTTTTATCAAATACTTTAGATGTTATTATTTCTATATAATAGTGTTTCTTTACAATAGTTTTTGCTTTCTTTATTTTAACTATTTCACATTGACTTTAGCTGTTCCAAATACTTTATATGTATAATATAAGGTTACTTCTGTATAATAGTTGTTCTCTTCTTTATTTTAAACTATTTCACATTTAGTTTAGTTTTTTCAAACACTAGATGTTATTGTTTTTCGATATAATAGTTTTTGGTTTCTTTATTTTAAACTTGGACACACACATGTAATGGTTGCGGTGTTAGGCTTTAGAATAGAAGAGCGCCAGATCGCCTAACAAAATCCAGTAAAAAAAAGAACAGGGTGGCGCGTAATTGGACGTCGAGTCTTACTGGTGGCTAGACTAATCAACAAGAGCTGACAGTCCTAAAAGATAGTTCTTTGTTTAACCAATCAGGCAGGGCATGACTGCCATAGGAGTCTGCCAAAAAGTGTATTGATTAGTTAAAACGACGGGCAGGGCCCACAAGTTATGGTATTGGATGCTTCTCCTCACTGAAACATCCCCAACAAAAAAAAAACAAAAAAAAAACAGGTTTGAATGTCTCCTTTTCTTTAACTATCTTTCACTTTATTTTTTCTCTTTATTTCACTTATGTTACTTACAATTCGAGCTGCAGATAAGTTTCTTTGTTTCTTATATGCACCTTGTTAGTTTGCGATTGTTACACCTGATTTGTTCTGTATACTTAATTATCCATGAGTCAAATATAATTATATATATTATACAAATTTATTGTTTCACTAAATCTCTATTTCGGTCTCTCTCTCTATATCTGGTTACATTAAATATTTTATATTAATTGCCAAAGGCATTGACTCTGTTTTTTCTTTAGTTTTACTTTTTCTTTTTTTACGGAAATTACTTTTACACTGTTAGTCTTTAAATTGGTTACAGTATATTGTATATTGAAATCGTTATCCAAGGGATTAATTCTGCTTGCAAAAACCCGACTCTTCCACTCACTACTCTTTCTTTACAACTCCGCGATCTAACAAAAGACTTTCTTATTGGACACCTTCGGCCCACTCTTCTAATCATTCACTAACTCCCATTCTGCTTTTACCCCTTCTCGTTACCTCGGGGTCAACACCACCCGATGACGGCAATGCAATTTTGTTCCCCATCGACCTACTTCCTGATTAGTAATTTCAATTTACAATTGTCCCAGTTCAACTTCCGCGATTGCAAAGTGACCCAATAAAATTTAATGTGCAATTACACAATTTCTACTTCAAGGGTTGTGGCGAAATGTGGGGCGGTTAATTGCATTATCGCGCCGGGGGTCATGTGGGTTCAAAACCGGTTGGCGTTTTTTGGTCTAAGTGCATCAATGACAACGGGGTCCATATCTTTATTTAGGTCGTCACTGATGTACTTAACACGCATGCCATAAATATTTGCCAGAATGAGAAACACTACAGTAAGAAGTCTGTTTGAATCAGAGTTATTAATTGAAAATTCGTTGCTTAAATACTATTTCATCCACCAACATATCAATTGTAAACCAATAATAAGTAGGATAGAAGCCATCATATTTCGGCTGTTTCATCAATCAACTTCGTCACTTCAAATGCATTGCATATAACATGGCTCATCCACAATGACTTATCTCTCAAATGACACGAATATAGGTGAGCGTCATGTGCCGTAATATCTCATATTATACATGACACACATCCATCGGAACATCTGGGAAATGAGCACTGTAATCTCATACCTTTACTTTGGCCGCTGTCGTCAGGTATTTTGTCTCAATGGACTGATTTATGATCCGGTGGGTAAATGGGTACACTACACACGGGACAAGGCGTCGTACCACGGTTGTTAATTTCACACCCTGATAATAACAGACAAATCAGAGTGAACCACACCAGTCGACTTTTTTCGTATATTCCAGACATACAACACGTTCTTTGCACATTCGCGATATTTTTACACCGATCGCCCATTCCCGATCGCTCACTCATCCACAACTTCCCATTTCCCCATCCACTAAATGCGAATAAACTCTCACGGATTTATTTACTCAGCATCAATGACCCCGGGGAGAATGGGAAAACTGCAAAGGAGAGCAGCTTGGTTAGGGGTGGATTTGGTTTCGCTTGCAACGAGGCGTGAAGTCAAAAGGGCGGTCGCTCGACCTCGTTTGGAAGCTTGGGTATTTCTCGGAATGCAGCACTTCGAAGAGCAAAGAACACTTTTCAATGGATGAAAAACTATTCCCAAGCGCATATCCTGTAGGTTTTATATATTAAAGGCGAACTTTGGCTTGAGATAAACTTTCACATTGGAATGTGCAAAAATAATTTGAAGATGGGCTTACTGTTTCGCTATGTAGAAACAGGGTCGTCTACCTATGTTTTCCTGTTGTTAAACACCAGGATCGATGTTAATCATTTCAGGTAAGGAAATCGGTATGGGAGATTTAGGGAATCAGTTTTTCAGGCAAAAAGGACTCGAATCAGCTTAATAAGGCGCGGGGGGGGGGGCTTTTAATTATATAACAATGCCTAAATCTCGTCATTTGGCCCTGCACAACTTTAAACGTTTTGGCGCAAGGCTAATAACCTTGCCCGGAAAAACAAATTATTATGGGCAATTTAACAAGTCTCGGGTAAGGACCAGATACCGGTGGAGAGACTTGCTAAATAAGGCCAAGACCGGATCCCGGTTGTAGTGCCGATGATGATGATGATGAACATCAAGCGTTAATACTACTTACCGCAATGCTTTATATCGGAGTCTTTTATTACTTTGGTGTTCTAAAATAGGACAAAAAGACAAGAATCCATAAGTGCACTTACTTACCAGAGCAGGAGAAATATTCCAGCTTAGCTCGTTGATGAAGTTGTTTCAAAAGAAATTGTGGCGGTTCCGTCTCCTCGGTAATGTCACTGAACACTTTTAAGCGACTACAGCTCCAGCTTCAGTTTGGAACAAAGAAGCATTCTCATTCTTAAACACAGACAACATAGCGTTGTCACAAAAATATCCTTTAAGTCATTAGCCGGGAAAGCACGCTAACGTTCATCGGACTTCTCACACCTAATTAAAAAACGAAATTATAGTTCACTGAGAATTATAATGATGGTTTAGCACTTATGAAAATTAAGTGATCGCAATCTGTGAAATAAATTTGATACTACATAGGCTGAAAAGTCCCGGGATTTTTAATGAAAACAAGCGTTCTTTTGCACAAAGTTATATTTATTCCCCAACACAGTTGCCTTCGAGGGAGTTAACGCATTATTCATACGTCACTCATAATAAATTTAATTAGACAATAGCCCATTACTCACTATGTATAACGAATATGTTTAATCATTAAGAATGATATCAATTCATGAATGTGCGTTATCTGAGTTAACGCATTATTCATACGTCACTTACAATAAATATAATTAGTCAATAGCCCATTACTCACCTTGTATAACTAATATGTTTAGTCATTAAGAATGTGCGGGCCACGGCCTTATCTGCTTTTGCAAACAACCACAGGAAAAGTGTCATTCCTCAGCACATGCGAATATGCCGTCATGAAAATGGAGACAAAGGGCCTATCGATGGTTCATAAGAATATATAGCTCTAAGAAATCATTTTTTGTAATTGGTAACTTGAATAATAGAGGATGAGCTCATGGGGCTCCTATTTTTTTGAGTACTTAGTAAGTCAGAACATTAACTAGGGTGTTACACTTGGTACACTTGGTATAGCGGCTGGCAAACATTTCGATGCCCTATCTGTAGTAAGGAACGTCCATGCCTTCGAAATACGCCTCGGTTTCCGCGATGGCTTCCTCATTCGATCTGAATCCATTTCCGTGAAGCCGACGCTTGAGATTTGGGAACAGATAATAGGATGTGTGTGACGGTGCGTTATCATGTGGGTGCATAAGTTTTTCCTTTTCAATATGGGGCGGTTTTTCCTTTATTACGTCTTCAGTTTGTTCAGCAACGCTGCATAATACTCTCCTGCCACTGAAATGGCATAAGTGCATTCATAGGATACGATTTCGGTAAAGCACCGAAATCGTTGGATGGTAATGGGATCTTTGTTGGAACATGTGCGTCGCGGCTAAACAAAGAGACGACGATATGATGTGGAAATGGTCACCGGCCAATGTGTACGTTAAGAGATTTATCATACACATGGCGAAGCTGAAAAATAGACAGCGCAATGTTCATGGCCCCTGGTAAAGGTTACATTATATTTAATTCAAATCCTTTTCTTTACAGGAATTCGTCTAGAGAGTTGTGCTTGACGCCGAAGGTGCCGAATTAGTTTGAGATTCCTGATAAGGTAAGAAAGAAATCTTACAGGAATTGTATGCGAAGAGATGCATGAAAGTTAAGTTTTCTTTTCCCAGGGACTTTTAGGTTATATAAATTTGATTGTTTTAATGCGTGGAGCATTTAAGATGCTAATGCGATTGCATTAGCGAAAGCTTATGCAGACTGGGTAGCAGTTATTGGTATTTTTTCAGGAAGGCGAACCGTGGGGTTAGGCGGAACCGCCACAAGGTCATAACCTTCCCGGGCTTTTGCCCGTTTTAGTCGGCTTTCGTTTATTTTTTAAAACTGCTATAAAATTTCTGTTTTGCTATGGTGACGCACTTGACGCAAAAGTGCATTAATGCATTTTTTTAAATTTTTTTTTACACGAAAATCTTAGTGTCAGAAAACTTTGTGCCAAATGGGTGACGCATTTGTTAAATGTTGTAAATGTTTCCTTGTTTTTTAACATTTGTAATAATTTTTAATTAAATCTCTTCTTACAATGTACGTTTACTGGCTAGACAAAAATGTTTAAATTCGAGTATATATACAGTAGGCCAACTTAGGCGAACGCATTGGTTTCTGATAAGACATCATTAAAGAAAGAGCGTTTTCACTGTTAGAGTAAAAACCGTTTAATTCGATTTAAGAAATTTTGAGTACATCACCTCACGCAATTCTAGTACAATTGCGAAATTCCGCCTACCAGCGGCAAGCTGATAACGGATGTTTAAAATGTACATATATAACAGGGCAATTGAAAAGTCCCGGCCTTCCATAGTAAAACACATTTTTTTGGCAAAATTCGTTTTTTTTTGTTCAACATAATTCCCTTCGAGGGTGATACACTGATTATAGCGACCCTCCAACTTTTCGATACCTTTTTTGTAGTACGATTTGTCCTTTGCTTCAAAATAGGCCTCAGTTTCGGCGATCACCTCTTCATTCGACGAAAATTTCCTCCCATTCTTTTGAGATTTGAGAACAGGAAATAGTCGCTGGGGGCCAGATCTGGAGAATACGGTGGATGCGGAAGCGATTCGAAGCCCAATTCATGGATTTTTGCCATCGTTTTCACTGACTTGTGACACGGTGCATTGTCTTGGTGAAGCAGCACTTTCTTTTTCTTCAAATGTGGTCGTTTTTCTGCGATTTCCTCCTTCAAACGGACCAATAACCCTGTGTAATAGTCGCTGTTGATGGTCCTTCCTTTTTCGAGATAGTCAATGAAAATTATTCCGCGCGCATCCCAAAATACAGACGCCATAACCTTGCCAGCCGACTGTTGCGTTTTTCCACGCTTCGGGGCGGGTTCATCGTGTGCAGTCCACCCGGATGACTGTCGATTGGACTTCGGAGTGAAATAATGGAGCCATGTTTCATCCATTGTCACATATCGACGCAAAAACTCGGGTTTATTACGCTTGATCATCTCCAAACACTGCTCCGAATCATCAACTCGTCGTTGTTTTTGGTCAAAAGTGAGCTCGCGCGGCACCCACTTTGCACAGAGCTTCCTCATACCCAAATATTCGTGAATGATATGATGTACACGTTCAGTTGATATCTTTAGAGTGCCTGCTATTTCATTCAATTTCAATTTACGGTCATTCAAAATCATTTTGTGGATTTTTCTAATGTTTTCGTCGGTAACAACCTCTTTTGGGCGTCCACTGCGTTCACCGTCTTCGGTGCTCATTTCACCACGTCTAAACTTAGCATACCAATTGGTTGATTTTCCTGGGGCGGTGTCTGGAAACTCCTCATCAAGCCAAGTTTTTGCTTCAACTGTATTTTTTCCCTTCAAAAAGCAATATTTTATCAACACGCGAAATTCCTTTTTATCCATTTTTTTCACAATAACAGAAGTTGCTTCACTCAAAATACTATAATTCACAAACTAATGATCCGACATCTGTCAAGTTTATACACGCGTCTTTTGAAGGTTAGGGCTAACTAAAAATCATATGGATTTAATTCTAGTGCCGCCATCTATGTGTCAGACCGGGGACTTTTCAATTCACCGGTTATATATATATATATATATATATATATATATATATATATATATATATATATATATATATAATAAATACCTTGGTGTTATACTCGACAACAGCTTGACCTTCAAGGAACACGAGTGAAAAACGGCAAGAGTATGTAAAGTTCTGGTGGGACTGCTACCCAATATTGGTGGACCCCGGCCCCACATCAGGAAACTGATAACCAAACTCAACACCTCCATTATAATCTATTCAACTCACAAATGGGCAGGAACTGCACAGTAGAAGTCAGGAGAGTGAACTTAGCACATAGGCTGGCATCATTAAGAAGATGCCTTAAATGTCATGTCCAAGAGGAAACCCCGACATTTCAGCTAAAGAAAACGTTGCGTTGCATGAGGTCTGACAAGAGAACGCGGTCAAAATTAGAGCTCTCAAGCCTAAGAAAATAGCAACGAAGGTGAGGTTTTTATTAGACTTCTCTCGGGAGAGGCGAACCTATAGCGCCGAGTGGACGCCCCGAGATTCCATCAAATAACTGTTGTAGCATATACAGCCACACAAAATTTTATCAATGAAATAATAATTTGGTTACCTGGATTTTACCGCCGTTTTCAACTACTTTGCCGGGGAGAGTTGGAGGTCGGAGTAGCAGCTTCCATCCGACTCAGTCCTGGTTCTTCTTCCCTTGGACCAACAATTTAGCACCTTCAGCCGCAACTTCCTTGGGTGTCACTTGACGCTTCTTCCTCAATGCAAGACGTCTTCGTTTCCTTTTAAAGACAATTAGGGTTACCAAACGTTGGATTTTTGGAGCCTTTGATATGGCTGTGACTGGCCAGTCCGATCTCTAAACACCCGCGCCTTTTTCTTTCGTACTAAATAAGACAAACTTTCTTTCCACGAACACTTTTAGTGTTTTATAATTTTTATTTCGAGTCTAATTTCTCTTTTTTTTTTCTTTTCCTTTACAATTATTACTATTATTAATTTCACGTTTCCAAGAAAGAACAAAGAACAAAAAAAAAACGGGAACACCTTCTTTCTTCTTGCTTTTCTTCCACACCTTTTTTTCAACTCTGTCAACGGAACTCGAAACCGTATCTTTCAAAAAAGGGTCAACCCTCCATCTCTCTCGCTCTCCATTCACGTCCACTTCGAAAAACAAATTCGAACTCGAAGAACTGCACGATCCACACCCGAATCAGGGTGGGTTCAGAAACTCACTTCAGGATCGTGCAATTCTTCCACCACCTTACCATCATACTATGTTAAAACAAAATTGTATTAAATGCAAATTATTAAATGATGGTGGTGGCCGACGTACGTAACACACCTCCCCCCTCCACAAGACCGCGTGGCATTCTTAGGAGAGGAATGTCACGCCGGAGAGTGGACGGCGGAGAGCAAACAAACAAACAATCAGCATACCAATCAACAAATAAATAAATAAATAAATAAACATGCTTAGGTGTTAAGGTTAGTAAGGATTTTCTATATATTTAGTACTACTTATACATTAGGGTTAGTGAAACAAAATAAATAATGCTTAAGTGCTAATGTTAGTACGTTTTAGGCTACCTATATACTAGGGTTAGTAAAAATAAATAAATAAATAAATAAATTAACTAGTAGGTATTAATGTAAGAGGGGGAACAACAGACAAGCACTCCACAAAACCAAGGACAACACAAACGTCCGCGGCGGGTCCGACACTCAATCCGATGGTTCGACCAAAAGCTCGACCGCCCACACGATCCGGTTAGGACTCCCCCGCCAAGGCGAGGTGATCCCCTCTCGTTCAACCACTCCAAAATGTCACCCGGCCGGCGAAAACGTCCCGTTCCCATATATTTAATTCAATCCTCCTCTTTTGGACTCGGTACTTTCCCCGGTCCATGGGTTGGTAGATCGGGGGGTTTGTCCCGTTTCGGTGGCAAAACCTACCATCACCCGACATTATGGTGCGCTTTCGCACTTTCATATATGCGATCCAACCCCTAGCACTGGGGTTTGCCTCTGCAGTCTGCGCTGGGACTGCGCCTGCAGCATTAGGCCTGGCCTTAAATACTTTCGTCAGACTCTCAAGTTGGTATCCCTCGACGAAGGTCCTTTACAAGGACGAAGATTCCGGAGGGTAACCAGAGTCTGGCCAGCTAGGATCAGGGGCTCCAAGTTCTAGGAAGGCTTATCCTTCCCTTATTTGTTCGTTTATATAGAACGTTGTCTATAACTATATGTTATTAACGTCCACTGTTTGGGGTTCATCCGGATGACCACGTGGGTAGCACGTGGTTGAACAGCTTTTCGCAGCCCTCCCCTGTATGGGTAGGGTCTCCGGGCGAGTACCTGCCGCAGTATCGACCTTAACAGGTCCCTTTGGCACGTCTCCCCGTTTGGCTGCCACACGCTCAACCCTTCCCGTCGCATTGCTGATAAATTGAATGGAGAATGGCACGGGATTTACGGTCGTTCGGGGAAAAACCAAACAACCACCCGGCCCGTCTACCTTACAATTCCGAGACAGGAAGTCGTACCCCAACAATCCGTCTTCCTCCAAACCCGGCAAGGAGTCTACTATTTGGAAACTGCAGGGAATCTCATGGTGCAACTTGAGATTCCCAGTGCAACATCCCCTCGACTTACCTTTGACAAACAGCGCTTGGAGCGTTGTAGATTTATGCACATCCATGCCATATCCAGGATGGAGTGCCTTCACCTTCAACAGGCTGATCTCAGCGCCGGTGTCCACGATTAGGCGCGTAGGGTTCCTACGGCCAATGTCTAGAGGGAGAGCGACAATCGGGACTCGAGTCGGCGAAAACTGAGAACAGCTGGAGCTGGGTTTCGTTTTTAGTGCGGTCGGGTAGGATCTTGCCGACCCGACCTTGGGGAGTTTCCCGAACTCTCCCATTTTGCTTTATGTCGACACTCTGCCGCCTTGTGAGTGTGTCGACCGCAAAACTCGCACAATGTTCCGCTCCTCCGTTCAGGAATATTCCGCTCGGGAGTCCCACTGGACTCCGAACTAGCGGAACTGGAGCTATTCTTTCTGCCCACTTTGGGCCCAATGCGCCGGGGCTGCCATTCCCGGCTCCCCGCGCTGCCTGATGCGGCATCATGTCTCGCATCCGTCTTTGAGGATTTTGAGTCCATGGAGTCGGGTCGCTTACCGCCACCGCTCGACACGGACAGCCGTCGCCCATCATCTCCATCCACCCTCCGAGAATCCCTACCTTCCGCGCTATCATTACCGGCGCTTCGATTTCGCCGACGCCGCCTCCGACGCCCTCTGCGCCTATTTCTCGCGCTTGCCCCAGTCTCCACACGGGTGTCTTGCTCTCGGCTCGCAACAGGTGCTGTTCCGGCGTGCCGCTTATGGGGAGAACCTTGGGAATGCTGTTGTTTTTCCCACCTTTGCCTGTATTCGCACCCGCGCAAGCTATGACCCAGTCGGCCACAAAACTCGCAACAGCACCGGACGCTGAATACTCTGGGGCCTGATGTCGCCGGCCCGCCGCCCGTAGACGGGGGCTGCGGCTCTGGTGGGGCTCTCCGCTGACACTGTGGTCGCTGATAAGGCGGTTCTTGTCGTGCGAATCCGCCCTGCTGACCTCTACCCCTGTATGTGGTCTGGGGACCGCGCGTCCTCGTCGGACGATCCGGGCAGTCCACTATATCGTGGCCATACCGCCAACACTCGCGACAGAAGGGAGTGTTTCGTCTTTGTAGACACTCGTCGTACACGTGACCCCTCAGATGGCAAAAATTGCATATTGTCTGGGATTCCAGGGGGGGCGCCGATCGGCCAACCGGATTCCTGAACGGATTGTCCCGACCCGATCGATCCTGTGGCACATACGTCCCCTGAGCCAAGCTCTGCGACTCTCCACTCTGGCTCGGCATGGTATTTGACCACGCTCCCTCGCCAGAGGAGGCCGGAGCATAGGCACCAGCATCCCGTCGATAATTGAGAGGTCCGCACGACTGCTCCCGAACGAAACCATCCTCCTCCCGTCGACGACTATCAGGCTCTTCGGCCGGCAACACGAATGACACCGCCCGGGGATTTAAGTTCGATAAAACCGGCGCCGGCGCCGCGGTGTAATCCCTAGAAGTGGAGGATGAACTTTCCAAAAGGGTCGAGCAACTTCCCGGTCCTAACTCTAATGTTTCTGACGCTGTCGGCCGCGCATCCACAAACAGGTCGTCCTGCTTCAGCATTTCCCTTCGAGCTCGCTCAAATCCGGTTAGGTGGTCCACCAGGCTACGAAAAGGGACATTACCCAACGTGAGGAGGAAGTGCTTTAGTCCTTCCTCCCTCAGACCCCTTACCAACACCGGTTTGGCCATGCCCTCAAGCTGGCTGGCGAAGACGGACCTACCCTGGCGACCATAAAAGCGCTCAGCTGCCTCCTCGCACCGTACCACGGCCCGCTTCACTCGGGAAACAAAGCCTGTGGCATCCTCGGAAGGGAGTTGTCGCATTTTGGAAAGTTGTGCACACAACTCCTCATACGACACCCGGGGTTCGTAGGCCTCTCTAAGACGCTGTTCCGCTTCAAGGAACGTCGTGGGTGGTCTCTCCTCGAACATCCGATAGGCCTCGCCGCTCAGCCTAGAGGGCAGCCACCGGAGGAAGGTATGTTCCTCCTCCACCGCCAGCCCATCCAAGGTCCTTCTACAGCCTTTGAGAAACGAAGAGAGTCTCTCGGCCGTATCCGGTCCCTCCTGTCCCGAAAACATGGGGACCGCCTTCGACACAAGGTCGAAAACCCTATCTGTGCCCAGCATGGTCCGTACAGGACATGGTTGTGGGCCCAGTTTAAAATACGAGGGCATCGGCGTGTCCCCCATGCTCCCGACAGGCTGTCTGCCGACGGTGGGAGGGGGGCGTGTTGGCGATCGGTCGTCCACAAATTCGTCCCTCGAATCATGGAACGCCTCCGGATCCACCTCGTCAACCGGCGGCTCGGGAAATGCCTCGGGTCGTGCCCGGGCAGGAGTGCCCTCTCGGACAGCTCTCTGACGTTGCCTTGTCTGCATTTATAAACTTCAAAATTTCTCGATGCTAGGACCAAACCCGGAACCCCGAAACAAAACAACACCCGGGATCCCCAGAAGAGAGAGCAACCTCGCCGTCGACAGAACTAACCAACAGCAAGGATACGAAACACAACAATAAACACGCTCCCTCACCATGAACGAACGAAAGACGGCACAATACAAGCGACCACTACACCGCCCGAGAATGGAGAGAAAGAGAAAGGGGGAAGGAAGAAAAAGAGAAGGGAAAAAAAATTCTCAAACGCGCCCCTCGTCGCGCACAAAAACAATATACACCTTCAGATAATTCTGCAACGCAGCAAAAAAAACAAACAAAATCCACCGCGCAACTGGTTAGGGAAGAAAAGCAGAAGGAGAGAGTACCTGTACAAAAGTGTGGCTAATCAATTAAAATCTTGGAGTTCCAAATTAACATATAAATGAATAATAAATAATAAATAAATGATAATAAATAAATGATATACATGATCAAAAACCTCAACCCGATTCACAATCAGTGGGATATACAAATCTCGAAACAAAAACAAGAATATTACATCGAGTACATTTAGCTTAACAAAACGGAGTATTCAAGTAAACTCAGAAATTCAAAGTATAAAGTTCTACAATAATACAAAAAAAAATTTCACGACAAAATTGGATTCACTAAAGCATTTAGGATCTCACAAAATTTCGATCTGGTGACAGTAATACATTAAGTATATAATTCTAAGTTTAAGACCTCGTAATTGAAATATGGTATGTTTATAAGTTTTAAATTCAAATCTTTAAATTTGACATCTAACATATAAATTATTCTAATTTTACGCAAATCCTTCATTTAAATAATGTTCGCTTTGCAGCTACTGTATCACAATTCACAGTTGTAAACGATGAAAAGCACCAAACGCCACAAAAAAAAATCATCCACAGCGCCAGTGCAACGTTATCCCGCTATTCGATTACCGCTCCCAGGCCAGTTAGCAACAGTGTACTGCTTAATTTTGAAACGTTTTTCTTTCTTCTTTCTTGGTACTCAGTAGGCCAGATCTTGATGTTTCCCAGGTTCGGGCTTTGCGAGCGCTTACGAGTTTTCAACCTCGGGCTTCCTCGAATCCTGGATTTTACCGCCGTTTTCAACTACTTTGCCGGGGAGAGTTGGAGGTCGGAGTAGCAGCTTCCATCTGACTCAGTCCTGGTTCTTCTTCCCTTGGGCCAACAATTTAGCACCTTCAGCCGCAACTTCCTTGGACGTCACTTGACGCTTCTTCCTCAATGCAAGACGTCTTCGTTTCCTTTTAAAGACAATTGGGGTTACCAAACGTTGGATTTTTGGAGCCTTTGATATGGCTGTGACTGGCCAGTCCGATCTCTAAACACCCGCGCCTTTTTCTTTCGTACTAAATAAGACAAACTTT
The DNA here is from genome assembly GCA_963931805.1 of Microdon myrmicae. NCBI lineage: Eukaryota > Metazoa > Arthropoda > Insecta > Diptera > Syrphidae > Microdon > Microdon myrmicae. Next base: position 164,992,632 of record OZ007496.1, on the reverse strand, counting down.
CTGTCCACGAACACTTTTAGTGTTTTATAATTTTTATTTCGAGTCTAATTTCTCTTTTTTTTTTCTTTTCCTTTACAATTATTACTATTATTAATTTCACGTTTCCAAGAAAGAACAAAGAACAAAAAAAAACGGGAACACCTTTCTTCTTCTTGCTTTTCTTCCACACCTTTTTTTCAACTCTGTCAACGGAACTCGAAACCGTATCTTTCAAAAAAGGGTCAACCCTCCATCTCTCTCGCTCTCCACTCACGTCCACTTCGAAAAACAAATTCGAACTCGAAGAACTGCACGATCCACACCCGAATCAGGGTGGGTTCAGAAACTCACTTCAGGATCGTGCAATTCTTCCACCACCTTACCATCATACTATGTTAAAACAAAATTGTATTAAATGCAAATTATTAAATGATGGTGGTGGCCGACGTACGTAACACTGTTGCAGGTCTTTTTGAACAGTTGCAGGTTGCAACGCTCCGGGAACACTCACGTGGTTAGGGAGTTCCACAGCTTCCCCGCTCTGTAACGGAACGAGTTCTGATGCAGGGATGTTCGCGCCGTCGGGAGATGAACTACAAACGGATGCGATCCGTCGGATTGTCTTGTGGAGCGCATATAAGCCGAGTTGCGTGGAGCAATACCAAGAATCTCCGAAGAACAGTACCCGTGATAATATCTGTAAAACAGACAGAGGTCGGCTACGCGCCTTCGATGTGATAGCGACTGTAGTCCCGACGTCAGCGCCGAGTCCCCAATCAGGCGGATCGCTCGTCTCTGTATGCTCTCAAGTAGGTCGAGGGTATGTTTAGGAGCCGCGCTCCAAACATGAGAGCAATATTCGAGCGCGGGTCTAATTTGGTATTTATATAGGAGAAGAAGTTGGGCCGGAGTAAAATATTTCTTGGCTCTAAAAAGATACTCAGTTTTCCTGAGGCTGATCTGGCGATGCTCGACACGTGTTTATGCCATGATACACTCCCACAGACGCAGAGCAATTTCACACCTTCCCCAGCCTCGAGGGCCTGGCCATTCATCATCCGCTATGGAACCGATGATCCACTTTTCTTTGTGAATGTTGTATATTGTGTCTTCGCTGCATTGAAGTCGACGAGATTGGCCCTTCCCACTGCAGGACCCTATCTAGATCCTGATTCAGAAAGTCAATCTGTTTACATCTCAACTGATGTGACGCAGATGCACCAATCGGCCGAACACTCGAAAAGGAGGAAATACGCGTACTATCATCCGCGAAACTGAACACTTTGTTATCCATTGTCTCCAACAAATCATTTATGTGAAGCAAGAACAAGGTAGGAGCCAAAATAGAACCTTGAGGCACACCCGAATTAACAGGATACAGATCCGAACACTCGCCGTCCACAACAACCCGGATCGATCGATTCTCGAGGAAGCTCTTCGTCCAGTCGCAAAGCTGTTGAGAAAGTCCATATGAACGAAGTTTGCTCAGCAATGCCCCGTGCCAAACGCGGTCAAAAGCCTTGGAAATATCCAATTCCGTTCAATCGCAGATGTCCATATATCGGATATAAGTGTCAAAAGGTCTCCTGTGGACCGCCTAACACGGAATCCGTATTGACGATCATTCAGAAGTCCGTTGCACTCTAAATACTTAACTATCTCTGTATTGATGACTTTTTCCATTACCTTAGATAAAATAGACACTAATGCTATAGGACGGTAATTTTGTGGGAGACACTTTTTTCCCGTCTTTGGCATTGGCTGAACTCGAGCGATTTTCTAGCAGGAAGGAAACGTCCTCCGTGCATAAGATAAGCGGAAGAGTCTGCCAAAAACCGGCGATAGTTCTGGAGCACAGTTCTTAAGGACAATTGCTGGTATTTTGTCCGGGCCGGTTGCCTTCCTACAATCCAGTTGTTGTTGAATAGTGCGCGGACGAAATCTCACATCCCGCATCGGAGACCGTGCCGGCGAGATAACAGGTGGCTCCAAAAGGCCGGGATCGAGGTTTGAATTCGCGGAAAATAAATTCGCGAACATATTGGTTTTATCCTTTGAATTCGTGACTACCGTCCCGCTGTCACCAACGGAGGGAAACTTGCACAAGTATCATCATCATCATCGGCACTACAACCGGGATCCGGTCTTGGCCTTATTTAGGAAGTCTCTCCACCGGTAACCGTTCCTTACCCGAGACTTGTTAAATTGTCCATAATAATTTGTTTTTCCGGGCAAGGTTATTAGCCTTGCGCCAACCTTTCTCAGAATACTTGCACAAGTATAGGGTGGCGCAAAATTAATCATTCAATTTTGTTTTTGAATAACTTTTTTATTAAATAAAAAAAAATGATTTTGAGTGATGGAACTCTTTATTTGGACCTTTACATTTTTTTCTGTTAAGTGGAAAAGATGATATTAGTTAAGTGGCTGCCGCCAGTGTTGATCCACATTTGTACCCGTTTTATCGCATTATCCTTGACGTTCCGCAAGATTTCCGGTGATACCTCTTCTCCTTAAGGGCTGCGATTGTCTGAGGCTTGTTGGCATAAACCCGCGACTTTAAATAGCCCCAAAGAAAGAAGTCGGTGATGGTTAAATCGTGATGTTGCTGGCCATGCCAAATCGCCAAAACTGGCGATTACGCGATCAGGAAACGCCTCTCTTACAATATCCATTGTGGCTGCACCGTCTTCTTGAAACCGCATGTTCACCAAGCCCCCACATCCAATTCCGGCAGTAAGAAGTCATTTATTATGGCCCTGGGGCGTTCGCCAGTAACAGTGACCGTATTGCTAATGGCGTCGTCAAAAAACTACGGCCCAATCACTCCTCCCGCGAATTAATAAGATTGTTTCTTATTTAATCAAAAAAATGTTAACTTTATTTACAACTTTTTCTTAACCTATATTTACAAACACTTAAGATAGTAGATGTGTCGGGACGGGTCACTCGATGAAGCCTGACTCTACTTCGACAATTCTGTTATTTATAATTTCAGAGTAATCTCTTATTGTTTCTGGAATCTGTTATCTGTAATTTCATTTCGGTCGTGGGATCGTGTTGATAATTCTGTTCGATGATTGTTTGGAATTCTATTTGATGATTGTTTGGGTAGCTGTGTCATGTCGGATGCAGCACTGAATCCTATCTTCAATGCTGAAGGTTTATCAGTTGCATTGTTTGCAATTTAATTACTGTTACTACTAGCGGTGAATCTTATCTTCTATGCTGGTTACGTCGGAGATCATCGCGTAACCGCTTAAGTGGAAATGCGCCTCGTAGCTCATGATGATTTTCGACACAAAATCGTACTCTTCGTTGTTGAGATTAAGGATGGCCTGACAGTAATCCACACGCTCTCCATTGCTTGTCTGTCTATATTCTGCAGCTCTTTAGTTCACAAATGTCAAATATGATTGACCTACGACCTTATTTGCAAAAACTATAACATCTTCCGATAGGGTGATTAATTTTGCGCCACCTTGTATACACACGTCAATCACTCATACTGCTTGTACTGCGAAGGCAAAATAGAAAATGTGGAACACGTACTCGCGGAGTGCATGAGATTCGAGGCGGCACGAATGATTTTGGAGAGGCATATGACACGGACAATTACGGCAACAGGTGTAATAGAATACATGCTAAGTTCCAAGCAAGCATGGTCCGCATCAACTGATATTCTATGTGACATTATGCAGCAGTTGCAACGCGACGGACGGAGTAACAGGTAAACTCCTTCCTGCCCCCGACGGAATATCTAAAAGAAAGTTCCGCGAGTCATAACAACGGGAATATGTGTATGGCGGAAGGTAGTTTTGTGGGGGTGGCAGGTGGTGATGCCGGCCCGGGAACGGGTTCACTCTTAACCCCACGCTCGTTCCTTCGCAAACCAATGTATCAACTATAAAGGAAACACTTTCATTGTCTCTGATTTCGATACAACATTCACATTTATTGTTATTATTACTGCTTACAATTATTACTATGTAAACTAAATATTATTGGTGGCAATTTCGATACAAAACGTCACTCAAAATTGATGTCTAACTTAAACGCCATCTAAAGGAAACATTGTTTTCTTAACTTGAACGAACGTAACATTATTTTTTGAACTTGAACGAAATAACATTATTTTCTTAACTTGAACACCGATTGTCTTAGGTTTGAACTCAATATTATTTTCTTAACTTGAACACCAATTGTCTTGGGTTTGAACTTAACATTATTTTCTAACTTGAACACCGATTGTCTTAGGTTTTGACGAACTAGTTTCAACGGTTACACGCGACTCGGTGAAGGGACACACTCACATACGAATCCTTAAAAATGTACATTTGCGCGCCACCCTGATGCGCTGGCGACCGATCCTCGCCGTGGTTGAATTTCGACTCCGTTTTAAGATGACTCGTGCAGAGTCAGCCATCCGCTAAGGGTGGGTTTTCGTTTTTTTGCTAGAAACATGAAATTTTTCTTGTGGTGACCAATCAGAGAGGATCTCCCTGAATTGATCACGGCGAGGATGCGCGATTGCTCGTGTTGCCCGGCAGGGAGCAAACAAAAACGTACAACGAGAAAAAAGGGACTTGGTACTAGGGGCATCATAATGGTGTGCTTGCAGCTGCGCAAATATGCGGCAAGCTATTAGAACAACTTGTGCCACTAGCAAATAGGATACTCGCACAACGATGATTGTGCACCGTATCGATGCCGGTGGCCTATGTCGAATTCTTGTGTGCATGTTTACATGCTGAACAGTTTGTTTCTCGGCTGTTAGACGCGCGATGCGTGGACTGGTTTTGTCGGTTGGACAAAAGCTGGGGGTGACTGTAAATAAGTCAGGGAAATGTTCTGCACACGTGTGTGGCAGGGTAAGCCAGCTAATTAGGAGCGCCGATTGGTTAACCGATGTATGTTGTATGTTGATAATTCTTTTCAGGGAATTATGGTGATGCGTTATATGAGCGAACGATATTTCGTTTTCGGGGAATTTGGATGACGCCCTGTGGGGAGGAGAAGTATTGTGCCAGGCATGGACACTCCGTTCACTTCTTCCCCATCATTCACTTAATGCAAGTCCCGCCAAAAGTCAATCATAAATAAATGAAATAAAGGCGCCGAGGAACTGCGGAAAATTAAACACACTGGCGAAGACTGCAACACCGGGAAGTAAAACATTAAAACGCACTGTCTATGGTTTATTCCGTTTTATTTTCTTCGTTCTCTGGCTGTTATAGGATATGTTAGAGTTTTTTATATTTCACTTAAACTTGTTATTACTATTAATTAATCTTTATAGATTTTAATTCAACACCACACGACTCAAGTATTTTCGACGAGGGGCGGGAGCGTTAACGACCGTGGCGGTCGGCGGGTGGAAAAGGACTCAGCGTTACTCTGGTCGATGCAGAGCCACTTCGCAACCGGGGGTGAGTTTTCTCGAGAGGGAAAGTGTTTCTCTCGTGGTGAAAACAAGGAAGAAAGACTTGGCAATGTATGTGTATGTGTGAGTGAAGATCACATTGGTTTTTTCATACACAAGGCCATGGAAACGAATCTGAAACTAAGAAAGGGAAAATGTGCATTCATAAAATGCAAGTTCGATAAAGCAAACAAAACCGAAACTCGTCGGATGCTAATTGGATCTTTGTTTGATATGTGCGTCGCGGCTAAATAAATAGACGCGACGCATCGAAGAAATGGTGTTAATAGGTTGGTGGACTAAACGAATCCCTTGCTTGCATTTGTATATGTAGGGAAATTCGTTTGTGGGAAACGGATTCTATATTTGCATTGTTTATGCTTTGAATTCAATCCGGCGGCTATGCGCGAAGTCGATGCTTGTTTGGAGATTCAAACAAAGGAGCAATTCTGGGTAAAGTGCTTACAGCTGTATCGATAGTTGCAAGTCATTGCAAGGCAGATTAGGTAGTTATACAATCACGGTTTGTATATACCATCTGTGTCAATGGTATATGGTATTGTTGTATATTATTTTTACAACAATTGTATATAATTATTTCTAGTTTTCCACTGAACTTACCCCAGTTTGTTAATTCTCAGCACGCAGAATTCAGTACCTTTGTTCTCTGTGGTTTAATCCATTTACATTCCTTCATTTATCACTCTTTTCATTAATTAAACTGTAGCTACTAAACGTATTTGTAATTATTTATTTGTAATAAGTATTTGAGGGTATTTCTGATTGCTTATTTGCTATTAAAAGTATTTACACAGTCAATTATTTAACACGAGGGCATTTCTATTTACATATTTGAAATAAAAAGTATATACACCGTCTAGTTTTAACACATTAATCGGAACACATTTAAGTTATATTTGATCCTTAAGACTTTCGCTTGCCCGCACACACGACTCGAGTCAATGAACGACGACCACACGCCATGAACTCTCGAATTAAACAAGGAGGAATATATCCTGTCTTTTCGGCACATATGCTTTTTCGTTCCGCTTCCACGAGTTATTTCTAGGAAGCGGCGGAATTGGCTAATAGGGGGCTACTATGGCTAATAAAGAGAAGATGACTATAGCAAGGTGAATGGGGTTTTAAATGGTGTTTACTTTTATTTAAATTATATTCTATTGTAAAGGGGTATTCTATTGTAAAGGGAATAGGAAATTAGTAATTTGGAGGGGAGGGAAGGAAGGGAAGGATATGTGCGTGAAGACACGAGATGTTAGTAATTCAAAGGGGGAGTGATAATTAATTGAATTTTAATGATATAACAGTATCTATGGCGACGCAAGTGTGGAGGTTATATTTTTAAGTTGTTTTTTTTTTTTATTTTATCTTACCTCCTTGGGGAGATCCGGTTGCTTCCGGTGTCCAATAGTGAAAAACGATATAATTTATTAATTTTATCTATTTAATTTTTGTGATTTTTATTTTGGTCGTTGCTTCAGCCTCTGGATCCCAACTGATCTCGAATCAAAAAAAAAAAAAAAAATTGTGGCGAGAAGGCCGAATTTGGCGAGACAGGACATATGTGTCCTTCATCTTGTCTCTGACTTCTGGTCATCTTGCGATAACCAGAATCACCCACATCCGTGAGGATATTGGGCTCGGTCTCGCGGCATCTGAAAAGAGAAGAAAAAAGGGGGGTATCCAAGGATAGTGTGGACAGTGTTAGTCCAAGTGTTCTCTAACTACTTTTATAGAGGGATGGTGGGAAAGAAATCATACAAGACCGGTAGGTCTTGGGTGCGGTAGTAAACGCAGATCACGTCTTTGGCGTCTGATAATCTGCGCTTTGGTCGGTGTGTATGTTTGTGTTTGTGCCGTCTTGTACTGTGCGTTCGTGTGTTTGGTTTGTTAGTTGTAGACCCTATGGGATGGGTCCAAGGATCCTCTATTATAGAGGGGAATGTTGTGGGAAAGAAATCATACAAGAGTGATCTCGAATCCAAAATGCACTCCCCCTTTATACTCTGTGGCAACAGGGATTTGTTAAAAATATTATTTAAAAATTCCAAGAAGCCTAAACGAAATTTTGTGTGCTTGAATTGGAATAGGGTTCCCGGAAGTGTATACGAATTATACTTGAACAATTTCCCGGAAGAAGAAATCATGAAATGCATTTAGTATTACGCATTTCATGATGTTAGGATTATTAGGAATTGAATCAATGTAAGATAAATGGATTTTGGTTTAATTTTGTCGTGCATATGATTCAATTGGATTATGGGTGAGGTAACTAGGAATTTGAATCAATGTGCGGCAAACTAACTTTCGGTTTAACTTGTCGCTCATATGATTCACTTGGATTAGGATTATAGGTAAGTGGGTGAGAGTAGTGATTTAGGATCACTACACAAGTGTCGAACTCTAGTGTGAAAATCTACACTAATTGGAAATTCGGTATTGATACCTGTATGAATACCCTTGTGGGCATTTCCAGGTAATGCATTGAAAGCATTAATTATCCTTGGGAAGGAAATGTTTCAGGTATGCTGGGTAGAGATTGCGGTGCAGGTGTGGGAAAGTTGAAATTTACCTGAGAACCGAAGGTTGATCTCTTTAATGCGTGGAGCATTTAAAATGCTAATGCGATTGCATTTGTGAAATTAGGAGATTGTGTGAAAGTTATGGAGGTTTTTCAGGAAAGCGAACCGTGGGGTTTGGCAGCACCGCCACAGCCCTATGGTGATGCAGTAAATGCATGAACGGGGTTTGCTTCCAGAGAGGTTCTGGAAATACGTTGAATGCATGTTATGGGGGGGCCCGGAAAGGGGGAATGTTTGCAGGTCACTGCAGGTAACGCGAGAGGGGGCTGTCATTGCGGGTAGAATTGTGGGTGGACCCGTGTGCAGGAATTGTGGTTAAGATTGTGGGTTGATTCTCAGCGTGATATAGAGAACCCCCACAGTTTTAGTCGGTAAGAGCCGGTATGCCTCTGGATCGGTCCAGAGGTATCTTTTGAAGATTTCCACCTTTCTACCGAAACCAAAAAAAAAAGACAAAATATATACAAAGATCAACCCACTGCTCTTCTCATCGCCGATAAAGACCAAAGGAGTTTGTGACGTTGCAGATGAAGAAAAAAGTGAGGTCGATAGTCATCGCGGTCGTGGTGTATTTTCTCCTGCGTGTCGGGTTTAACGAAGTCACCCAACATTAATGGAATTCGTCATCAATCATAGTAATCGATAAGTATCTCCTACATGCGGGCGATAGTCTGGTGAGTTAGTGATTCGCTTCGAACCAGTTCCTCGCCAGTTAGTGCTACCAGTCTCACTAGTTGCGTGGGTTCTATTCCCCTGTGCTATAACAGCTCCTCCTTACACTTCTTCAACCATACTCGACCAAGACCTTCTGACTTTGAACTCCACATCACAAATGTATACAGAGCTCATTGAACTCACTTATGTATAAGACCAAGGACTTATTCAACAGTCCTTAATTCGATCTGAGCTTATTCTACTTTACTGCGGAACTGTGAGAAAGAGCACATAATTTCTTCTTCATGGAATACATTATTGCTAAAACTTACCCATCAAAAAGTTTGGCGCACGACATAATATTTTATCGAGTTCGTTAACACTGGTTGATTTAATTTTATCAACCGGTTACTACCCTATAAACAAACAGGGTATCATTATTTTCAAATTATTGGCTTAACCTCGTTATTATTAAATTAAATAAATAATTAGAGCACCTCCCCATTCCAGATACAAACCCCAGTGTAACAGCTAAGTAAAACATGCAATTGGGCAATTTAGCCATCTGAACATTCAACAAATGAGACTGATAATTCAACATAATAGCCCAAGAAAAGTAGCAATCAGATTTACCAGGAATATAACCTTTGTGAGACTCCTCACAAGACGGTAATCACAGTATATTAGATCAAACATGAAGCCGTTGTTATTAAGTACATAATTTGCAAATTTGAGGAAGTCATAGTAAGCCTTAATAGCTTTACTTTAAGATTTTCGCTATTAATTTAATGTTTCTTTTCTAATGAAAGCCAAATTTTTTATTCGTTGTTTATTTCTAAATACCAGGGCAGTTTGATAAGTCACTGTCTTTCTGAATAAAAAATATTGTTTTCGACAAATAAGCATTTTATTTGTTAACATAGCATCCTTTTAGCTCGGTACATTTACAAATAATAGGTTTCCTCAAGGCCCTCAAAATAGGCGTTAGTTTCTGGGAGCTAAATCTGGAGAATATGTTGGATGGGGTAACAATTCGTAGCCTAATTTGTGAATTTAGCTCGATTATGCTTCATCCACTTTTTTAAATTTGTATTAAAATTCACGAGGTTGTCTGCTTTCAATGGCTGTCAATCACAAACTAAATGACGCAGCTTGCTCAATCTTTGACAGTAGTCTATTTAAGTTTAAGCTTAATGGGTGTAACAACAGAGTGCAAACCTCTGACATTGACATTTAATATTTAGTTATCGGGCAGCTAATGGCCAAGATATTGTATTATTGTTTTTATTAATATATTATACTTGGGCGACAAAATGTAACACCAGAGTGTGACCTCTGATATTAGCATTTAATATTTTATGTTATCAGAAATAAAGTTTGGTTAAGTTAGTTATATTTTCTTTTATTAGGCCCCACGTTGGGCGCCAAAATGTAACACCTGAGCGTAACCCCAGATATTAACATTTATTATTTAATTATCGGGAATTGTGTTTTTATTTATAATTTCTTCTATTATGCCCTCGTTACTCGCCAAATGTTGTATTTATAAGTTTCACAGTGTTAATTTCGAAAGGCGTTGCAAATTATGTCATTGTTTATTTGTTTAAGTATACTTGGAGTAACTTACCTCTTTGTGGGGGCTTCCTGCGTTCTTGATGTGATTGCTTAACTCACTGGATGGCGGTCTTCCTTCGGTTTGTGGTTTTGATATGAATTGAAACAACACTTTTCTTTATACTAACTTTAAAACTTTATTACTAGAAATACTGGGAATGTCCATCCCTGGTTAACACTTTCCTTTGTGTTAAATTAAAAACCTTTATAATAGGAGGACTGGGAATGTCCAACCCTTATTTATTAAACACTTTGACTCTTAAAAGCAAGAAGACCCGCTGTTCAAACGCTAGGGTCGCAGTCTTCTTGCTTGATTATTACACTACATTGCAACTCATTTGCACCACCCTTTTTATACCAAATTATGGGTGAGTTAATGCAGATGATGTATTTTCCTCACCTAGAACGTGTAACCTATTCTGAGGTTATTTGCCTGTCATAAGACATTCGCAATATTCCATAATCGTTTAATTTGCTCTACTAAAAATGCAGCGACAAAGAATTGAGTAATTACTTAATTGGTTTCATACGATGAACCAATTATAGAGCATTGCCCGCGTGTGCCAATCATACGATTAATGTTGCCTCACTGCTGTTTTCGCTATTTCGTCGAACTCAGCACTTTTCCAACGCTCTATTACTTCGTAGTTGGTGGCCTTTGACAATACCGTTTGTGTCATATATCGTGTATCACACTTGTTTCCCGGCAAAAAAAAATATGTACTTCCAATATGAAACCGTGTAGGTCCGCGGAAGGCGCTCCCTTGTATTTTGAAATACGAAGCAGAATGCAGTGGCCTTAGGGACTGGGTCAAGTGTTTGATACATGATAATTGTTTTGGCTTTGGAAGGTGGACATGAATGGGTAATTATCGCAACGTATGCGATATGAATTAAATGCCTTGCTTCTGAATGAATACGAATTTTAATTGTATGCATTGTATGCAAAATACTTTGAGGATTAATCATATGCGAATTTCAATTGCTTGTGGGAAAGGCGAGTATTGCATTGTATGCAAAATATTTTGAGGATTGTTTGAGAGTATTGGATGCAAGGATGATGGAATATTAATTGGTTGAGAGGGGATGTAAAGCGAGGTGTAACATGGGGCTAGCACCCCATTTATTGTGCTAATTTAAGCAATATAAGTATAAGCTAAAGTTCCGTTTGAAGATTAGTACTAACTAAAAATCGTGTGAATTTAATTCTAGTAACACCATCTATGTGTTAGCCTACGAACTTTTCAGCCGACCTAATATGTGTAACTTTACAAACTAAAGAACGTAAGAACTAACTTAACTAAGCTTAACCGAAGATAAACAGGACATATTATAAAGGCAAGAGTGGGGGCACGGGTGGGGGCACGTTAGATAGATGAGTGTAGAAAGCGCCGCTTAAGATTGGTGGTGAGAATGGCTTAGGAGGCGGTACTTGAGAGTATGGGTAGAGAGATCGTAGTCGAACAAAGTGGAATTAGAGTTGACATTTCTCAGCATACGCGAAAGGGGTGCGTTGAAACCATAAGAGGTGGTGTGAGGAAGAATGTAGAGAAGGCGAAGATTACACGTATTTTGAGAGTTTGTCACAGAGGTTCCCAAGATGTCGAATGCATTGGACAATGGTCAGTGGTTGGTTATGAAGGGTGAGGATGAGTGAATATCCTAACGGGAAAAGGTTATAGATCGACATTTGGCGATGTTAAGTAAACAGCAATTTTTGTCACACCAAGTCGAGAAGTTGTCAAGGACTGATTGCAGCAGTGCAGAATCAAAAGGTGACTCGAGGATCTTGTATAACTTGGTATCCTTAGCGCGCAGGCACAAGCTGGAACTCTTAATGACCTTATCAATGTCATTAGTGGCAACTATAAATAGGAGAGGAACCAGGTGGCTACCTTGAGGAACCCCAGATGCGGCATGGAAGGAGTTGGATATCGTGGACCTAAACCGAACCAAATAAAGTCTTGTGGGGGTTCTCTATACTACATGGAGAACCAACCCTTATCCCACCGTTCAGTTAATTCACCTGAAAATCATGTTTCCCAAATTGAGGCATAGCTAAACTCATTATTCTATGCAGATAACGCATAATTGAGTTTAGCTACCTTTTCGCCATGCGGCAATTCCATTTTGCTAACCCATAAGGTTTCCACGGGAAATCGCATTTCATGTCGGTTAGCAACGGCATAGTCTGATCAAACGACGCGGTTGCATAATCACGCAATCGCTGGGGAAATTAATAAACTATTTAATTTAGTTCCCACGATCAGATTTCCCTAGCCAATTCGACGTCCTATTCACTTTCCCCAGACACTCCATTCGCTGGGAATCAATGATCTCTTCTTGCAGGTGAATAGCTACAAAACATTTTCCTCTCCTTCTCAATTTTATCTTCCCACAGTTCAATGCACTCTGAAATCACCACATTCACCGAATTAGGTCATTGGGCTACCCTCGGAGCTGCAATGAGACATGCACACAAACACCAAATCCTCCCCGGGATCATTGCACATTGTGTTCCAGTTCTCTCATTCTGCCTTGTCCATCGTCTATCGAATTAACCGAAGTGTTTATCTACCTCGATGGGCGGGGAACATGAGAGAGCACAAATGTAAAAATGATCTCGATTGGTTGCTTGTGGTGCAAATCAAAAATCCCAATCTTAATCCCTAATTCCGGCAGTCATTACTCAACCACAACCGCTGTCGGTCACGCCGGCGCTCGGAGTCGAATTTAATTTCGCGATCTTTTAAAGTCAGTCGTTACACAATCATCGTCCCGGTCGGTCACGCCGCCGCTTAATAAGTCGAGTCTAAATTTGTATTACCGCTGTCACAGTGTCGAGAAAGACGTGTTTTAACTTGTATAATATTTATAAAAAAACAATTTAATAATATTAATAATAAGTTCTAAGTTAAGTAAAAAAAAAAAACAAACTTACAAACCATCTCTCTGGATAATGTGCAAAAAATAAAGAACATAAAAACAACAAATAAAACGGTGTTTTCGTTTCCTCTTTTCTCTTAAGAGCAAGTTTGACGACGTAATTGTTGTCGGGAAAAGTGAACCAAATGCCCAAGTCAGGCATAATACTTCGAACCCGCACAGTCTATCCTTTAGATAGGAAGGAATCCATTTCAACAATCCAGGTTCGAAGCCGACGGTGGATAATTTGAAGAGGATTGGATTGTGGGAGATTTTGTCGAATGCTTTACTGTAAAGGAAGTGAACTCAACGAGGTTGGTTGTAGTTGACCGGCAATTGAGAAAATGACCATGTTGAATGGCTAAAACCAGATGCTTACCCATAGACGCATCATTAAAGAAAATACTCTTCACAACCATTTATACAGAATTTCTCAACTAATGTTCGTTTTATTAAACATCTACATTTCGAGTCATAAAAACCCCATTTACAGATCATCTCTTAAGAATTTTATCTGCACAAAATTCTGATTCTTTTATTACGCCGCCGTAGCGCAGGTAAAAAAACCTATTTCCATGTTTCCTTTAATTACGCAAAATCCATTAAAGAAAAGGACAGTGCACCGAAGTTTCATTTTTTGTCGATAGTTGTTAAGTTTCAGTTTTGTGTAGAACATCCAGAGGAATGGACATACGTTTTAAAATAAAAATGTTATAAAATAAGTAAAAACCTTTCTTTTTATTAAACATGCCCATGTCAGGCGTGAACGGGACTCTTCTCCCAATTTAAGTGGAAGCACGGCGCGGCATGACAACAAAAAATTTGGTGGCAGCGGTGGGATAGGTACAAACATCCCCTACCAGGAGGAATTGGCAGCTCTAAGAACACTCGTAGGATATTTCCAAACATCCCCTATAAGGAAACAACATAAAGTAAAATTAACAGTGTAGTAAAGAATAATTAAATCCATCGAGGACCTACAAAAAATAACAGCGTTCCCTGGGGCTATACACTGGGAATAAGTGAACAATTAATAGGAAAAAAAATTTAAATAACAAAAGCGTTCCCCTGTGGCTATACACCGGGGATAGTGATAGTGAAAACGAAGGTGAACAGTGGAGACAGCAACACCCAGCGGGGACGACATCACTGGTGGCACCAGCACGCAAGCAACAGAATCCAGTAGAGCGAACTACAGGCACCACAGCCAAGGATAGACCGATTCCTTTCGCAGCGGCAACATCCAGGCAAAGCAACGCACTCAACGGATTCTTTCCAACGACCACAGGTACTTATGTGCGTTTATCTTATTATTCAGATAATTATTAACCTAAAGTGAAATTAAATTGTGAAATAAAAATTGTAAGATTCTGGTGTTAGTGATCAACTTCCCAAAATAAAGTAAATTCCTTTTAATTTTTTTGCAATCAAACGGGGATGCCAGGATAAAAATAAAAACAAAAAATTTTTTCCTCAATTTAAAATACACATGTTTCTTTGAACAAATAATTTAAATTTTCTTTACACAAAGGGGAAAATGAAAAAACAACCCTCTAAGTCTAATAGAATTTGAAAAACTAGTTGATTTACTTGTTTCCCCTTCCTAACGAGAGATACACCCATACAAAAAAAAAAAAAAAAAAAACAAATATATATATATATATATATATATATATATATATATATATATATATATATATATATATATATATATATATATATATATATATAACATATATATATTGTTATGTATGTAAACAAAATTGACTAAATCGGGCAGAGTTTCGTCTCGCAACAAAGAAACTGCTCATATCAAAAGATCATATACACGAACTAAAAGATACTCGAGCCAACAAGCGATCACAACTATAAATCAATGACACCCGATCCAACAAGGGATCATACCCATAAATTAATGACACCCGATCCAACAAGGGATCATGCACATAAACTAAAAGATACTCGATCCAAAAAGGGATCACACCCATAGATTGATGACACCCAATCCCACACAAGAGATCATATACACAAAACTGCAGATACCCGATCCAACAAGGGATCATAGCCGTACAGCAAAGACATCCGATCCAGCACAATAACAGAACAATCCGATTTGGGACAGGATCGTAAATTACGACATCTGTGGAAGATGGTCCACCGTAGATCAGCATCACCGAGTTGACGATGGAGCCAGAAATCCAGAAGACAGCAGTTAAAAAGGAAACTCAGAAGAGACCAGTCGCGTAGTTTCAGTATAACTTGAATGTGTTACAGTTTAGTTTTAGAGAGCTTTAGTGTGAAGGAAGAGTCCTAATAGAAAGTAAAGGTTCCAAAATAAAACGAATAGTAATCTTATGATAAATGAATAAAGGTGAAATTACAGTGTGATCTTAAGGTAAATCAAAAGTTTTAATGTTTGAATATAAAGTAACATATATAAAGTAAATCAAAAGTTTTCATGTTTGAATATAAAGTAACATATTTAAAGTAAATCAAAAGTTTCAACGATTTACTCAAAAGTTTTAATGATTTAATCTAAAGTATCAATTTTAAAGTAAATCGAAAGTTTCACTATTTTAATATAAAGTAAGAGTGTTAATGTTTATCAAAATGTTTAATGTTTTAGTATAAAGTAACCTATTTAAAGTAAATCAAAAGTTTCAACGATTTACTCAAAAGTTTTAATGATTTAATCTAAAGTATCAATTTTAAAGTAAATCGAAAGTTTCACTATTTTAATATAAAGTAAGAGTGTTAATGTTTATCAAAATGTTTAATGTTTTAGTATAAAGTAACCAATTTAAAGTAAATCAAAAGTTTCAACGATTTACTCAAAAGTTTTAATGATTTAATATAAGGTATCAATTTTAAAGTAAATCAAAAGTTTTAATATTTTAATTAAAAGTAAGATTTTTCATGTAAATTAAAGGTTTAAGTTAGTTTAAGATAATTTGAAATAAAAGGAAAATTTAAGTACCAATTAACGAAAAAGTTTGTAAGTTTATTTTAGTAAGGAATAAATATTAATCAACAAAAAAAAAATATATACTGGACTATTTCTCTCGGGGGAATCACTGAATTCACTGCTGGACGGAAATACCGGAACTCCCTACTACCGAAACCCGGCCCGAAGGCGCGAAGCTTTTTCACTTCTATAAACAACAAGTCTGTGACCAAAACAAGGCATAACAATAAATATATTCACATAAGTGTCCCACTGGAATAAATACATGAACCTAAAATTAGTCAAGGGAACAATAAAAAATTTCTGTTTACTTATATAATAGTGGCAAAATTTAAATATATTTTTCTTTTAATAAATTTATATAATCGTTTATCAAACATCTTTTCTATACATATACACATACATTTTATTTTCCAAAATTATTTCAACTTCTTTGGGGAAGATTTTATTACATTTCTAAGTGATAGCTGAAGGAAAACGGAAAGTTAAAGCCCTTGGTACATATCTTTAGCGTAGTTCTGGACTTTTGTGTGTTGGATCTTTTTCTTTTGTATCGTTTACGTTTCTGCGGAAAAAACCATTTTAGGGTATTTTTTTCTCTTCTCTGTCCGTGACACTTTAGGCCTTACTCCCCTCGAACGAAAAGAAATTGTTTCTCTCACCTTAGGAATAATATACACTTTCCCCATAGGATCAAACTAACCAAGTTTGCAGATACTTTTCTTGTTGTGTTCTCATCTTTTCTTTTAGCCAACCTATCACGAAATAATGAAGATCTCATCTCTTTGCTCTCTGCCCCTTATCACCATTATTTGGGAAGGTCTGTTTTAGAAATACGTTGTAAGTGACAAAACAAAACCGAGTACTCGTTCACAAAGATCTGAGCCCGAGCTCACACAGAATCGCGAGGACGAGACGACGGAAACTTTGCGCACTGAAATACGCGAACGAAATTCTCGGACGAACTTTCCTATCGGATTGGCCGACGTGTTAGGATTCGTACCGATATTCAACGGCGACCCAAACGAACTCAAGGGTTTCGTCTCTTGTGGAGACATTCTGTTCTCACAGGCACAAGACGACAATCAGAAGTCCTTTATGCTAAGGGTGGTAAAAACCAGATTGCAGGGACCGGCGCGTTACTGCATACGGCATAAAGCCATTCCCACCTGGGAAGATCGTATCCGAATTAGAGGGAGATTTTAAAACTCTCACCTCTAGGATTGTGGCGCAGAATAATGGCATACTGGGAAGCGATTTCCTTACAAAGCACCAGTGCCACATTGACTTTGAGGAGGGTTACCTAAAGTTCGCTGTAAAAAAAAGAATCTCCAGAAAACTCGAGCAGCCTTTAGGAAACAAATGTAAGGTCAAAGAAATAATTGATAATGCCACATCTTACGAGGTGTCTTCTACGGAAAGTCTCGGCATTATTGACAAATTGGACAAATCCGTTCGTGAGTCAACATCCGAATCCGTTTGTCTACGGGCCGGATCTGATTTGACAAACACAACGAAACCAACCACCCTTGAATCTTCTTCTTCCATTTTAAACAAAGTTCGTGGTAACTCGGCGAAAAACAAAGTTCAGGAAAATATAAACCTGAAACCCCAAAATCCTCGATAACAACATATACTGGAAATTCACAAACATATAATACCGGCAAAACGTAAGCCTGAGGAGCAAGAACTCCCAGCATAATGTAAGCCCGAGGATCCAATGAGCCTGAGGAACAAAGATCCCCAGCTAAGAGTAAGACTGTGGAGCAAGAAGTCACAGCAGAATATAAGCCTGTAAATAACAGCTATATCAAATTACCCCTTTTAAATTACTTGTTTGTCCGCACCGTTTCCCTCGTTTCTCTCGTTTTTCAAACCTTAAAATGGGTTCTACAAATAAAACCTAAAGACAACCAGATAGTCAACATTCCACTAACAGGTAAAATAAACGGCAAGTCTCAAAATTACTCTCGGTATCTCATTCTTTAAAATGTTTGCCCTCGTTTGTTTCATTGTTCAGAACTATGTTACATAGTCAAAACCGAAGAAAGCGTGGGAAGTCTTCCACAAATTTAAAGAAAAATTTCAAACCAAACAAATCGACTTCCGATTATTATTCAGATATATAAATAGTTAAAAACAAGAACAAAAATAGGAAAAAGAACCCGTGTAGTCCACAACAACAATATAAAACCATTTGTTGACTAAAGCAATCACTGACAAGAAACTGGAAAGAGAAAAGTTAAAGAGAAATAAAGGTATATAAGTATAGAAAACCCTTATAAACAAAAACAAATCATCAAGTAACACTCTACCAAAATCTAGTAACTATCGTAATATTTAAAATTTGTCTCCAAATTTCTTTTAAAATAATTAAAATAATTTTGTAATTATACAACATTTTAAATAACAATAATAAACAAACGAACAAAAAAAAATATGAAGAAAAATATTAACTCACTTAATAACATAAGTTTGTAAATATCAGACAATATTTTAATCAACTACTATTAACTTAAATCTTAAATAAATGGACGAAATTATTTTAATAAGACATAATCCAAACCTGTTAACTTGAAAAAAAAACATTATAAATAGCAAAAAAAAAAATTCAAAAACGAAACTTACGATACGAAACAATGTTAATGTAATAATTTCAAATACCTATGTAATTCCAAAACATTCTTCAATTAACCTAATCATCACATATATCCTGAGAAAATAAGAAAAAATTATCACTTTAAATCAAAATGAAAATTTTTAGAATTAAACCTGTTTTTTCGCGCACGGGCTCTGCCTTCTGCGAAAATAATGTACTGCGTCGCTGCTTGATAGTATGATATGTGGGAATGAAATGAGTGCTGATAGACTGTTTTCTGATTCAAAAATGCCTCATGTACATTATTTGTATTATTTTTAATACGCCTGTTAATAAATAAATAAATAAATAAAAATGTGTCCTTCTTATACAATGCTTAAAATTTTAAACAAAATGACTATTGTACACAAACCCAAAATTCAAACATTAAGAACCAACAATTTTTTACTTGTACATACAAAATTACAAAAGAAAAATATTTTATTTTAATATAATATATATATAACCACCGAAATAACTACGACTATAAATACAGTATGATCAAATACACTAATGTTATGAACAAAGACGATACAATTATTATAATAATAAAAGCTAAGGAAAATAAATATTGGAAATAACACTACTATCGCTTATATACACCTAAATAATATTCAACAAATACAATATTAAAATTTAAAATCACTCATATTAGACAAACATTTAGCCTGTAATTATAAAAAAAAACCCACAATTTTATTATAAAACTCATACGAGGGTTGGTTTTTATATTTCGGGATTAGAGAACAAAAACAAATATTGATCATCGAAAATCACTTTATTGTTTTTCAAAATATTTCCCATGAAAGTCTATACACTTTTGCATGCGTTTGAACCAATTGTCGAAGCACTTTTGCCACTCTGATTGAGTTATCTCCAACACATGCATTCTGAATGCAGCAACCGCTTCTTCAGGTGTCGAAAAACGTTGACCTCTCAGTTTGTTTTTTACGTACGGGAATAAAAAGAAGTCATTCGGTGCCAAGTCAGGACTATACGACGGATGACCTGTGGGGGTTCCACCAAACCCCACGGCCCACTTACCTGAAAAACTCCCCATATCCGCAACTCAACTCCCATTAAATCCCGCCAATGCGATTGCATTGGCACTTGATTTTTCCTTTACCAAGGACATTAATGCATAAAAGCATTACATTAAATTCCGAAACAGAATTGCATCTACAAGAGCATTCATAGTCCAATGCATCACTAGAATTCGCAGGTAAACTATTCCGGCACCATTGTTTGCCAAGCAAATCTCCCTAAACGAATTCCTGTAAACAAAAGGATTTGAATTACATGCAAATAACCTTCAGCAGGGGCCATAAACATTGCGCTGTCTATTCTTCAGCTTTGCCATGTGTATAATAAATTCTCTTAATGTACACATTGGCCGGCGACCTTTTTCGCCCAGCAATAACATACCGGTGGCCGCATTCAATTATCGCAATCGACCCTGTAATCCCTAAAAAAACAATTCTGTAACGTGCTTATGCACCATAAATTCCCGACCATTAGGCACCCATGTTCCACCATTGCTATTCTGCCGTACACGTGCATACCACATGTCCTTGGCATTTCTACGGCCGCGGCAGCTCTTTGACCATCGGACAAAAGCGAATACTCGCATCCTACCCTAGAGTCATAAAAAGAAATTCTGCGCAGGTAATCATGAATACGATCCTTTTAGCATCTAATGAGTGGCTGCTGTTTAGACAGCCGACCCTCATTACCGGAAGATGCTGTAGGTCGTTTCACCATTGTTCCTTTTTTTTTCGTTTCAGGCAAACGCAACGATCAACACGGTGATGTGTACCAACGCACACATACACCACCGCGTACCTGAGATCGCTTTCCATTGGTCACTGGTCAAAGGAAATTTCTTTTCCTTTTCACCACACCACCAAAACTCACCCCAAACGATAAAATATCGTTGAGTCGTATTCCACACACCAGACCGAGCTGGTCGATCCTCCTTTCATCCGTCAGTGCGCGCACAGAGTTTGTTTTTCTTAGAAACCCCCGTAGGGTGTGCACTGGAGTCTGCACCCCTGCGGGATGTATCCTTAATTCACTTCTCTACGTATTCCGCGAACGTTGGGCCTAGTTTGAACTAAATTCAAATATTCTAACATTAAGTAAACATATTACGCGGAATCGAAAACTGTTTGTGATTAAGTCGAAACTACCGTGAACAATAAAAGTAAAAGATGTGATCAGCAATTAATTCTTGTGTTTCATTTAACTTGTTTCCTGTGTTGAGAAGTTTAGTTATGTGTTGCCTTCCTTGCGAACGATACGTGTCGGCATATAGTGACAGTCATGATGGGGATAGGAGTTAATCAGCGTCGTACGCCGGCGCACCACCACTACACCCCCACAGACCCATCAAATCGATGTTTTGGGTGCTCAAAAATGCAGTTGTCGCAGCCGATGTGTGAGAGCTCGCATTGTCCTTGTGAAGAGTGATCCGTTTTCGGCGGTTGGTTTTCCTGATTTCTTGGAAGACAACTGGCAAACAAATGGTTGTGTACCACTCAGAATTGACTGTTCTGCGTTGTTCTAGTGGTACGGTTGCGACATGTCCAGTTTTTCCGAAAAAACAGGCGACCATTTGCTTGGAAGTGCTTCGTGCGCGAACAACTTTTGTTGGATTTGGCTCATCTTGAAACACCCAGACAGTCGACTGCTGTTTACTTTCGGGCTCATACGCGTAAATCCACGATTCATCACCTGTCACGATGTCATAGACATGTTTCGAAGCACCGCGACCGTATTTTTTGAGCATTTCTTTCGACTAATTGACACGAGCCTTTTTTTGGGCGATTGACAAATTGTGTGGGATCCAACGCGAACAAATTTTTTTGACAGTCAAATGTTTATGCAATATTGAATGTATGGTGGTCCCACTAACGCCTAAGGTTGTCTCAATCTCACGATAGGTCACATGACGATCTTCCAATATCAGTTCGCGCACAGCATCAATGGTTTTCGGAACAACAACTGATTTTGGACGACCTTCACGAAATTCATCTTGGAGTGAACTACGACCACGATTGAATTCACCATACCATCGATAAACACTGGTCCTTGATGGAGCTTCATCGCCAAAAATTGAATTAAGTTCATCCATGCACTGTTGCTGAGTTAATCCACGCCGAAAGTTGTAAAAAATAATCGCACGAAAATGTTGACGATTTAATTCCATTTTTGGGCCGAGATGAATCTTTGAAGTTACTGTAAACAACACAAATAGCGCTCGTATGTCAAAATGTTCTGAGTGCGTATAACCTCAAAAATGTCCAACTTTACGACAGAGCTGACAATTGCCGGATTGCAACGCTAGGGTTGCCAAATCCCGAAACATAAGAGGCAACCCTCGTAAAAAGACACATTTTGCAATCTACTTTTATAAGGAAAAACAAACTATACCAATTATACACATTAATAAGAATATTGTATACCAATATCCTTGGGCTCCTCTATAGTATAGTGGTTAGTATACCCGCCTGTCACGCGGGAGACCGAGGTTCGATTCGCCGTAGGGCAGCCTCTGGCGCAAGACTAATGACCTTGCCCGAAAAAAAAATTCATTATGGAAAATTTACCAAGCCTCAGGACTTGCTGAATAAGGCCAAGACCGGCGCCCAGTTGTAGTGCCGATGATGATGATGATATAAATATTCTTAAGCAACTCTGAAAAAAAAAATGAAAAAACATTTAGGGGTATGTAACGGAATCAGTAGGTAGCATCATCCTTCTACTTTCAATCACACCATGTTCCAGAAAATTAATCTCATAAAGATTAATTTTCTTTTTCGAAGGAGGGGGGGTGTAGTGCTCCACGAAGCCCTACCATTTTCCTCCCCCATACATCTTCCATTTTTCCTTTCCTACCATTTTCCTCCCCCCATATCATTCATCCATATCCTCAAATTGAATCCAATGTCAAACTTATTGAACCAAACGTTCAATTGTCGCACATGGATTCAATTCTATCAAACAAAATTCCCAAAACATTAAATAAAACGAAATGGGTAAAACCAGATGCTTACCCATAGACGCATCATTACAGAAAATACTCTTCACAACCATTTATACAGAATTTCCCAACTAATGTTCACTTTATTAAACATCTACATTTCGAGGCATTAAATACCCATCTACAGATCATCTCTTAAGAATTTAGTCTGCACAAAATTCTGAGCCTTTTATTACGCAGCCGTAGCACAGGTGAAAAAAACCTATTTCCATGTTTCCTTTAATTACCCAAAATCCATTAGAGAATTTAATTACCCAAAATCCAAAAAAGAAAAGAATAGTTTACCGAAGTTTCATTTTTTGTCGATAGTTGTTAAGTTTCAGTTTTGTGTAGAACGTTCAGAGGAATGGACATATGTTTTAAAATAAAAATATTATAAAAGAAGTAAAAACCTTTTCTTTTATTAAATAAAACAAAAACGTCAACGCGACTCTTCCCTCAATTCATGAGGTGGCACGGCGCGGTACGACAACAATATGTCGATTTCCTCACAATATTTGATAGCGTGGATTGGCCCTTTCGATGTCCACCAATTGTCACCATAACCTTTTTTGGGTGAAGATCGGGCTTGGGGATGTGTTTTGGGTTGTCACCTGCATCCAACCACTGTCCAGGTCTTTTACGGCTATCATACAGAATCCACCTTTCATCACAGGTGACTATCTGGTGCAAAAACGGTTCAGTTTGGGTTCTTAATTAAACATATGCGCAGATGTCCAGACGCCGTCGTTTTTGGGTTTCATTCAGTTCTTAGGATACCCACTTATCGAGTTTCTTTACCTTTCCTATGAGAGAAAGGTGTCGACTTATTGTCATTGGGGATACTCCCATGCTTTGTGCAATCTCCCGCACCGATTTCGTTGGGTCCGCATCCACTGTTGCTCTTAAAACATCGTCGTCAACTAACGTTTTCGGCTTTCCACGTGGTACATTTTCGAGGCTGAAATCTCCCAAACGGAGACTCCAACCAACGTCGTATAGTGAGTTCATTTACCGCTACATCCTCAAATCCGTCTTTAATGTTTTGCATTACCAATGACGCATTATGTCCCATTTTAAAGTCATAAAGGAAGAGGGTTCGAATTTGTACTGCCGAGAGCATGGTAAACAATTCTGTACTTGTATAAAACAACTGTACTTGCAACGAACCCTAAAATGCTCACACGTCTAGCACACGCACCACTTTACTTTATAAAAAAAGAAAATTTAACGGTCTGGCACACCGATGTTCACTCGAGAACTTCTTATTTCCGACTGAGCAAAAATCAGACATTTCATGTGGTACAACCCAATGTATACTACTCAGAATTGTGCTGACAGCTTTAGTTGGAATAAGTTGGATTCCCCATCGACTGTATTACTGCCACAGATCATCAATTTTTACCTAAATTTACTGGAAATTCCGTTCCTTGCAGAAAAAAAAGGGAAGAAAATTAAAGTCCTTTAATTCGATACCATTATATGAGCTATAAGGTTAGTAACCTTTTTTTTTTATTTTACCACAATTATTATCAAAATGTTAATTAAAACGATATAAATACATTTGTTTGGCCACACTTTTCGCATATGGTTAATCTTTGTATATAGAATATTTAAAAACTATAAGAAAAGTGGAAGCGGTTCAATCGCACCGATTATAATTAGTTTTGCTAAGGAATTAATAACAGCTGAAAAGTAGATAGACTGTAATAAATATTCCTTATGTTAAAAACATAAGGCATTTAAATTAAAATAATGTGTCATCTATTTTATATCGTACGCATTTTTTTAATAAAAAACACTTGTAAGCCGACTAATCTCAGTCAAGGTTGTAACTGGTTGCCAAACGTTTTTTTGTTATTTTTTAGTTGGGTTTCAGAATGTCTTTCGCTTACATTCACCGTTTCCACCTGTTTTGAAGTAGGTGAATCTCAGTAAAAAGAACTAAGTTTTTATTCATTAGATTCTGGTTCTTAGGAGAGACGTAATCAGTTGAACTAATATCTTGCTTAATGAGAAATCTCCATAATTTTATTCGGTTTTTTGTTTTATCTTTCGCTAGATTTTACTTCGAGAAATAAAGGGACATCCATTGGAGAGCTTATATTATAACAGTTATACTCGTATAGTATTTTGATTTGTATATTATATATTTCTCTTCCAAAGGTAGTACACGTCGTCGATCTAATTTGCTTTAAAGGGGTGAAAAACCTCCGCATATTGAGATTAAAATAACAAAGACTTAAGAGTGGACAACTTAAAGGCCAAGTTTTGGATAGGCGATGAAAGAGTTTTTTTATTAGATACGACCATTAAAGCAAACAGATTATGGAACATGCGAGGGGTCGTTTAAACCCTGATATGGTTCAGTATAGAGAATATATAGCGTTCTTGTGTTACGTAAGGGGTTTTATCTACCGAGAATTTTTTTTAGCTTAAATAAAGTATAAACATCCCAAAAATAATATCCAAAAGAAGTTTAATGTGGGAAAATGTATTTTCTATTTTTTTAAAGCTGATTTCCGCAACAACTTTAAAGGCTCCGAAACGTTCGGAAAAGTCGCTTCGCTTTTCGCAGCGTTTTGAAGTATCATACTCCGATCGATAATTTTTATTCAATATAAGTGAGTCATACTTTCATAAAATAGTATAAATGGCGTTATAAAACTTTTACTTTAGAGAGAGATATCACGAGACGCTGAAATGACCGTTAGACTATAGTTGACTGAAACTTTAAACGCGTTCAAAACCATGTTTTTGAAGTTGGTGTACAACATAACTCGGGCAATTTTTATTCGATCGACCTGAAATTTTACCTGTAGCTTCTTGGATATCTTGTTCGGTACACACGAATTCAATGGTTAATTAACAATTAAGTTGTTTATAATCCATTCAAGAATGATTTTTTATCGGAAATTCAATTTGTTTATCGTACTAGTGACATTTAGCGAAAAATTAATATTTCGTAATGATCATAATAATCTATTTGTTGCATATATAATTTGCAAACAAAAAAATTATCAATGTAAATATGCAACGTACACACAGTTTGTCGGCTGTCTGGTAGTCCTTCCTCTGTGGTCCGGGGTTGTATACCTCTGCAAGCTGAGAGTTTTTGGTGACTGTTAAACGAATTTTAAAAAAAATTGAATTCAAATTGTACGCACTCAAAGCTAAACTATTGCATTGCATTCAGGCCCTTAAGGCACACAACTGCCATCCACACCAAGAAACGCCAAACTCACATTTTTCAACTTTCACTTCCTTCTTCTTTGCATCCAGCTTTCGTGCCGTTCAGACGTGTATCCTCATAAAATATATATCCTAAATTTAAACAACAATCCCGTTTTGTTTTTATTGTTCACCCTGCCTGCTCAATAGTGACGATGTAGTGTCCTTGTTACTTAAAGGCACAATTTGGTAGTATTTGGGTGTACTGTAGTTATTTCGGTCCGGTTCACTAATTCACTAAACTGTGGTGTATAATTTTAATTTTATTTTCGTTTTATTCAATCTTCTTTTCTCCTACTTAGGATTTACTAATGGACTTCTTAGATAATACTCTTGAGATAAATTTATTACATCATCATCATCATCGGCACTACACCTACACCTAGAACCGGTCTTGGCCTTATTTAGCAAGTCCTGAGGCTTGTTAAATTTTCCATAATGATTTGTTTTTTTCCGGGCAAGGTCATTAGTCTTGCGCCAGAGGCTCCCCGACGAGGAATCGAACCCCGGTCTCCCGCGTGACAGGCGGGTATACTAACCAGTATACTATTGAGGAGCATAAATTTATTACATCACCCACGAGAAATTTTTAAACCCGAGAGCAAATTTCCAACATACTTATTATTATTTATTGGCCTGTAGGAACCCGGAAGTTCATGACCTCACCGACTCGACTCCGCCATCGTTCCCTGTCCTGTGCGCTCTCCTTCCACGCTTGACCATTCGATCCCACCTCCTCTAGGTCAAACCTAACATTGTCCTCCCATCTCCGTCGCGGCCGTCCGGCCGATCTCTTTCCCGTTGGTCTACCGTCCAGAATTCTATGCACGGTTCCATCTTTGCCATTCGCGCCACGTGTCTGGCCCATCTTAATCTTCGCGACTTGATTACTCTCATTATTGTAGGTTTGCGATATAGCTCTTCCAATTCGTGGTTATGGAGTTTCCTCCATTGTCCTGCCTCCTCGTCATATTTACCACCAAAGATACCCCTTAGTACTTTATTTCCGAATACGCGGAATTTGTTGTCTTCCCGTTTTGTGAGAGCCCATGTTTCGCATCCATATAGAACGATCGGCATGATTAAGGATCTATAAACACGGAGCCCCTGGCGCAAGACTAATGACCTTGCCCATACAAAATAAATCATTATGGAAAATTTAACAAGCCTCAGGACTTGCTAAATAAGGCCAAGACCGGTTCCCGGTTGTAGTGCCGATGATGATGATGATGATAGACCATCTCCCTGCTTTAGTCCGTCCCGGATTTCAAATGGGTCTGAGAGGTGATTTTCTATTCTAACCCTTTGTTTTCGTTCATCCAAATTTGAATGAGGGCGGCATATTTTTTCGGGATTCCCAGCTCAACTACAATATGGTAGAGTCTTTGCCTTGCGACTGAGTCATAGGCTTTTTTGAAGTCAACGAACAGTTGGTGAACCGTCTCTCCGTATTCCCACTTCTTTTCCAGCAGTTGTCGTTTTGTGAACATTTGGTCGCTTGTTGACCGGTTCCTATGGAATCCACATTGGTAGTATCTCCCAGTATCTCTTCTGCGTACGGTGTGATTCTCGTTAGAATGACATTTGTTAGAATTTTGTATGCGGTTGGGAGCAATGATATTCCTCTGTAGTTTTCGCAGTCAGATCTGTCGCCTTTTTTGAAAATGGGAATGACTATTGAGGTTTTCCATTCTTCCGGAGTGACTTCCTAATCACATATTGTTTGAATGAGCTGGTGGATCTTTCGAGCGGTTGCCTCTCTTCCATGCTTCACAAGCTTTGCCGGTATGCAGTTGACTCCGGGAGCTTTGTTGTTTTTCAATCTATTTATTGCGTCTACAACTTCGTTGAGAGAGGGCTCTGAGATCTGAGGCTCGGCTGTATGTACGCTTGGTGCGTTTATTTGCGGTTGATGGGTGCGCACGTTGAGCAGGTTTTCAAAGTACTGCTTCTATCTTGTCACGATATTGTTAGTTTCTGTAACTAGACACCCGTTTGCGTCTCGAATTATTTTGGCTCTCCCTCGGTAGCCATTTCTAATTGAATTTATGCCGGCATACATACCTCTGATGTTCTTTGCTCTAGAATTTTCTAAGATTTTTTCGATCCCAGTCTTCTCCCATTCGCGTTATTTGGGTTTGAAGAGTCTCATCGTCTCTCTCCGAATTGTCGCGTATCTTTCTGCGCTGACTTCATCATGTGCTTCTAAGTGGATTATTCTGAGGCTTTTACGTTCTTCGATCTTCGCCCTGCACTCATCGTCAAACCAAGGTTTGGACTTAATTGTTTTCTTAAATCCTAATACCTTTTGAGCTGTTAGTTTGATTGTGTCTCTGGTCGATGTCCATTTAGTGTCCACACTATTAGCTTCCTCTTCCTCACTGCTTCTATTCTCTAAAATGCTAAATCCATTCGTTAGCTCGTCTTGATATTCAGTCCTTTTGCGTAGGTCTTTCAGTTTATCAGTGTCGTACTTTTTGCTCGTCTCCCGTGACTGCCCATGTGGGATTGCTGCGAGGCGACTCCTGATTTTGCCCATCACTAGAAGATGATCGGAGTCGCAATCTGCTCCTCTATATGATCTTAAGTCAAGGATATTCGATTGGTGTCTTTTGTCTATGAGTAAGTGGTCTATTTGGTTACGCGTTACGCCGTCGGGTGATATCCATGTGGCTTTATGAATTTGCTTGTGCTTGAACATCGTGCGTTTCACTACCAGATCTTTTGACGCTGCGAACGTGATAATTCGAATTCCATTATCATTTGAAACGTCGTGTAGACTTTCTTTACCTATAGTTGGTTGGAAGATATCTTCCTTTCCAATTTTCGCATTGAGGTCCCCGAGGAGGATTTTAACATCGAATGATGAAATCCCATCAAATACTTCCTCTAGGGTCTCGTAGAATGTGTCCTTCGTTTCTTCGTCCGTAGATTCTGTTGGGGCGTGTACGTTTATAAATAAATAATTGTTCCATGGTCCCTGTATTTTTAGCACAGACATTCGGTCATTAATAAATTGCACATCTTTTACATGGGGCGTAATCATACTGTTTATGATGAAGCCAGTCCCGAGGTTATGTGTATCGGTACTTCCACACACCAGTGTAAATCCGTTGGTTTCGATTACTTGATGTGGGAGTCGGACTTCCTGAAGCGCGACGATGCCCATTTTATATTGTTTTGCGTTTTCTACAACCGTCTGTATCGCGCCTGGTTTATATAACGTTCGAACATTCCACGTGCCGACGCGTATATCCCGCTTTTTCCGTTTTTCCCTACGCCTC
>OZ007496.1:164060796-164358296 GCA_963931805.1 Microdon myrmicae | reverse complement strand
CTAACCGATTTTAAAATTTGATTTTTAAACTCGACTATACTCCACTGATGTGAATTGTTATGTTATCGCTAAGGTTCTGATGTATTTTCTTATTCGATTTTTCGTTCGGTGCTCTTCACTACTTTGCTTGTGAATTGTGTGTGTATCTGTTAGAGTCTCTACATACTCTTTTATCCTTTTCATTTTTTTCATTTATTTGTAAAAGATAAAGAAGTACAGATAAGGTGTTTTACAATATTCGACTAAATGCTAAGCCCATTTTAGCATATTACATTTAGTTGTTATTTACTGGCTCTGTACGAGCACTCATCTCTAAATTATTCTACGGCTACATTTATTTAGTTATCTATACAAATTATGTTACCTTTCGGTGTATAGTATTTTTATTTTTTATTGTTTTCAGTGTAAACAAAATTTACAAATTCTATCAGAGAAAAAAATTAAAACTTGAATCTGGTTACATTATTATGATTTTTAGGTTTTTTATTGTTTTCTTTTATATTTTTTATATTTATATTTTATATATTTTATTCGGCTTAATACAAGCTAATTACACTAAATAATATTCTTATAAACTAACTTAAAACTAATGTAGTAATTCAAAAAAAAAAAGATGTAAGTTATATATATAATTCAAAAAACATATAATAAAAAAAATAAAAATAAGAAAAAAAAACAAGGAGGGAGAAGAGGACGCCAGGGTAGGAGGCTGGAGAAGAGCGAGTGTATGTGGGGGTGGCAAATGTGGCATCTGTGAGACAGCGAACAGAGAAGGGCATATGCGTTGGAATAAGTACGGGTTGTGAGGAGATGGACTGTGGGCGGGGCAAGGTCAGGAGGGGAAAGGGAGGAGACGAAGTTTGAGTGCAGTAGATGTAAGTTGGTAATCGAAGGAGGTAGGTAAGAGTTTGCCCACCTCAGTATTCGCGAAATGGCTTCGTTAGAGCCGTAAGAAGTGTGGCGGGTGGGGAGATAGAAGAGACGAGGGTTTCGCAGGTTACGGGGGTTAGTGTGAAGTGCAATGATGGATAGCAAGCTTGGGCAGTTGATTGCGCCCGAAAGGAGACGGTGAATGAAAAGGATATCGGCATGAGTTCAGCGC
The DNA here is from genome assembly GCA_963931805.1 of Microdon myrmicae. NCBI lineage: Eukaryota > Metazoa > Arthropoda > Insecta > Diptera > Syrphidae > Microdon > Microdon myrmicae. The sequence goes on along the minus strand of OZ007496.1, from coordinate 164,357,194 downwards.
TCCTCAAGTGTGTTGAGGTTAATCAGACAGAGCTGGCTTATGTATGGGGGGAGAATCTGAGGATTCTCCCAGTTCAGTCCGCGGAGGGCAAAGCGCAGAAAACGACGTTGCACGCTTTCGATTCTACGGATATGGGACGAATAGTGTGGAGACCAGACCTGACTAGCGTATTTAAGAAGGGGGCGGACGAAGGCTATGTAGAGAAAACGGGAAACGTACGGATTAGAGAATTCCTTAGACCACGGAGAGTATGGGATGAGAACTCGATTAAATTGGTTGTGGTCGACCTACCCACAAGGAAACCATGCTGGTTGGGTGAGATGATGGATTTACAACGGAAAGATAACGCGTTGTAAAGAATCCCTTCGAACAGTTTAGGGATTCGAGACAGTTTGGCGATAGTTGCCTATATCGGTTTTAGGTCCCTTTTTATGTATGGGGGTGACATAGGAGGATTTCCAGATACTAGGGAAGATACCTTGTGAGAGGGATAGATTGAATATCTTTGAAATCGGGAGAGAAAGAGAAGAGGAACATTTCTTTAAAAAAACAGCTGGGAGTCCATCAGGTCCTGGGCTGAACTCGTCTTTGAGTAAGTTTAATTTCTCCTCAAATACGTGATGCTGAATAATTTGAGGGATGAAGGGGCCGAGGGAGAATTCGGGCGTCTTTGAAGTAAGACGGATTGGGCTCGCTGTGAAGTGGTAGATAATTACATTTATGGTATATTTTACAACTAGTACTTAAGAGATTTAGGATAGCAATTCCTTTACAACTATAATCTTAAATCTATATAATGTCAATAGCACAATTTTAATGAATAACAAATAATAAATTAAGGGAAAACTACAATAAAAAACCCTTATTTGAATCTTAAGACTAATATTGCACTGGCTTCCGGTTATTTTATATAGTAATGACCTCGATATAAAGCTGTGAAGTGAATATATATGACTGAAATGACATCTTTCGTAATTAGCCGAATAGTCCTTGCTTGCACACACAACATATATATATATATATATATATATATATATATATAATATATACATATATACATATATACATATATATACATATATACATATATACATATATATATATATATATATATATATATATATATATATATGTGTATATATATATATATACACACACACACACACACATATACATATATATATATATATATATATATATATATATATATATATATATATATATATGTGCAAACAAGGGCCCCCCGCTTGGTAGAAACCTTGACGTGGTACGGGAGCTTAAACTACAACGACTAACTCAGGCTATGCTGACGGAAGCATACGCTTCCAGTAGGGCCACCCATGTCAGACAGGCTAACAAGGAGTAACAGACAAAGATCTACCACCCCTAATCCAGGGTGTTATGCGTCACCGTGCCTATTGGATGGTTTGCAGCCACGGGTTTACCGGCTGTATTATAACGGCGCCTCTCTGACACCGGGTCGAATCAGAGCAGTAAGCAGACCTTACCATATTAAAGAGGGGCTCTGATGTGAAACCCCAAGACTCGTGGGAACAAAAATGAATAATCAATATACAAAAAACAATCTTACGAAAAACCCGGTAGGCGTAGGTGTGATGAGCCGACACTACCATAAGGGACCAAATCATCCATAAAAAAGACCGACTCGGCAAAAAGAAGACGTAGGGTAAAACGGAAAAAGCGGGATATACGCGTCGGCACGTGGAATGTACGAACGTCATATAAACCAGTTGCGATACAGACGGTCGTAGAAACTGCGAAACAATATACATCGTCGCGCTCCAGAAAGTCCGACTCCCACATCAAGTAATCGAAACCAACGAGTTAACACTGGCGTGGAGGTACCGATGCACATAACATCGGGCCTGGCTTCATCATAAGCAAGAAGATTACGCCCTATGTATAAGTTGTGAAATTGATTAATGACAGAATGTCGGTGTTAAAAAAACAGGGACCATGGTACAATTATGTATTTATAAACGTACACGCCCAAACAGAATCTACGGACGAAGAAACCAAGGACACGTTCTACGAGACCCAAGAGGAAGTATTTAATGAGATCTCATCTTTCGATGTTAAAATCCTCCTCGGGGACCTCAATGCGAACATTGGAAACTAAAAGACCTACGCAAAAGGGCTGAATATCAAGGGGAACTAACGGGAAGATTTAGCATTCTAGGGAGCAGTGAGGAAGAGGAAACCAATAAAATGGGCATCGATCAGAGACACAATCAAACAAACAGCTCACAAGGTATCAGGACTTAAGAAAACAATTAAGTCCAAACCTTGGTTTGACGATAAGTGCAGGGCGAAGATCAAGCAACGTAAACGCCTCAGAGCGATCCACTAAGAAAGATATGATGAAGTCAACGCAGAAAGATACGCGACGATTCGAGAGAGACAATGAGACTCTTCAAACACAAAAACCACGAATGGGAGAAGACTCGGATCGAAAAAATCCTAGAAAATGCCAGAGCAAAGAATATCAGAGGTATGTATGCCGCCAAAATTTCAATTAGAAATGGCTACCGAGGGAGAGCCAAAATAATCCGGGACACAAACTGCTGTCTGGTGACAGAAACAAAAAAATATCGTGACAAGATGAAAGCAATACTTTGAAAACCTGCTCAATGTGCGCACCCATCAACCACAAACAAACGCACCAGACGTACATACACCCGAGCCTCGGATCCCGAAGCCTTCTTTCGACGAAGTTGTAGACGCAATAGACCGATTGAAAAACAACAAGGCTCCCGGAGTCGACCGCAACCCAGCAGAGCTTATGAAGCATGGAGGAGAGGGAACCGCTCGAATGATCCACCAGCTCATCAAAACAATATGGGATAAGGAAGTCACTCTGGAGGACGGGAAAACCTCAATAGCCGTCCCCATTTTCACAAAAGGTGACAGATCTGACTGCGAAAATTACAGAGGAATATCATTGCTCCCAACCACATACAAAATACTAACAAATGTCTTACTCCCAAGAATCACACCGTACGCAGAAGAAATATTGGGAGACTATCAATGCGGATTCCGTAGGAACCGGTCAACAAGCAACTAAATGTTCACAATAAGGCAACTACTGGAAAAGAACTGGGAATACGGAGAGACGGTTCACCAACTGTTCGTTGACTTCAAAACAGCCTACCACTCAGTCGCAAGGCAAAGACTCTGCCATATTTGTAGTTGAGCTGGGAATCCCGAAAAAATATGCCGCCCTCATTCGAATCTGCACGAACGAAAACAAAGGGCGAGTTAGAATAGAATACCACATCTCAGAACCATTTGAAATCCGCGACGGACTAAACTAGGTCGTTGGCCTCTCACCATGTCTCTTTAACCTTGTCCTCGAGTATGTCATCAGAAAGTTACAAGACGACAAGATGGTCGGATCATCCCTGAACGGGGTCACACAAGTGCTCGCATATGCGGATGACATAGCCGTTTTGGAGGATAACCTGGAAACTGTAAGTAAAAACAGTGAAATCATCATGCAAGCGGCAGAAGAGGTGGGCCTGAGAAATAAATGAAGACAAAACAAAATACATGATTATGGCTAGAGCAGGTGGATCTCAGAGAACACACATAATCATCAGGGGCAAGATATTTGAAAACGTCAAAGAATTTAAATACGTACGAACAATACTGACGGCCAGTAACGAAATGTCGAAGGAAATTAACAAAAGACTACACTCCGGCAACGCTAGTTGGCATGCAGTCAGTAAACTGCTGAAATCCAAACTGCGATCACGAAATATAAAGCTCCGTGTCTATAGAACCATAATCATGCCGATTGTTCTATATGGATGCGAAACATGGGCTCTCAGAAAACGGGAAGAAAACAAATTCCGCGTATTCGAGAATACGTCGCCCTTGTTTTGGGTAGGACATACGCGCAGCTGCACGAGGTTTTGATAAATAGAAGTGATAATTTTGAATTGAATGCAGCGGGCGTGTAAACCCAGTTTCTCTTCGGCGGTGGTGGCTTTGGCTAGTTTCGAAGTCGACCATCGTGGAAGAATGAATTTATTTCGAAAAGCAAAGATACTGAGAAAAGCTGGGAGAGATAGAGGGAGTGAACGGTGTAATTTTGAAGACGACCGTTGTTGACAATAGTGCACGGTACTTGCTAGAGTGTGCGGTAAAAAGGAACGAACCGAAGAAAGATTTTTTCGTTTTTGTCTGTTAAACTAATTTATTAAGAAGTATTTATTTGCTTTGTTTGAGTTAAACCGTTCTTTCCATGATTACGCTTCCGTGTGAAATAAAGTATAATGTTCGAAGTTTCCGAGACTGCACGATAAGTGAAAAGCGGATGGAAGGAGAGGAGGAAAGATCAACGTTCCAGATTTTTATTTGTGCTGTTGTTGGTTGATCCGGAATTGTAGTCCGAAAATTGGAACTGCACCAGGAAAAAAATAAAACATTATAACCAAAAGGAGCGTGTTGTTTGTGACTCGAGTGGTGGAACGTAAGTACCTAGGGTACTGTGGGGAAGAAGTATGTACCTAACAAGGGCACGAGATTCCCTTCTTCCACCATCATAAATTGTTCCACCGATACAACTTCGCGATTGTTAGAAAGTCCGCCGAAAATAACAATCACGATCACCAAAAACACAGACAAGAATAGACGCCCAGAAACGAAAAGTACGATGAAACATATTGGTGGAAACTGCAGCCGGGAAAGAAAACACTATTTATCAGAGTTATGGCTTTAATTGATACCTTGTATTTAGGGTACATTATTTGCCACATTTGTGTATTTACGATATTGTTACTGCGTTATCACTAGTTCAATTTGAGACACGTTTAATAGAGTTCTTAAATGTAATTAATGTTTATTGATCTATTTCATGTCAACGAAATTAATGTTTACTTCGAAATTAGGTACGCGTGCACACGATACAGTGGAAGGTTAAAATAATAACGAAACTCGACCGACTTCTTTAGAGGTTGTAATAAGACTTTTGAATATGCGCATCCCCGTGGACACCGGGGAGCGGGAGTGGAAGCGTCCGACTCGAACGGAGGTTGGATTAAGACTTAGCGATAATTATGTCGTGCAGAGATCACTCGCCAATCTTGACCATGGTGGTACATAGAACAAGGAAAGGGAATAAAGAGCATTCATGGGATACGATTTCGGTAAAGCAAACAAAACCGAAATCGTCGGATGTATGTGCGTCGCGGCTAAACAAAGAGACAACGATGCGATGTGGAAATGTGCTAATTGGTTTTAGCTAGGTTACTGAGAAATGGTGTTTATGGCATCGCTAGTAAGGGCACGTATTGAATTCCTATTTGCATTTGTTTATGCTGTAGGATTTAATTGATGCCAAGAGACGCGGAATGCGCATTTGGTTTGGTTTGCACATTGTGCGAGTCAGAGAATTTTATTGTTGGGAGAAAAAGGTCGCCAGCCAATGTATACATAAAGAAATTTATCGTACACATGAATAAAGCTGGGAATAGGCGACGCAATGATAATTATCCCTGGCTGGAATGGTGATATGATATGTGAACCGAGGTTTTTCTTTTCAGGAAATTTATGATAAGGAAAGTAAGAACTCTTACAGGGGATTTGTAAGCGAAGGAATGCTTGAAAAGGTAAGAATTCTTTTGCAGGTACTTTTAGCTTATAGATTTGATCTATATAATGCGTGAAGCATTTAAGATGCTAATGCAATTGCATTCTGGGTAGCAGTTATTGGGGTTTTTTCAGGAAGGCGAACCGTGGGATTTGGCGGAACCGCCACAGTACTACCCAGGTACGTCTATAATACATTTTACTGTTCTGTAAATTTTAAATCCTCCTTGTAAGAAACATATCAAGCGACCCAGCCTACAAGTCAACCTTAATTATATAATCGGCTTTGCAACCATCGAGAGTTAGTCATCCCGAGAGTGTAAAATGGTTCTACACGTGGCAGCAATTGAATAACGTGACCCGACGATTTACGGCTAGACGAAGAAACATAGACGGCTCACCTGGCCAACTGTATTCATTGATTTGCGCACTACTGTTCAACCCCGTTTATCTCATAACACAAAGTATTTATATATATATATATATATATATATATATATATATATATATATATATATATATATATATATATTCGGTAACAACCCACAAAAGCGTTACACGTATGACACTCCAACTTTATTTGTTACAACGGGCTATATGAGCCACTAATACCAATATATGCTACGGAATTCCCTATGAACCCAATAAAATATGTAACACCGGCCAGTGCCGGAAAATACAGTCCGCTAAGGGAGAGACTGAGGCGTCGCTAGTGAAAGCGCCGTCCGCGATTTCAGTTTTTCTTTTCGTTTCAGTAACAGTCATGCTAATGCTTTATTCGATTATCATGGTCTGGTGCATTATGAATTCCTTCCGTAAGGACAAACGACGAATAAGGAAAACTACTTAGACGTTATGAAGCGTTTACGGGAGAGTGTTTGTCAAAGAAAGAAAAGACGAATCTTGGATTTGGTGCCACGATAATGGACCATCTCACAAAGTTACCATTGTTAGCGACTTTTTGACCAAGAACTCAGCTAATTTGATGGAACCAGCGCCGTATTCACCAGATATGAACTTCTGTGACTTTTTCCTCTTTCCCAAACTCAAATTGACAAATTGCTTCAAGAAACACGTTTCGAGTCGATTGAAGACATAATTTTTCTTTTAGAAGAAGGAACTAAAATAGATCCCGGCCGCCACCTACAAAATGTGTTTGGATGATTGGATTAATTGTTGGCATAAGTGTTTTCGAAGGGACCTACTTTGAAGGCGATAAAATAAATGTTGATGATTAATTCAAATTTGTTGTTTTATTGAGAAATTGCTGGTAGACGCTTGACAGAATGTATATACATAAAAATTCCACATATAACCCGATCCACTCTCACATAGGATACACATTTTACGTCCGAATCAATTTCCTTTTGACAGTATATATTGTTTCCATGATAACCGTCCTTTCCACATTAGCAACGATTCTTCCAGCAGATATCCACTTTTAAAGTAAACAAAGTTTTAAAAAATTTTACTTTTTAATTTTAGTTTCAATTTTAGGGAACTTTTTTGATAGCATCGTATATTGTGATGTTCGTTGTTTTCAAAATTACGAAATTTGCATTATATCGGGTGCATAACTTAAAGCGTTCGTAAATTTTGCTGAAAATATGCATTTATTTCAATAATCAGATGAAAAAACACATTATTCAAAGTATTGTTCATTGACATGAGTCTGAGCGATGTCATGATGCAGAATTACGGTCTTATGACTGGTTGCATATTCTGGTCATTTTGCGTTCATTGCCCTCTTCAAATGAATCAAACTGTCAGCTCTTCGGTTGTAGTTTTACTGAATTTTAACAGCTCATAATAGATGACACTCTTTTGATCTCACCCAAACTAGGCACCGTGGCTTTGGTGTTGATGTTCCTGGGATTCTCATGCAATTTCTTGAACTTCAGGTTGTTATACATCAATTTTGTTGGCTGCCAGTAACAATTTTATGCAAAAGCTACTTCTTTTTATGGCGCCCACTCACTCTTACAGAGATGCAAAATTGCGATTCATCAGCTAACATTCCCACGGTGCGGTTCGTCCTGCCTTTCATACGTTTTACATTCTAATTGCCTTCCCACATCACGTGACCTAGCAGGTATACCAAATACCTGAACAATACAGTACAGCTGTGTTTTGTTTTGTGAAAAGTGACAATAGCAGTGAACATACAAAGACCAATTAAATAAATAAATTCTCTTGATAAAAACAGTCAAAACAAAGTGATTATATATAAATATAATGAAATAAAAGAGAACGAAGCCGCGGGTTTGACAGTCAAAACAAACACAGATTAATGCTAACCAACTGTGAGAGTGTATGTGAGCACGTTTAGCAAAAAAAAAAAAAAAAAAAAGAAAAAAAAAGGAAAACAAAGAAGTAAAAGAAAAACAGAACAGAAATAACAAATAAAAATAAAAAAGAAACAAAAGGAACAAAAATATATAGTGAAATCACAAAGTGAAGCCAACCTAATAACTGGTTTAAAACAGAGACTGGCCTGCTATGTTGGATGCAACAAGATCGGTGTACTGACCCTCAGCATGCAGAATGGCAGACAAAAAACAAAATATTAAAAAATTAAAACCAAAGTCCACGTTAATAAAACGCCCGGCGAGCTCCCCACTAACACGAGCGACAACAAAAGTCAACAAGCCAAACGAGGCAATAACAGACTTGCTCGACAAAGCGCAAAAAATGGAAGAGGACAATACATTCCCGCCGGTTCCATATAATGACGGCCATGTGACCAATAACATGTTTAGCGACTACCGAGACTGAGGACGACAAGGAGGAAATCAGCGATCTTGAAACAAGGCTAGCCCAAGCAAGGGCGCAATTAGCAGAGAACCGTCGCAGAAAAAAGGAATTGGCTGAAAAGGAGCAGCTAATGGTGAAACAACAGCAGGAGAAAAATTAGTAACAATGTGCACAACAGAAGCCTAGCCAACAAAAAGGATCTCTACCGCAAGAGATTACACAACAACAACCACAACAAGAGCAAAGGAAAGCGAAGATGCCACCCATCAACATTACAGATATGGACTGTAACGAACTGGTAAGTCTATGTAAGCTTTCTATTGGGGAAGATTTTTCAATTAAAAGACTGACAGGGAACAGGTTTGCCATACAGACAAATTCGGTTGAGGACTTCGAAAAAATGAAAGATGTGCTAAAAAGGGCCACCGCGGAATTTTACACCTACACCCCGAAAGAAGTAAATAATATAACGGTTCTACTAAAAGGCGTTGACCCTGAAACAGAACCAAAAGTTCTATTACAAACGCTACGAGAGCTTAACTGTAATGATATTGAGTTTATCGCAGTAAACCCTTTCAATTCAGCTAGGGCTAGACGGGAGAATCGTAAATTACCTATCTACCTGTGCAGATGGGGCCCGGTAGCAAAATTGGTGGACTTAGGAAAATCACTATCCCGAACCATCAAATTGTCACATGGGACAAATTGAAAAAAGACAGAGATATAATCCAATGTCTTCGCTGTCAAAGGTTCGGGCACTCAGTCGCAAGCTGCAAAATGCAGTATCAATGCGTAAGATGCGGACAGGACCACAGCGCAGAACAATGCCCGTTAGGTAAAGAAAGGGTAGACGACAGATCTCTTCTAAAGTGTGCAGTCTGTAAGAGTGAGGGACACCCCGCTAATTATCGAGGCTGTCCTAAATTCCGCGAACTAGGGGAAAAAAAGTTTTCACAGCAACGAAAATTAGAACGCCCGATAGTTCAAGGCCGACCAGCACTAAATGTAACACCCCAGTTCTCGTATGCTCAAGTAACAGCTGGTAGGAGAAACAGGCCACAACCCACCACACGGGTACCGCCGCAACATACTGTGCCTCCAGAAACAGTAACACTAGCAGATGTGCTCACAACCTTGCTCGCTATTCAGACGCAGATGACACAAATGCAAAAACAAATAGAGGGCGAGGACACTAGACTAGACTGGGTCTATTCGCAGTTGTCTAGCCAGCCGTCAATATAAACCCCCCAACAGAAAGCACACTTAAGGCTTTAGTCGTGAATGTAAATTCACTTATCAGAATCGAGAGAAGAGTCGCTCTCTTTAAACTGTTGCAAGACGAAAGTCCTGACGTGCTTCTGGCTAGCGAAACTAAGCTGAATCGGAGGCATAAACTATGTCACACAAACTACGACATTATACGAAGAGACCGACCCAACTCCACGCAAGGAGGAGGGGTGGCAATCTTTGTTAAAAAAGAACTTCAACATAAGGTAATATACAGCGGTGAGATGCGCAGATTTCAGGTGCTTAAAGCGTGCATTATCCGCATACCCCTCCGACAAGGTAGGGGGATGTATGTGATATCTGCCTACGCACCAGAAGCACATCAACAAAATCTATTTATAGTGGAGCTAGAGACTCTTTTCCAATGCTTACAACTTTACTCGGAAGGGCACTATTACATCGTAGGTGGCGATTTGAATGCTAAACACCCAAATTGGGGAAATAGCATATCCAACACGAGGGGAAATCAACTAGCTGGTTGGCTAGATCAAGATCACATTGAATATAATGTTGACCTGCTACCTACAGAATATCCTTCTTTCCCCAGAGGGGGATCGTTCCTCGATATTATGCTTATTGACACACGACTTAAACATACACATCATCATCATCATCGGCACTACAACCGGGAACCGGTCTTGGCCTTATTTAGCAAGTCCTGAGGCTTGTTAAATTTTCCATAATGATTTATTTTTTCTGGGCAAAGTCATTAGTCTTGCGCCAGAGGCTCCCCGACGGGGAATCGAACCCCGGTCTCCCGCGTGACAGGCGGGGAGCCAGGGAGCAATGATATTCCTCTGTAATTTTCGTAAACATACACATACTAACAGACAAAACATAAACTGCCTACGCACAATTGAGTATGACAGCGACCATTGTGCATTATCAATCGTGATAAAAACACCAAGCGAAGTTGCGGAACTCGGTGAATGTATGATACAGCAACCCTATAACTATGGGGGTATGCGATGGACGCATTTCACGAGAACCTTAACAAGAGATATTCGCTTAGAAGATATTAACCCTCCTACCAACAGAAACATATCCAACGATGACATTGACAAATACATACAAAAAATGGACGAAACCGTAAAACAAGCTATGGGCAAAACAATACCAAAAACCACACCTACGGACAACATGAATATGTACCGAAACGCCACAATCAACGCACTCTACAGAAAAAAAAGTAGACTTCTGTCTCAACTAAAAATACGGTACAGACGATTTATTGATAGCCACGATAGGGAGATAATATCACTGAAGTCCAGATTAAAAAATCTCCAATAGCTGATAAAAGCCAACTATAGGCCATCGGCAAATTTGTATTGGAACAACAAAGTTCGGGCGGTAAAATCCAACAACCCTAGTACGTTCCCGCAAATGAATAAAATATTTAGACGGAGTAATGAAAACGAGATTCAGTGTCTCCAAATACCACGAACTGACGAAAACCAACGAATGCTGACAAATATAGGCATAGACACAAACAACGCCATTCTAAATGACGAAGGTTTTGTGTTTGAAGATCCTTTGGAAAAGGCGAATGTTGTAGGGGCCGTCTTTCAAGAACTGTACAAGACAAATGAAGTAATTCGCCGCAAGCATGGCTTGGAAAATAGAGTTTTACTGAATTATCGTCATCTTCGAAATCACATTTCACAGTGGCGAGCAGAAAACCAAGGTTTTATCGAATTCAATAATGAAAATACGGCAAACGTCGAGATGACTGTCGAAAGTGCGAACAGCCTTTTGATCACTAGTGAAGACATCCATGGCGTCTTTGCATCATTATGAAACAAAAATCAGTTGGAACCGATGGAGTACCCAATATCGTATTAAAACATCTTCCTCCAATCGCAATGGACATATATGCAGCCTTGTTTAACAACGCTCTGAACAACGCACATTATCCAGTTCGTTGGAAAACGGCCATCATCCAACCGTTACCAAAAAAGGGAAAGACAGAACAAACCCAAAAAATCTGCCATCGATCAGTTTGTTACCGAGTATCAGTAAAGTATTCGAAAAAGTTCTAAACTAGGCTCTACTTAAATGGGTTGAGGACAATAATATTATTCCAAATAACCAAACTCTCGTTCGCTCGCTCGTCGCTCGCACCGAATCTGATCGTAACGAAGTTTCTGGGAAGGGGGTGGTGTGGCAACTCTAACAGATACACACAATTCACAGTCAAAAATAGTGAAGAACACCGAACGAAAAATCGAATAAGAAAAATACATCAGAACTGTATACCAAGCGATAAATTAAAATAATTCACATCAGTGGAATATAGTCGAGTTTGGAAATCAAATTCTAAACACGGTCAGTAGCCTGGTGTGTAACGCTTAGGTAAACATTTTTTCGTGATTCGAGCTGTCATAGCGTCAGTTCGAATCACACGATCTTCTTCACTATTATTTCTCAAACGCTATAATCCCTATCGAACCAACAATATGGGTTTAGAAAACCGCGTTCCACCGTCGACGCTATAAAGAGAGTAGTTGACATTGCGACGGCATCCAACCGTTACCTAAAAAAGGGAAAGACAGAACAAACCCAAAAAATCTGCTATCGATCAGTTTGTTACCGAGTATCAGTAAAGTATTCGACAAAGTTCTAAACAAGGCTCTACTTAAATGGGTTGAGGACAATAATATTGTTCCAAATAACCAGTTTGGTTTTAAAGCTGGTCATGAAACCACACATGCCCCAGCTAAACTGGTTTCAGACATTCAGTGGAATAAAAATCTGAAACAGTGCACAGGTGCCTGTTTGATTGACTTGGAGAGGGCCTTCGACACCGTTTGGCTAGAAGGGTTATACTTCAAGCTAATGAGACTAGGCATTCATAAACCACTACTGTATATACTATACGACATGTTGAATGAAAGGAAATTCGTCGTCAAAAGTGGCAATGTGACCTCCAACATTACTTACAAAATAAAAAACGGTCTGCAACAGGGAGCGGTGTTATCTCCGATCCTTTTTAATATTTACACTAGCGACCTAATAAGGTCTCTTCATCAGGCTATTGCGTATGCAGACGGTCTGATAATATATAGAACAGCTCCAAAAATTGAAATCATTAACGGATTATTACAAGGGGATTTTAATGATGTTCAGAGATACTGCGACAACTGGAAACTCAAAATCAATATCCAGAATTGTGAAACCATCCTCTTTAGAACACCACTGGCTGAAGCTACCAGGGACACCAGGAAAAACTGGCGAAAGCTAGCTATTATGGGACCACACCAACAAACACTGGAAACCAAAAATGTAGTCAAATACTTAAGCATCTGGCTGGATCAGTATCTATATTTTAACAAACATGTGGAGGCTGCGCTGGCCAGGGCAAAGAAAGCTTATGCTATGACAAAAAGACTGTTTCATAGTAGTCAACTTGACAGCAGAGTTAAAGTTATATGCAACTTACATCGGACTCCTGAATCTGATCACAAAAAATACTATCCCAATGAAGCGTTGTGCATATAAACAGAGTGGATAACTTTATGATCAAGTTGATCCGAGGGCATCTTGCGAGATCAATGAGCTCCCCTTTGGTGCATATTACCCAAACAATAGGTATTATGAGGGGGTACGTCGTAATGGCTTTATTCCACCAGAAGCATTCCTTAGTCTTGACATGAACGGCCTTATACAAAATGAATCCGCTATACCGTTGATTTATCACGTGCGTCGGTCGGGTATAGATAAACCAATATGTTATAATCGAGAGGTTGCGCACACAGATGAAGAGCGCCTGCATTTCAGTAGGGCAGTAGCACAAAAAGACCGAAAAGACACGAATAAGCAACACCAGAGATTTCGGTGGCAGAGTGGCAATTAAAAACCAGTTTCCTTATAAAACTGGCAAAAAATGGGAAGTAATAATAATAAAAAAAAAAGCCCAACAAACAACGGAAAGCGTACATAGATTTAGCATTTCGAAGTTTTGGTATTAGGTTTAGGATAGAGTTAAGGTAAAAAAAAAAAAAAAAAAAAAAAAATTGCCTTTCAACGTCCCTCGGCTTCAACTGGTGTGGTGCCCAATTTTTTGCTTTTGGATAAATCGCAATGATTTTAGGCACATGGATATTAGTCCTTGTGGTATGCCCTGTGAAACTGCGAATTCATTTCTGATCCGACACGAGTCTTCGCTAACTAAAGTCTCCAAATCTCACGATTTTTTTTTGGCACGCCTGGGCCCTTTTTTAACACTAATGCGGCATAATGGGGGATGGGCTGCTAACTGGGCCGATTTGCGAAATTTCTTCCCATCCCTTCCGTGGTCGGAGGTGTGGTTTGGAGACTCCGATGTTAATTCTTGTGCGGAGTTGGACACAGAGATTATTCTTTTCCGGATGGAGATTTACAATCCCTATTCCATCAAAGGAAATTCATCTGATATACCTTGGTTTGATAAAAAATGCGACCAGATTACAATGGCAAAAATATAACTTTTAAGCAATGGCGTCCCAATCCCACCGAGGTTAACAGAACGAATTTTGTTAGAATCAGAAACGTTTGCAACCAGGCGATTTATAGCGCAAAGAAAGCTCACAATGACAGAGTGACCGATAAACTCCTTGAGTGCCCAACTGGTTCGCGTCCCATCTGGTCAATGGCAAAAGCTGCCAGCAATAACTTCTCTTTCTCCTCTTTTCCTCCATTACTGACGGCCAGTGGGAGACTAATCAAAAATTCAAAAGATAAAGCTGATGTGTTCGCGAATTTATTTTCCGCGAATTCATACCTCGATGTGGGTCTTTTGAATCCACCTCTGATCGCAGCGGTACGGTCTTCGATGCGGGATGTGACGTTCCGCCCGCGTACTATTCAACGCATTCTACGTGGACTGTAGGAAGGCAACTGGCCTGGATCGAATACCAGCAGTAGCCCTTAAGAACTATGCTCCAGAACTGTCGCCCATTCGTGGCACGTTCTTTCGCTTATCTTATGATCGAAGGACATTTCCTACCTGCTGGAAAGTTGCTCGACTTTACCCAATCCCAAAGGGAGGCATCACTGTTTACATTGTTCAGGGTAATGGAAAAGGTCGTCAATGTCGATTTGATTAAATATTTGGAATGGAACGGACTTCTAAATGATCGTCAATACGGATTCCGTGACAGGCGATCCACAAGAGACCTTTTAACCCTTAGCCGATATATGGACCTCTACGATTGAAGGGTGTGGTGACTCAAGATCGATTCCATTGGATATCTCCAAGGTTTTTGACAGCGCCTGGCGCAGGGCATTAGTGAGCAAACTTCGTTCATACGGACTTTCCAAGCGGCTGTGCGACTGGACGAAGAGCTCCTCGAAAACCGACCGATCCAGGTTGTTGTGGAGGACGAGTCTTCGCATCCTTACCCCGCTAGTTCCGGGATGCCTCATGGTTTTATTTGGGCTGCGATCTAGTTTTTGCTTTTCATAAATGATGTGTTGGTTGTTTTTTTTTTTTACACAAACACGCGCACAAAAGGGGATTTTGAAGTCTGAGCACAGTCCGAGCGGATGGAGAGCAGGTGTCGATGTATATTGGTCTGGAATGTCTGGACATCACAACGGCCAGGAAACACATGATCAGGCAGAACATTCCACATTCGTGTGGTTTGGCTAAAGAATGACTCTCTATGTTTATTTGTGCGCCTAAAGTCCACTTTCAACGTGAACTGATGCGCATTCACAGATTGACGGGTATCGCGGGAAAATGTCTCAAGGGGCGGAACACATTCAGCAAGTTCAGTTGGGCAACGACCGTGGTAATACCTATAGACATAGGCATGATACGTTGCGCCTGTGTTCTAATGACCGAATTGATCGACTTACGGCTGAGTCCCCAATAAGTTTCACTGCTCGTTTTTGCATCCTGTCGAGCACGTGTAGTGCAGTTTTGGATGCGCCTGATCAAATATGGGAGTTGAATTCCATTTTGGAACGTATATTCGCCCTGTAAATAGTGGCCAGGTTGGATGGAGTGAAGTATCTTTTACATCTCTTAAGGAACCCCATACATTTGGCTGCACTTTTCGCAGCTTCAAATATGTGGTCATTCTAGTTAAGAGTCGAATTAATTCGAGTGCCGAGGATTGATAATTCCTTGGCTTCGTCGATGCACGTGCCGTTCATAGACAGTATATTTACTTTGGGGTTCACCTTTGACGGCAACAGACAGCACTGAGTTTTTAGGTCATTGAATTCTACTCGGTTAGATAATCCCCATTGATATATATTGTTGAGGTCTGAATTCAATGTATCAAGCATAAGTTTCTGGTTGGTAGTGACGTTCGAAGAGTTTGGACGGGAGTGTTCGTATGAGTATGAGAAACTCAACGTGCTATCATCAGCAAACAAGTGAATTGGGTTGTGAGATCAAGAGATCATTTAAAAAGATGAAGAAGAGAGTAGGCGAGGGTACCGAACCCTGGGGAACACCTACATTAATTTGATAGGATACAGATTTGACACCATCAACAACCACTTGGATTGAACGGCCAGAAAGATAGTCTCTTATACATTGGATCAGGGAATTGTCCACTCCATAAGAATGCAATTTTGACAAAAGAGCTGTATGGCAAACTCTGTCGAAGGCTTTTGACATATCCAATGCGACTACCTTACTTTCACCGAGATAGTGGATGGACTGGCTCCACTTTTCTGTAAGATACGCCATCAGATCTCCTGTGGACCTGTGGCGTTTCTCACAGATACGCACACAATACACAAGCAAATAGTGAAGAACACCGAACGAAAATCGAATAAGAAAATGCATCAGAGCCGTATACCGTAATAGTGATAACATAACAAATCCACATCAGTCGAATGTACTTGAGTTTAGAAATCGAATTCGACACACGGCCAGTAGTCTGATGTTTCATTGCTTCGCATTTTAACCGATTAATCGTGTGTTCAAATTACCTTCTTCACTATCCTTGCTTAACGCAACAACCTGACGTGATCTGTGTTCCGCAACTTCACGACACGATCACGACTTCCGCATGGAGCACCGGAACACTCGCCTGCTCCGACGTTCTTTCGTTCGCTCGCTCTTCGCTCCGCCGTTCGCACACGAAGCTGATCGTAACAAAGTTACTGAGGAGGGAGTAGTGTGGCGTTTCTAACAGATACACACACAATACACAAGCAAATAGTGAAGAACACCGAACGAAAATCGAATAAGGAAATGCATCAGAGCCGTATACCATAGCGGTAACATAACAAACCCACATCAGTCGAATGTACTTGAGTTTAGAAATCGAAGTTGTACACACGGCGGTGGCCTGATGGTTTGCGCTTTGTTTCAATTGTTGGTGATTCTAACTGTCATAGCGTCAGTTCGAATCACACGTTCTTCACTATCATCCCAAGCGCTATAGACCTGTTGCGGTCATTGAGGAGGTTATTTGATTCCAGATATTTCGAAAGTTGACGGTTGATAAGAGATTCCATTACCTTGGAGAGAATAGAAATTAGTGCTATGGGTCGATAAGAAGAAAGGGATGATTTGTCACCCTTTTTTGGGAATTGGCTGAATGTTCGCTGACTTCCATCTATTTGGGAAACGCCCAGTAAAATAAAACGAACGGAAGAGTTTCCGCAGTGGTTTAGCGAGTGAAGAGGAACATCTCTTCAAGAGGATTGGGGGAATTCCACTAGGACCAGTGGATTTGTGTGCGTTTAGTTCTTTGAATGCAAGGGCAACAGTACGCGTTCGGAGGCGAATCCGGGTCATGGTGCACTGCTTATGCTAAAGTTGAGGTGGAACTGATGTGGTATCAGGCAGCGTTGAGTTGGCAGCAAAATGTGCAGCAGGTAGATTCGCCTTCTCTATAGCAGTGGTGACTGGTTTGTCATCGACTATAAGCGATGAAATGGATGAAGAGACTGAGTTTTGAATGTTTTTCACGAATGTCTAGAAGTTTCTACTACCTGTGGGAGAGTGTAGTAGTTTTTGTCTCATTCTCTGGTCATGCAAGAACTTGACGCGTTGAATATACGCATTGCAGTCATTCCTAGCTCCTTTAAATCTTTTCCGGTTTTCTTCAGTATTGTTTGATTTATACAACCGGAAGCTCCACTCTTTAGCCTTAATGGCTTCTCTGCACCCGGAATCGAACCACATATTTCTCTTGGGTTTGATACTCTTTACTCTATGTGGAATAAAGGTCCGCATGCCAAGTAGAATCGTGTCTGTCAATGTGTCCGCTATAGAGTCAACATCGTTATGGAGGAAAAATAACGACCAATTTAACCTCCCAAAAAAGTCGTTCAAACCTTCCCAGTTGGCTTTCTCGTAGAACCATACTATTCTCTTGGGAGTTTTCTCATTAACGTTACTGTTGGTTAGAGGAAATTTAGCTGACACGACACAGTAGTCTGAAGTGCCCAAGGGCGAAGAAACTTCAATCGTGTATTTGTGTGGGTGGGGGGTGAGAAACAGGTCCAGTGTGGTAGCGAAATGACCATATATATCTGGTACCCGTGTTGGCTCATTGACAAGTTGAGTTAAACTATTTGAATCAGCAAAAAGCTGGACATATTGACCTTCAGGTGTTGTTGCCCCGGAGTGACGAAACCACTGAGAGTTATCCACATTAAAATCACCCGCAATAACGATTTCAGTGTGCGGATATAGGGTCAGACGGGGCATCAAATTCGTTAAAGGATGCATTTCTATCCAAGTTAGGGCTTCTGTAAAGAAAGACGCGTAACTGACCTGTCTGTTTTACAGATATTATCACGGGTACTGTTCTTCGAAGATTCGTGGTAATATTCTGCAACTGTTCAAAAAGAACTGCAATCGTTAATTGGTGGCATCGCGGGGCGCCCATTCGCCACGCTGCATTTACTGCAAGGATAAAGAGGGTAATCTGATCACCAATCCTGAAGGTATTCGGAAGCGATGGGAAGTGCAATTCAATGAATTTGTAGGGGTGCGTAGTCCGAGTGCCGGCACGGGGACCGGTTCTACTACCAACCCACTAGAGTCCACCGAATGTTCCGCCGAACACTGTTCGCCAAATGCAAAAATGAAACACCAGCAATATGTTGTTTTTGAAATTCGTTTATTGTTCACTGTTTGTCTTTTACTATATTGTAGGATTAATTTGGTCCTTTTACAAAAAACTATTGGACACCTTTTGTGTGTTTTGAAATTTGTTTATTGTGCACTGTTTGTCTTTTACTATATTGTAGGATTAGTTTGGTCTTTTTACAGAAAAACTATTGGACACTTTCGTACGTACTTAATGTTATTTTCCATCAAAAGGACTATCGCCTATGGTTGTTGGGTACCGCCCCGTGTGTTTGGATACTGTCAATTTAGGATGCTTAAACTCATCCTAGTTCATAGGGTTTACGGCTAGGTTTACGCGGAAGAAAACAACTAAACTTCTCCGAGTCGGAAAGATACAGCACTCGCAACGCGCTTGACGTTACTCGAACTCGATGCAAACTGATGTACACTCTGGTGTAAAAAACCCGACCCCAATGTGTGCGCACTCCTCAGCGGTTAACAATCGACTGACTAAATGGAGGCAAGAATCCATTCAGGGTGTCGTGGCAGTGGAGTCATTGCTAAGTAAGCTCACTGCCATTTACTAGGAACGTGAAGAAGGGTTGCTATGCGTACATAGAGAATTTGTTTCGGGGAATTTTCTGCCGTACAGGCTTAATTAGACTCCTATGTTGCTGTGTATACGGAGAAATCGGTTTCGGCGGCATAACCAGGTATGGGCATGGGTTGTCGGTAAGGTAAAGGAACATGGGTCTCTATCGTTGCGATGGTTGTTTCGTGTAAATGCAACGCATCGCGCTGGCGACTTACCAGTAAGGAGAATTGGTATTGTTTCAAATGGTTTAGGTAGGATGGGAGCTGAAATGGTTTTCGGCGAAACTAAATGCTGCCTGGTTACAAGCGAGAAAAAAGGTTTAAGTAGAATGGGAACTGAAATAGTTTTTTGGGAAAAATAAATACTGCTTGGTTGCGAGTGTGAACAATAGTTTAAGTAGGAAGTGAGCCGGATTGGTTTTCGGGGAAAACTAAATGCAGTTTGGTGTAGATGTGGGAGATGAATTAAAATGTATTGCGTTGCAGGGTTTGGGGTATATTCTGTTGTAGATTTTAAAAATGCATTCTATTACAGATTGGGAAATATATGCTATTGCGGATTGGGAGAAGAATTCTTTGCAAGTTTGGGAATGTCTGCTATTGCAGATTTGGGAATGGATGCGGTTGCAGATTAGGAAATGTATTCTTTATAGGTTTTGAATGGGGAGTTGGGTTGAGGTGACGCGTTGTTAGCGGTCAAAATTAGGTAGGAATTGTGGGTTGGGTCTTCGTGTGATATAGAGAACCCCCACAAATTCCTAAATGGTCAGCTCACAGAAGATTTGAAGGCTCCACCAATGCAAGATCAAGACAAATAAAATAAAGCACCCGATAGCTGATGGCATACCAGCTGAGCTGATCAAACAAGGAGGGACAGCGTTACATCACGCAATTCATGAGATCGTGGTGCACGTATGGGAACAAGAGGAGACGCCGGAAGATTGGCGTTGTGGAATAATTTTCGCCATACATAAGAAGGGAGATAGCACACTGTGCAACAACTATGGGTGTATAACATTGCCGAGTACCGCCTATAAGATACTCTCCTCTATCCTATAAGACCGGATAGCCCCATACGCTAAAGTCATCATTGGTCAATATCAGTATGACTTCATCCCACGCAAATCAGTGATTGATCGGATATTCACCCTTAGGCAGGCGATGGAAAAATTTCAGGAATTTAAGACCCCACTATATCATCTATTTATAGACTTTAAGGCCGCATATGACGGCATGGCCAGGGTAGAACTATATAATGGCATGAGAGAGTTCGGCATTCCAAACAAATTGATACGACTTTGTAGGTTGACCATGATCAACGTAACTAGTTAAGTAAAAATAGCAGGGTTGCTGTCCAAACCAATAAACATCTTTAATGGACTCCGACAAGGGGACGGTCTGGCCTGCCTCCTCTTCAACCTGGCGTTGGAGAAAGCAATCCGTGACTCTGGCGGTACAACTAGAGGGACTATTGTCACCAAGTCCAGCCAGATACTTGCTTACGCAGATGAAATCGACATCATCGGTAGAACCGATTGGGGTGTACAGGAATCCTTCACCCAGATCGAGCAGGCGAGACGAAAACTGGAAGTGCACATTAATGAGGGGAAAACTAAGTATATGGTGGAACACATTCAGCACGTTCTTTTGAGGAACGACTGTGGTGATGTGGGGGTGAAGAAGTATGGCACCAAGCACGGGAACACGATCCACTTTTTCCCCACTGCACCGTCACTACGAAAACAAATGCTCGGCCGAAGAAAATCCAGAAAAAAAAAAAAGAAACGCAAACTGTTTTATTTTGTTGTTTTTTTTTATGTTCTTTATTTTAATTTAATTGTTTTAGCTTATATTTATCATAACTTATCACTAGATTTAAATTGAAGAACTTATGTTAGTGTTTACAAAGAAAAGGATCACAACTCAATGTAACATCGAAAAGGTGCGCTTTGGCAAATAATACACAAAGAACTAAAAGCATTTCGAGGACTGCGGCGTTGGATGGCGTTTAAGGTTATTACGGATGCGAGTCTGGCCGCGGTGGCAATTGAATTAAATAAACCCGAAATCTGGTTAGCCTCGAGCGGCGGTGTGACTACAGTGTCACTGGTTGAGATGCGACTAGTTAACGGCGAGCTTTCGACGTAACGTGTGTACGTAATGACGAATGACAAGCGACTGACTCAAATTAGGGGTGAAATATGGGCAATTGGATTTGCATGACCAACAACCAATCGAGATCATCCTTACATCTGTGCTCTCTCATTCTCTCCGCCTATCGAGGTAGATAAAGGCTTCAGTTAATTCAGTAGTCGACAGACAAGAGAGAACGAGAGAACCAGAACACAAAGTGCAATGATCTCGAGGTGGAATCAGCTTTAGCATGTATGTCGCAATGCTATTCTGAAACTGACCTAGTGACCCAATTAGGATGTTATGATGATCTCTGAGTACGTTGTACTCTGGTAAGGGGAAATGAGATGAGTATGGAAGCTGGTTTGTAGCTATTCACCTGTTAAAAGAGATCATTGATCCCATGCGAATAGAGTGGCTGGGGGAAGTCATAAGTGACGCTTAATCGGCTAGGGAAATATTATAACGATTACTAACACGTCTGCCAGTTGTTATACGTTTACAACTTTACGAAAGTACTTTCTAACATTCTTCAAGAAAATAACTACTGTTTGTATAGTAAAATAACAATTATTTAGTTAACACTCGAAATATCCACGTCAGAGCGATATTCACCAGCCAAAACTTCATTTCCAACTTGTCCTACTCGAAAGGGATGAGCTATATAGCGCCGTGCCCAAACGCTTTGATGGTTGAGATGTGACTACTATAAAATTCGCGAATTTAACGGTACGAGCGGCGGCGTGACCTTCCGCTATGATGGTTCAATAGTGACCGATCGGAATTAGGGGTGAAATTCTGTATTTCTGGTGTTACACATCGATCCGCCAATGGTAATCATGATCTCTTGTGCATTACTCAATTCCCCCATGCTCATCGAGGTAGAAACGTACTTGTGTATTCGTTCGACGTCGATGGGCGTAGCAAGGATGGAGAAATCAAAAGGAAAGCACAATAACCCAGGGTTGATCTGGCTTAGTGTGTGTGCATTAATTCCGCGTATGCAACTGGTCTAGTGATCTAGTGATGATTTCATAGGTTATCGCACTATAGAAAGACAGAAGTGCGAAGGAGAGGAAAATTTAGCTGGTGCTATTCACCTGCCGATGGATGATCTGAAGGAAAGTCAATAGGACGCCGCTGATGCTTGGGAAATAATCAGCGTGAGAACCAGACTCTAAGACGCGGAAATAACCCCAGCGATTTTGCTATGATGCAACAGCGTCGTTCGTTTAGACTTGTTGTTGCTAACCGACATTATGAGATTTCCGATGGGAATCTCATAGATTATCAAGATAGTATTGCCGTATGGCGAAGATAGTAGCTAAACTGAATTATGCATTATCTGCATACGATAATGAGTTTAGCTATGCGTCCTTGGGGAAAACATTTCAGGTGCATAGCATATAAGGGGAATGAATAGGTATGACGCGCTGAAAGCGGTCGAAATAAGGTGGAAATTGTGGTTGGAATTGTGGGTTGGTTCTCCATGTAGAATAGAGAAACCCCACAGTAATACCTATAGAAAAGAGATAGGCATGCTAGCTTTTTTACAATACCTTGCAAAATCAACATCATGATAAAACATCTGATTTCATTATTCTATTTTCCCATCCTTGGTCGCGGTTGGATACATAAGCCCATCTCAAACCCATCTTGATCTCTTAACATATTAAAATTTCCGAATATATTTTAGTATTCGTAAATTTTAATATAAGTATTCGCCAACGTTAATTCAAATGTTAACAATTTACACATGACGGATAATGTCATCAAACACATTTAACTACTATTTCTCCACGACGGATGCAGTCGTGAAACATACTTAACTGGTTAAAATATAATTTAGTGTTTTGCCCTAAAATGTTGCCTACCGGGTAGTTTCCACTTACGAAAAAAAAAAATTGTTAGGCCATGAAAATCACTTAACAAGGAACCATAAACCTCATAAGTTGCTAAAATAAGTCCATTTTCAAAAACATAAAACGTTAACTTGTAGGATGAAAATAAAATCGACATTAAAAAGAAAATAAATGGAGTGGTGCCTTAATATCAAATTGTAGTAGTTATATCATGTTACTGTTTTAACACGAGTGCGGCGTAAAAGTAAAACTATAAAATCTATTCTAAGTGCAAAGCTGATTAACTCGTCACATTATATTGGCTAGTACTACTAAATAGATCAATTGCGTGTCAACTTGTGAAATGGCGAAATTAATCTGGAGGAGCAATTGTGTAGCAATATCAATGCTGATCTATGACAACATTTGTAAATCTACATGCAGCAACATCTGAATAAATAATGTCTTTATAATTACAAATTAGATCCTACCGATTTATTTCGAGATGTACCTTAGGGGAGAAGAACATCAATAATTCCTCAATAATGATTTCGTTTCGACTTTGATTGCATTTTACGTTTTCAAAAACGTATAACGGAAATAAGTAATCAATGGTCACGATTCTATGGCATCTGTAAGAGGCGCGTCTTTAAGTTGGATGAAGGGGCTTTGTCCCCACGTATCCTAGGCGTTCCTCATATCGCTATGTGATCTGTACGACTATGAAACGTGGGCTATAAAACTACACTTCTCTGTTGACCCGGCTTCACCGCAAAGCAATTGCCGAAAGCCTAGTTACGAGGTGCCGATTATCTAGGAAAACTACAGGCGATAAAAGCGAATTAAAAATACATCAATTGAACCAGGCTTTCTTTTCTTCGGAAAGTCGCCAGTAGGGATTGCAACTTAATTTCAGTGAGAGTAATTTAGATATAATTTCATTATCGTGTCCCACAGTCTGCCGCTTATCTTTCCGGAGAGAGATAATCGAGGCAAAGCTCCATCGTTGAAATCAGACAATGTGAGCGAATAACTTTTATCTTGGATTATATACCACACATTAAGATTTTGTTTCCAAAAAGAAACATCACAGCAGTTTAAAAATCCGATATGATCCTCATCGCATCTTCGGCCATATAAGCGGTATTGTTTTGTATCTCGTGTGCATGAACACGAAACCGATATCTAAAGATTTTGTATTTGCTCTATGATCCCATCAGAAATAATTGGTTGATTAATTTGTCATGAGTGATGTCCCTCTGGTAAATTCGAATTAGCTCTGGAATTAACTAGTGAATTCCGAATCAGCATCAGCAAGGGTCGTCGGAAATCTGGCGAATAAAATCTGCTGGCTGCGACAACTCACATAGTTTTGTGGTGTGTCGTGTTTGCCTAATTACATTTCCGTTTCGACATCTATTTACATCTTCAAAATTAAATAAAATTATTCATAAATAACCCGACAATTCCATTGAATTGAATCTAGCAGACATCACTAAAACCTTTTACAGGCAGTTGAATTTAGAAAATGTTTGATCTCGGTATTACACGCAACAAGTTTGTTGCAATCAAGGCTAAAGAATGAGGTTGTCATGTAATGACACGGGCACGGTAAATTAAATATTAAAATCAACTTGTCAATACGAGCACACGTATTCAGTCGGAAAGTTTATGTAATTTACCTATCGTGTTTTGTTTTTTTGCTTTATTATTATTTTTTTGTGATTGCTAGTGTTTTACATATTATTAGAACAAGGCTCATCTAAAGTGACTACTTAAGCGCAATATATTATTTATTCGACAGAGTTCGATGAGGTCAATTAAAACAAGATCAGCTCTATTGGATTAATTCTTGCATGACATTTTGCCTAGAATGTTATTGTAAAACTATTTGTTGACCACTGATAATATGGGTGTTCACCTTCGCACAGTAATTGCAGTTATTATCATTATTCAAATTGGCGCAAGGTTAATAACCTTGCCCGGAAAAACAAATTATCATGGAAAATTTAACAAGCCTCGGGACTTGCTAAATAAGGCCAAGACCGGATCCCGGTTGTAGGGCCGATGATGATGATGATGATACCATTATTCAAATGCAATGTTGAAGAACAATCCAGAATTGAATCAATACTTCACCGCATATGAATTCAATTCATTTAGTTTTTAAACCACATTTATTTTCCTAATTCTTTTTACATGTATAATATTAGGGGTAAAAGTTAAACCCTTTTCTACAATCACAGTCCTTAAATACACTTACTGGCTCTATGCGAGCTCTCTAAATTACACATTACAACTTGATTTTTATATATGCCTTTCGGCGTACATCTTTTTTTATATATATATATATATATTATATTGTGACGCATATAACAGTCAGTACTGGAATATTCGGGAAAGTGGGTGGAAGTCATTCCAATTCCAAACCAAGAAGCAACAACCATCATTGAGCAGCTTATAAATAATTGGATCAGCAGATATGGAGTTCCCTGTGAGCTGCATTCCGATCAAGGCCGAAACTTCGAATCACAGATATTTCAAGGCATCTGTGCGGCACTGGGCGTAAGGAAAACCAGGACCACGCCCTTACATCCGCAGTCAGCGGGATGGTCGAAAGGTTCAACCGAACAATGAAAGAGCATTTATCAAAGGTCGTTGGTGATCACCAACGCGATTGGGACAAATATGTACAAACCTTTCTCATGAGCTATAGATCGGCTAATCACGATACGACGGGCCATTCTCCAGCAAGAATTATATTTGGACGAGAGATACGATTACCAGACGATCTGCGATTCGGAATACCTCCAGACGCTATAGATAAGACCGAAGGCTACGTAGTCGAATGGAGAAATCGCCTCGATGAGATTCATCATTTAGTTCGAAAGCAAATCAAGGTATCCAGTGACAGGATGAAAACAAGGTACGACGTTCGAGCCAACGCATCCGGATTTAATGCAGGCGATAACGTGTGGCTTTATAACCCTCATCGGCAAAAAGGAAGGTCTCCGAAGTTGCAGCAACATTGGGAAGGATCGTATAAGATTCTTACAAGAATTAACGACGTTGTCTATAGGATTCAGCGAAGACCGAACGCCAAAATGAAAGTGGTACATCGTGACCGACTGGCGACTTTTGTTAACCCAGAAGACCAGTGAACTTAGTTCGGGACGAACTAATCTAGGCGGATGGTAGTGTGACGCATATGACAGTCAGTACTGGAATATTCGGGAAAGTCCAAAACAAAGTACTAGAATATTATATAAAGTACTGGAAAACTGGAGACTATGGATAATAGAACATTCAAGATTATGGAACGGAAGAAAACGAAATACCGAATCAGAATGTGGGGAAACGGTATAAATACGTCGCATAAAGCTCATGGAGACAAGTACCCCCACAATTTCTTCTTCAGTACAAAACTGAAGAAAGCACCCTTCCCAACAACATTCCCCTCTATAATAGAAGATTCCTGGACCCATCCCATAGGGTCTACTATTAACAAACCAAACACACGAACGCACAGTACAAGACGGCGCAAACACAAACATACACACCGACCAAAGCGCAGATTATCAGACGCCAAAGACGTGATCTGCGTTTACTACCGCACCCAAGACCCACCGGTCTTGTACGATTTCTTTCCCACCATCCCGCTATAAAAGTAGTTAGAGAACACTTGGACTAACACTGTCCACACTATCCTTGGATACCCCCCCTTTTTTTTTTTCTTTTCAGATGCCGCGAGACCGAGCCCAACATCGTCACGGATGTGGGTGATTCTGGTTATCGCAAGATGACCAGAAGTCAGAGACAAGATGAAGGACACATATGTCCTGTCTCGCTAAATTCGGCCTTCTCGCCACAATTTTTTTTTTTCATGGAGACAAGTAAAAGGTAAGAAGTAGAAAGAGAAACACGCGATAAGTACGGAAGCGATAAGTAAAGAAATCGTTAAGTGTACGGTAAAAGTAACGGTTGTTATTAACGGACTAATCTAAGCTCGCTACAATTTGTGTCAGAAGTGGGATTAATTATTGTTTAAGTGAATAAGAGTGTGAAAGTGTGTTGTGACGATGTCAGATCGACATTTGGAGGATCTTCGCGTTCCTGAGTTGAAGAAGGAACTTGAGGACCGGAATCTGGATAGCAGAGGACAGAAGCAACTTCTTCGACAGCGTCTGCAAGCAGCAATGGAGGAAGAGGGTATTGATGTCGACACATATGTTTTTATGATTGGTCCAGACTGTCCGGATGGAGAAGAAACAGCGAGTCAAGATGGTTGCAATGTAACGGAGAAGAGTTCGCCACTGTTAGACATTTCGGAGATGTTCCGGATGATGATGACAAAATTCGACGCACAAGCTGCAGATGTTAAGGCAAAGTTAGATGTCCAAAATTCAAAACTCGACGCGCAAGCTGCAGATGTTAATGCAAAGTTGGATGCGCAAAATTCGAAACTCGACGCACAAGCTGCAGATCTGAATGCGAAATTGGATGCCCAAACGCAGTGGATGAAATGTAATTTTCAACACTTTAAGGAAAAAATTGGAAACGAAGTGGAAAATCTGGATCCAAAGGTCACCGATGAAATAACGCGAATCAAAAAGAGACTTGAGTGTGTTGAGAGAAATAAGACATCGCCTAGCAATCCACATGACTACAAAGATACGAGGATACAACCGCCAACCTTCGATGGAACGGGACACTTCTCCGTATTTATACGTCAGTTTGACGCGGCGGCCAATTATAATAAGTGGTCGGATGAGCAAAAGTCAACATCACTAATCGTGGCACTCCGTGGGGCGGCTGCAGAATTGCTACAAACCATACCAGCAGAGAAGCAAACAGATTTCCAAGCGATAAGAGACGGCCTTGAAGCTAGGTATGGCGACAAGCACATGCAGCAGGTCTACCGCATGCAACTACGGAGCAGAACGGAGAAACCGGGAGAAAATCTTTAACAGTTGCAGGCAGACATTGAGCGATTGGCAAACTTGTCTTATGCAAATATGACTAAAGAATTTCTGAACGAGGTACCAATGGATGCATTTATAAATGCACTCCAAGATCGGGACTTGCAACAGGCCGTTCGTTTGGCAGGAAAGAAGACGACTAATGAAATACTGGCGTTCGTATCGGCATATGAATCTGCTAAACTGGCTACCAGGAGTACATATAGAGTTCGAGAAACGTCCGTCCAAGAATGTTCCTGCCAAAGAATCGGGCATGTACAACGGAGAACCCCGAGAACTGACATGAAGTGTTGGACATGCGACGAAGTCGGCCACATCTCTGTTGACTGTAGGAAACGTCGACGAACGAACGAAACATCAAGTGAGAATTGTTGTTCATGCGCTATACATAAGAGGAGACTATCAACGGACCAACCTGAGGCCAATAGCTCGGGAAACTTGTAGGGGAAGACTTTACGGGGTGAAAGCCGTCTGGTGGAATGTGTAGCCCCAGCATCGTAACTGTATCACAACTCCAACCGGATAACCAAAGTTTGGTTATAACTACGATTATTAATGCAAGGATGACAACAGTGACAATCGACACTGGAGCAACGAGATCCATAATTCGGCCGGTTGTCGTCGGCAAAATAACCCTTAATAAAAATAGAAGATACGCTTTGAAGACTGCCACAGGAGAATGTTCTACAGTCTACGGAGAAGTGGATTGCATAATAGTGCTGGGCAATATTTCCATCTCCCACCAATTTTTGGTTGCCGATATTACGGACGAATGCATTCTTGGAATGGATTTCATGAAGGAGC
Source organism: Microdon myrmicae (assembly GCA_963931805.1). Classification (NCBI taxonomy): domain Eukaryota; kingdom Metazoa; phylum Arthropoda; class Insecta; order Diptera; family Syrphidae; genus Microdon; species Microdon myrmicae. Next base: position 164,328,164 of record OZ007496.1, on the reverse strand, counting down.
ACCAAGTTGTTCTAGATATCGGGCAAAGAACACTGCGAATTGGTAACTTGGAGGTTGCTATTACACTGCAGGACGAACAATTGCGAAGGCTGAAATGTTATGTGCGTGAGGAGGATGAGATCCGAGCTCGTTCAGACTCGGTAATTTGGACCAGTCTCGAGAGTGATCCCGGTGACAATCGATTTGACATCACCGAGGGTGTACAAAATCAGCGTCAGGGAACATCCTGGTTGGGAAAGCCCTTATCGATGCGAAGAAGCACGTCGTACCTGTCAGAGTACTAAATGCGTCCAAGAAGCCGATCGCAATAAGAAAAGGAGAGGTAATCGCAGAATGTGCACCCGTGTCAATGATAAGCTCAATTCAGACAAGGGGAGAGGACCATTCAATTCAACAGCCTTCTGGTGCATCCTCTGTGGTTAATAGCTTGATGTCCCAGAAAATCGGATTAACAGATAGAGAAAAGGCAAGCGTTAAATCACTCCTGAATGATTTTTCTGATATTTTTGTGACAGGAAATAATAAATTCGGACGCACTGGTATAGTTAAACATCGCATTGACACGGGTGAGTCAAGACCTATAAGGCAGCCACCTCGTCGACTACCGTTGGCCAAACAATCAGAAGTCGGTAACATGATTCGAGAGATGGAAGAGCAAGGAGTCATCGAGAAATCATCGAGCCCATGGGCATCGCCGGTAGGGCTCGTCAAGAAGAAGGATGGGACAACTAGATTTTGTGTCGACTACCGGCGGTTAAACGACGTTACGAAGAAAGACAGTTACCCACTTCCTCGAATCGACGACACACTAGATCCCCTTTCTGGAGCTCAGTGGTTCTCAACATTGGACCTAAAAATCGGTTACTGGCAAGTGGAAGTGAAGGAGAAGGACAAGGAGAAGACAGCGTTTACTACCGGAAACGGACTTTATCAATTCAACGTGATGCCTTTTGGATTGTGTAATGCTCCAGCAACGTTTGAACGATTAATGGAAAGTGTTCTACGGGGACTTACATGGAAGACGTGTCTTGTGTACTTGGACGATATCATCGTCGTTGGAAGGAATTTACCAGAACACATCAATAATCTGCGTTCCGTCTTCGAACGACTAAGACAGACCAACTTAAAGCTCAATTCTAAGAAATGTGAACTCTTCCAAAGGAGAGTAAAATTCCTGGGACACATCGTTTCATCTGCAGGAGTTCAAGCTCAATTCGAAGAAATGTGAACTCTTCCAAAGGAGAGTAAAATTCCTGGGACACATCGTTTCATCTGCAGGAGTTCAAACGGATCCTGATAAGATAGCAGCCGTCCGAGAGTGGCCTACTCCAGAAGACAAGCAGCAGTTGAGAAGCTTTATGGGATTAGCCACATATTACCGACGGTTTGTTAAAGGTTTCGCCAATGTAGCTAAAACCCTACACGAACTAACGGGTAAAGACAAGAAATTCAATTGGACAGAAAAGTGTGAGGCAGCATTCAACACATTGAAGGCCGAGTTATGTAAGACTCCAACACTGGCATTCCCAAGTTCGGATCGCCCATTTATATTGGATACTGATGGAAGTAACACAGGAATCGGTGCAGTGTTGTCACAGGAAGTCGATGGTAAAGAGAGAGTTGTCGCATATTATAGTCGAGTTCTATTTAAGCCAGAGAGAAACTACTGCGCAACAAGAAAGGAACTGCTGGCTGTCGTAGAAGCCGTTAAGAATTTCCATAAGTACCTCTACGGACGTCGATTCCACCTTCGGACGGATCATGCCGCCCTGAAATGGTTGTTAAATTTTAAGAATCCGGAAGGACAAATAGTATCGAACCAACATTTTAGAGACAGACTGAAAATGCTAGGGAATACACAGAACTTAGATAGCCTGCAAGAAATCTTGAAATACCTAAATGAAATTACTATAGTGATAAATAACACAAGAGGTAACATACTCGTGTCACCAACAATTAAATTAAATGAACTAAAACAAATAATTAATCATGAAAAAATCATGTGCCTATAATTAATATCTTAGATTACGCAAAAAACTATGTTATTTATAAATATCCTGTAATAAATAAAAGTGTAAAACCTGTAATTTAGACATGGAAAATATGTTTTAAAAGAAAAATAGCAAAATGTAACAATAAATTTAAAAACGTAAAACACTGTAAGGAAATAATTAACATAAATATATGCCAACTAGACTTAGGACACATTTGCACATTTATAATCATAATTAAGATATACATACTTTATAAGATAATACACCTAATATAAATAATCCTCAAGAGAAGAAATCTCCAAAGTGAACAACATAGACTCAATAACCTGTACTTGAAAGAGTTAGAACGATTTCAGATGACGACTCAGCCATGAGGACATGTCTTATTAACCGATGGGAGAGTTAAGACACCAAGTCCATAGATAAGATACCATCATCATATACCAACCAGAAGATGAATCGTCTAATCTCGAACAAGTATAATCTTCAAGTCACATACAACATGACGAAAATACATCACCATCCAAACTACTAGATGTCGCCTCAGATAATCTTAACGAATCGAAAGTTAGATAATCTTAACGAGTCGAAAGTGAGATAATAATTATCGAAGGATTCTACTTCCACTTTCATCTATGACTCTCGTGTTGTTAACACGCTTTTAAGGAGAATAATAGTATAGTAATGCTTTATCATTAATTAAAATAAATATATTTTTTAATTAAATTAAATATAGTTTTAAAATAAATTAACGTGTAGTTAATTAATTCGCGCGACGCTCGCTACCTGCTTTGACTCGGTCGGCTCGGAGGCTCATAACTTTTGAACCGTTACGAATTTTTGATTTTTCCTTTTAACATATTATTCTATCGAATTCCGTAAAAAAAAATGTTTGACCAAAATTTGACCCAACTGATGAGAATGTACCCTTAATATGTAAACGCTATAAAATCAATTGTGTTCTCTTTCAAGCCCCTCGTTTTTTCGTAAAATACATTCGTGCGGTAGCTCCATTTTTAATCGTGTCGTACAGAGCAAATTGCCGTTTTTAATATGTATTATATCGTTTCGGTCGCATAAGTACGAATAAAAGAGAATTATATTATAAAACATTGTCGTTATTATTTTGTGTAGTCGTCGTCCTTTTATATTCCCTCAAATTTAATCTGCACGGTAAACGAATCGTGCTAAACAACAACGGGATTTACTAAAATATAAAGCAATAAATTTCATTGCCCAATAGGGGAGAGAGGTTATGTCAACCATACTTACAGCCAAAGTGTCCGCCAATTGAGACACACTATAAGATCATCAAAAGCCTAACCGCAAAACAAGCAGAAAATAAGAATACAAATAATTTCCTCCCAACCTATTTATCTTAACTCCCAAGATGTGGGAAGATTATCTTAAATCTTATTTACATTGCATTCACACATTGTAAGCAATATTTCAGTTCTTTTCCTTTATCTTATGTTATCTCAAATATGTAAACAACACCCAAATTCAATTCGCTTTATCAAATGTTATCTCGAATATGTAAACACTAATTGCTGTTTCGAGTTGAAATAGTTTTTAAGTTGAACTGAAGATTCAGTCGACAACTAGCCTCCGAGCGGAGACAATTTAAAATAAAATAAAATTAGTTCTAAGTATATTAAGTTATTTGAAATAAACAAAAACTACGAAAAAATAAAAATTGTGTTTTGTGGAATAAATTATAACACCCACATTTATCTGGCGCGTTTGCGTAAGAAAAAAGAAATGAAAACTATCTTTCTTTATTGAATAATATACGTCCAAATAGACACATCCAACACGAAGTAAACAAAAGTGAATAAAAACCGCTCGAGATGATCGAATGCGTCATCGAAGAACTTACAGATACAGTAACGGACAACATTTGAAATTTTTTATCTTTAAAAAATAACTATAAAGAACGTTTTTTCTCTTTGTATTATAAGAAAGTTTACCCGTTTATATCGAATTTTTTTTTAAACTTTATTTGTAGATTATTGTTTTCGTTGTTAGAAAAGAGTACGTATATGTACCTATCGCATTTATAGGCTTTTATATCGATGAGCACTATTTACCTATGTTTGGTTTGTTTCAAATATGTCGCATTTTCATGTAGATATTGAGATATTAAAGCTTAAGCACTATTTGGCTAGACAAAGATACATACAGCAATATCAACCACCAGCAAGGCAGTTCACGAGTTCTGCGCTTTAAAATAAAAATGTCGACTTCGTGGATATCTTAAATAAACACCGGTAACCTTTTTTCTATATATTTACCCAAAACGTGAGCGCAAAGAGATTTTGAAGCCTCATTAAATATCAAGCAGCACTGGAGTGGAAGAAGCGTGAGAGGATAACGAAAAAATGTATTGATGTATTTTTATTGATTATGAGCGACTGAGTATTATAAAAATATCGGAACACACGATCAGCATAGTATTGCACATTCGTACGATTCGGCTAAAGAACTAATATTTGTATTTACTTGAATGTTTGAAGTCAATTTTTTAATTTTTAAACATATACTGATAAGCACTGTTTGATCAGTAGAATTCGTGGGAAAATATTTGGAGAGGTGGAATATATCCATAAAGGAGGAGGAGGGGGAAATGTATTCATAGAGTTCAGTTGAGCAACGACAATACCTACAGAAAAGCGAGAGGTCGGAATAGGTTGCGTCTACATTCTAATGATGATGTTGAGAGACTTGAATCCCTAAAAGTACTGATGCGCAGTTTTCGATTAGTAGATTTCGGTTGAAAATATTTGGAGTGGTGAAATGTACTCATAAAGGTCAGTCAAGCAACGAACATACCTATAAAAAACTGAAGGTGGGATAGGTTGCGTCCTAATACTAATGGTGGCATTTCAATACTTGGGCCGGGTCTCTTATCAGTTCCACTGCTCGTTTTTCCATTCTGTTTCAGACATCTCTGCCCATATGTAGGGATGAAATCATAGTATAGCGCAAATACGCACCTTATAAAATGTGAAAGGACTAAAGTATTTTTGCATCTCTTAGGAAACCCCTTTTGAATATGTTATGGGCATCAGAAAACATCAATCACAGGAGAGAATGAAACACTATAAAGGTCCTTTTATTTTAAAACACAAAACAATTCGAATATTTCACACGTTATAATCCACAAGTTGATGTATAAAATTTTTCTTTCACATTTCCGATTCATCGAGTCTTTTGTTTCCTCTTCAATTTTGCGTACTCGGTGTCGAATATCCTTGAGCACATTCTCTTTTTACTGTATTTCAATTTTGATCGTGAAAAGAACTGACACTTCTAAAGTAACAAAACGCAACACTTTTCTTTCCTTTCTCAATTTATGGATCATGAAAAGGAGAACAATCTGGTTCGGCACATAGAATAAAGGACTCGGACACTCGGTTGAATAAGACTCTGGGACTGATGCGTCCCCGCGGCGCCACGGGTAGCAGGAGACGACCCAACCTGCGAGGCTGGATGTTGAAATACGACTCAGCGATATCAATTCGCTAGCTATTGAAATTCGGCCAGTGACACTGGCTCTCTTAATTTAAGGATGCATTCTCCATCTCAAGAGAAACGTGGTCTCTCTTTGGGGGTAGGTAACCTGATCTCATAGAGAAGATCATAGAGATACACATGTATGTGTGCACATTGGTTCTTTCATGGGATAAAGCCATGAGAACGAATCTGAAAACGAAGAAAGGGAATGAAGTGCATCAATGAGATGTGAGTTCGGCTAAGTAAACAAGCCGAATCTCATTGGGTGCTAATTGGGTTTCTGTTTGTTCATGCCGCTAGGTCATGAGAAGCAGATCCAGAAATATGTAGGACAAAGAGATCGTATAGATCATTGTCTAAGATGCGCATTGCAGCTGTAATAATAGGCGCAATGCACCATGCACATGGTGCTAATTGGTTTTAGCCATTTACAGGGAATTGGTGTTTATGGCATCGCTGCCAAGGGTAAATATACCATTCCTATTTGCATTTGCCTATGCTGTAGGATTTAATTTATGGTTTAAGACGCAAGATGCGTATATTTGCTTTTGTCCCTTGGGTGTAGGTCGCCAGCCAATGTGTATGTAAAGGATATTATTATACACATGGTGAGGCTGTGAATAGGCGACGCAATGTTTATGATCCCTGTTACGATGATTACATTATATGTATACCAAATTGTTTCGTTCTCAGGAATTCGATTAGGGAAAATGTGTATGTAAGATTGGGATTTGCCTGGCAACCGAATGTGCCGAATTGGGCCTGGGATTTATGAAGTTTGGAACAGAATTCTGATAGGGAATTTTGAATTCGAATAAATGAATGAAGGTAAGAATTCTCTTCCAGGAGCTTTAAGCTAAATACATTTGATAAATTTGTTGCGTGAAGCATTTGCAGGTGCTAATGCGATTGCATTAGCAGAAACTTATGAAAGCTGGGTTGTAGTTATAGGGGTTCTTCGGGTAAGTAGACAGTGGGGTTTGGCGGAACCGCCACACGTATGACACGATAGGTTGCGAAAGAGGTATATAGAAACATATAATGTATAACGACTTCGGGCGTTGGTCAATTTTTATTGCGACATAGTCAAGATTGGGAGAAGAAGAGATGCGAAAAAAAGATGAGGCGAACTTATTTTGGATGGCAAGCAGCACACTTCGGCAAGGTGAATCCACACATATACCATCGTCATCAGGAAAAACGGTAAAGGTGGAGGGGAAGAGTTCTTGACTGTGAATACTGGCGATAAGGTTGGTTTCGGTTACTGTAAATATATCGAAAGGGAGGGTATGAGCATTTTGCAGAATCGATTGCGTTTTAGAGCGAAGACCTCTGACATTTTGATAGTGCATGGTTAAGGGGAGAGTATTGAGGGTCTTAGGGGGTGTTTGTGCAGTGTATAAAAAGAAAAGTTTAACTTCTTATATTTGTAAGTTTTGTCAGATTCCCCTTAACGGGGGTGAGTGTTTTCAAAAAAATCATACATTAAAAAAATATTAGAGGAATTAAAATTATTACTATATAAGAAACTGAATAATAATATATTTCTAAACATTACTACGCTTTTCTCTTACTACATGAACTCTTGGGGCGTTGAAAAATTAACAATTATTGTTTGGTCCATGTTATACATTAAATGAAGTAATAGAAAACTAAATTAAAATTTTTTTTTTAAATTTCATCTACATCTTTGAAGTACTATGTGATGCCTATTTTTTAAATTTCATTGGAATCCTACTATTAGTTGTGAAGATATTACATGTTTTGTAGAAAGTGCACTTTTTTCACACTTCACTCATTTTCGCCCGCCCATGGTGTTACCCGCCGATAGTAATATGGTGGTATTTCACCAGGCGGCTGAGTAGGATGGCCCAATCTACCACCCAGTAATTGTACCGAATTACCACGGTTGCAAGTTGTTAGTTGAACCTATGGATGTGCAATCACATGCATACAACAAAGTCGGATGGGTTATCTGCCGCATTCGGGAACAGACGGCGCTGAGAAAGTGCTTTAAATGCCTTGAGTTCGGAAACATTCCCAAACAATGGAAGTGCGATGAAGACCGGTGCAAGCTATGCAGAAGATGTGGAACAGAAGGCCACATAGCAAAAGACTATGCTTGTTCTGTAAAAAGGAGCACCCAGATGAGGCGAAGCATATAGCTGGCAGCAGTAAATGCATGGTATTTAGGAGAGCAATCACGGGGAAACAAATATGAAGATTATCCAAATTAATCTCAATCACTGTGAGGTAGCTTAGGACATCCTGAAACAAACAGCTAGGGAGGAGAGAGCCGACGTCATACTCATTAGCGAACCGTACAAGGCTCTCAGCAACAACATATGGGTGAGCGACAAAACAAATACCGCAGCTATATGGTTAGGTGGAAGACATGCGTTTCAAGACGTCTACAAACAAACCGAGGGCTTTGTCAGGGCAAAAATTAATGGCATACATTTTTACAGCTGTTATGCCAGGCCGAGTTGGTCCCTTAGCCAATACCAGGTCATGCTGGGCAATTTGGTGGCAGATGCCCAAGGAAGGCATAAAGTGATTATAGCCGGCGACTTCAACGCTTGGGCAGCGGAATGGGGCAGCCGATCAACAAACACTAGAGGCGGCATGCTGCTGGAAACCTTTGCAACTCTGGACATCGGCATTGCAAACAAGGGGCGGGTAAATACATACCGTAACGGAAGAAGAGGATCGGTCATCGACATCACTTTTGCGAGCAACTCCCTCCTACGTAAGTTAAAATGGCGGGTCAGCGAGGAATACACGCACAGCGACCATAAGGCCATTATAGTCAATATACAAGAAAACAAACGTATAAGGAGTCTTCAAGTAGGTGGCCCGAAATGGAAAAACAGCCGAAGCCCAGTCACCCCCCAACTCATCTGTGCTGTCACGACAGCGTGCGATGCAGCTATGCCTCGGAGATCTAACGGAGAATTTATCACACCTTGTTATTGGTGGGGCGCAAGACTAATGACCTTGCCCGGAAAAAAAAATCATTATGGAAAATTTAACAAGCCCCAGGACTTGCTAAATAAGGCCAAGACCGGCTCCCGGTTGTAGTGCCGATGATGATGATGATATTATATACGAATACGTATTTATAAATCAACGGATGATTCATTTTGAGGAAGGAAAGATCTATCTATGTAAACATCACAGAGTGAGTACATGAAAATGACCTTGCCCGGAAAAAACAAATCATTATGGAAAATTTAACAAGCCCCAGGACTTGCTACATAAGGCCAAGACCGGTTCCCGGTTGTAGTGCCGATGATGATGATGTTATTGGTGGAATGAGGAAATAAAGGCACTCAGGACTCGCTGTCTACAAGCCCGGCGCAAAGTGCAGCGGTCTAGGAGGACAGCCAACTTCCAAGAGCACTTGGACGAGTTCCGGTAATGGTGGCTGTTGGTAATGAGTAAGCTGTTGGGTTCCAGGTCCCCGCAAATATTATGTCCAAAAATGCTGAGGTCAATAGTAAACCAACTATTCTCACAATGCACATCCCCACATTACGACTTAATAAGCGAGACAGTTGTGGAGGAGCGAGCATGCAGGAGGATACAGGACGGCAAGGCGCCGGGTCCTGACGGAATCCCAAACAAGGCGGTGAAAGCGGCAGCTTAAAGTCGACCGGACATGTTTATAACCACCATGCAAACGTGTCTAGAGGAAGGTGTCTTTCCAGAAACTTGGAAACTGCAACACTTGGTGCAAAAAGTAAAAACCACCTGCAGAGCCCTCATCATATCGCCCAATATGCCTTCTAGACACTATGGGAAAGATATTGGAAAGAGTGATATACGAAAGACTGCTAACCGTAGCAGAAGAAAAAGCAGCCTGTGGCAACTCTAACAGATACACACAATTCACAGTCAAAAATAGTGAAGAGCACCGAACGAAAAATCGAATAAGAAAAATACATCAGAACCGTATACCAAGCGATAAATTAAAATAATTCACATCAGTGGACTATAGCCGAGTTTGGAAATCAAATTCTAAACACGGTCAGTAGCCTGGTGTGTAACGCTTAGGTAAAATTTTGTTCGTGATTCGAGCTGTCATAGCGTCAGTTCGAATCACACGATCTTCTTCACTATTATTTCTCAAACGCTATAATTGGTGACCCCGACGTGATTTGTACACGACGCAGCACACACACACTCCCCGTAGTAAACAGAACTTCACACACGCAATCATGACTTCTGCATAGAGCACCAAGGCACACTCGCTTGGCTTCCTCCGACATTCTCTCGTTCGCTCGCTCGTCGCTCGCACCGAATCTGATCGTAACGAAGTTTCTGGGAAGGGGGTGGTGTGGCAACTCTAACAGATACACACAATTCACAGTCAAAAATAGTGAAGAACACCGAACGAAAAATCGAATAAGAAAAATACATCAGAACCGTATACCAAGCGATAAATTAAAATAATTCACATCAGTGGAATATAGTCGAATTTGGAAATCAAATTCTAAACACGGTCAGTAGCCTGGTGTGTAACGCTTAGGTAAACATTTTTTCGTGATTCGAGCTGTCATAGCGTCAGTTCGAATCACACGATCTTCTTCACTATTATTTCTCAAACGCTATAAGCCCTATCGAACCAACAATATGGGCTTAGAAAACCGCGTTCCACCGTCGACGCTATAAAGAGAGTAGTTGACATTGCGACGGCATCCAACCGTTACCTAAAAAAGGGAAAGACAGAACAAACCCAAAAAATCTGCTATCGATCAGTTTGTTACCGAGTATCAGTAAAGTATTCGAAAAAGTTCTAAACAAGGCTCTACTTAAATGGGTTGAGGACAATAATATTGTTCCAAATAACCAGTTTGGTTTTAAAGCTGGTCATGAAACCACACATGCCGCAGCTAAACTGGTTTCAGACATTCAGTGGAATAAAAATCTGAAACAGTGCACAGGTGCCTATTTGATTGACTTGGAGAGGGCCTTCGACACCGTTTGGGTAGAAGGGTTATACTTCAAGCTAATGAGACTAGGCATTCATAAAACACTACTGTATATACTATACGACATGTTGAATGAAAGGAAATTCGTCGTCAAAAGTGGCAATGTGACCTCCAACATTACTTACCAAATAAAAAACGGTCTGCAACAGGGAGCGGTGTTATCTCCGATCCTTTTTAATATTTACACTAGCGACCTGATAAGGTCTCTTCATCAGGCTATTGCGTATGCAGACGGTCTGATAATATATAGAACAGCTCCAAAAATTGAAATCATTAACGGATTAATACAAGGGGATTTCAATGATGTTCAGCGATACTGCGACAACTGGAAACTCAAAATCAATATCCAAAAGTGTGAAACCATCCTCTTTAGAACACCACTGGCTGAAGCTACCAGGGACACCAGGAAAAACTGGCGAAAGCTAGCTATTATGGGACCACACCAACAAACACTGGAAACCAAAAATGTAGTCAAATATTTAGGCATCTGGCTGGATCAGTATCTATATTTTAACAAACATGTGGAGGCTGCGCTGGACAGGGCAAAGAAAGCTTATGCTATGACAAAAAGACTGTTTCATAGTAGTCAACTTGACAGCAGAGTTAAAGTTATATGCTACATGGCTCTCATCAGACCCATGATCATATATGGATGTCCAGTGTGGTTTAATGTGGGACCTAGCTTAATGGAAGATATTCGGATTTTTGAGAGACAATGCCTCAGGACGTGTCTCAACTTACATCGGAGTAATTTTAATTTGGGATTTTGGTTATAATTATGCCGTGGGGGCAAATGTTAGGCGATAAACGAATGTTTGATTCGTTTATTTCGAATTTTGGATCATGTTTGGGTTAATTCGGGTTTTGATAGGATTTTGGATATAGGAATGGGGGAAAAAGGTGGTAGGGCTCTTTAGAGCACTACAAGAGTCCGCAAGGGACCAGTAAGTAAATAAATAAGATAGCATAAGCTAGAGTTTAATCATTTCTTGTCTAGCGAGTAAGTAAATTATAATAATAGGAAGAAATAAAAAATGATATATAAAAAAAAAAAAAAAAGCGTCCAACGCATCAAAGGAGGCCACAACTGCTCGGTTGAAAGAGGCAAGCGCGAAATATGCTTATTTCGAAGTCGAGGAAGGTCCAATGTATGCAGCAGGAATGGCAGATTGAATAAAACTTAAGCCTAAAATATAATTTCATGACTTAGACCGCGAGAAACTTTAAGTGAAACTTTAAACGCGTTTTTCTCGAAACTGTCTTTTTAAAAACAATACGCACGATTTTTCAAGTTCTACTGAAGCGATTTACTTCAAATTTTCTATTACATGAACTATCCTCATCCCCAAATTTCAATGTCAACTATTTTTTAAAAATTCTAAAAACTAAAAAAAAGTGGTACAAAAATAATTTTTTTTTCAAGCAGTCGCCATTTTGTTAAAAAAAAAAGTTTTTTCAACTTTTTTTAGTTCCAACGATAGAGGCATTTCTGTAAATTAATAATCCTTTTTTTCACATTGCTAGGAGGGTTGAATCGTAAGTATGGGCGCGTGTCAACTTTTTGAGATCCCCCACTTCATCAGCTGCTAACTTTTTGAATTTTTTACTTTCAATTTTTTTTTTACTGTATTCTTGAAATATTAATAAACATCCTATAAAAAATCCGGCGCAAGACTAATGACCTTGCCCGAAAAAAAAAAGAAATTATTATCGAAAATTTAACAAGCCTCAGGACTTGCTAAATAAGGCCAAGACCGGTTCCCGGTTATAGTGCCGATGATGATGATGATCCTATAAAAAAATGAATAGTAAAGATATTCATTGCTTTTTTTTACAGCACTTTAAAAATTGCGTTAAATTCGTGCGCCTAGACCAGAATACTCCCTTAAAAAAAAAAAAAAAAAATTATAATAATAATAATAAAAAAAAACGACATAAACCTAACCAGTCCCACGAAGAAGAATACTCCCTTTAAAAAAAAAAAAAAAAAAAAAAAATTATAATAATAAGTAATACCTAACGGCAGTCCGCGGGGAGAGTGGTTGACGGGAGCGAGGGTGTGGTTTAGTACGCAGGCGTGCGACTTGGAACGTCGTTCCAGTTACACGAATCGTGCATGCTAGTAGCCCTGGCTGCTAGTATCTATGAGCATTCCACATCCGTTGGCGCATCACAAAAAAAAAAGAAAAAAAAGAAGCATAACACAACGTCCTTAATAGTTCAGCCATTGAAGCTGCAAAAATACCTTTAAATTAATCACCCTATAGAACCGCGTTGCAATAATCGTTTGGGCTCATATCATCTCATTCAAGTTTCTTGACCAAAGACTATGAAACAGTTTAACAAAATGATAAACAAACATTTTTGTTTTTGTATGGAAAACAAAACTCTCCCATGGTCAAACAGCCCCTCACGCCATGGATGGGCCTTTTGAACCCCGTAAGAAACGAGAAATGTTACCTTGTACATTCGCTTTGTTATTCCCTTACGAACATCATCTTTGGCTGGCGTTTTTTGAATCAGCAATTACTAGTCTCTATGCCAGAATCATTGAACCGCACGAAGACCTGCTGAGATGTCGCAACGAGCAAACCATTCACATTGAGCAAACTTTTATCATATGTGAAGTTAATTGAAAACCCGATTTGGACCTATGCCAAATCTTCCAAGCGATGAAGTTTTGAACGATATCAAAAACTATGATTTTAGTGGCATCCTGGCAACTATACACATGATTCAAAAGCAGGAGTATTCTAAAAGTATATTGTTCATAGGAGATTGATTTATCTCCACAAAATGTGCTTGAAAATATTTTCGAAATAGAAATCAAAAAAGTAAACCAAAAATTCAAATGAAAGATTACAACATAAGAAAACAATACTAAATTACCATTTATGTGAAACAGTTATTGACTTCAAAAAGCGCTAAGGATTTTCAATTTGAGGTTTAAAAAACTCCATTTAAAAATACACATGAAAAAGGTAACTTGTATAGTTCTGATTGAAGGTTGTTCATTATCTTAACAATTTACAATAGATTGCTTAGCACCTTGTCACGTAACCCGACATCAGCAGTAAGCGATAATTTTTCTCCCGACGCGTAAAATATACGGCCACAACAGGAGTATAACAAAATGAGATGGTTCTACAATTAACTGCAGATTGTTTTTATCGTTTGTAATGTAAACACTTATAGAGAAATAAAACAAGAAAAGATCACATGAAATTCACCATTTAACGGTCACTCGACCTTTACCAATCTTTTATGGCCAGCTGACCCATTGTGTGTGTTTGTATAAAACATAAATAACCCATTCACATTGAGTTACCTCTGACTCGTGAGCGATTAGTGACTTTAGATGAAAATATCGAAGTGGGGTACACACAGTGTTGTGGATTCGAATTTTAAGGGCACTCGAATTACGTTATCAATTATAATATTATCATAAACGGGATCAAACTATAAGATAATAGTCTCTATCAAATTATAAGGAACGTTAATAATTTTGATAAAAAATGAAGCTATCAGATTTTGATATCGAGGCCACATGGCATCAACCATTTGTTTACATCGAAGTGCTGTGAAGGTTGATTTTGCTTCTTAGGTTTCTAGTGGAATTGTATCTACGACACACGACTGTTAGAAATCTGAAATTCGTATAAATGTTCCCGTTTTTCAGAGCAATGCTTATATTCATTTTGCAGACAACTGCAATTTCAAAGTATTCGATTAGAATCTCGATTTTGCCGAAGTCATTTCATTTCATTTCAGAGCGTGATGATTTCGTTAACGCCAACGACAGGACTAATAGCCTATTGATAAGAGGGAAAATATTCAGGTACCCTCGAACCACTGAGAAACAAGACTCTAGAATCGCGATAACACCCAACGTCGTAATAGTAAAGCAAAACTGTTTCCCACTAGAGGTATGTGGCGGTTCCGCCAAACCCCACTGTATACTTACCCGAAGAACCCCCATAACTACAACCCAGCCGTCATAGTTTTCTGCTAATGCAATCGCATTAGCACCTGTAAATGCTTCACGCATTGAGTTATCAAATGTATTTAGCTAAAAGCTCCTGAAAGAGAATTCTTACCTGCATTCATTTATTCGAATCCAAAATTCCACTATAAAAATTCTGTTCCAAACATCATCAACCCCAATCACCAGCATACCTGAAACATTTCCCTTCTCAAGGGCAACTAATGCTTTCAACGCATTATCTAGAAATTCTGTAAAGAATTTATCCCACAAGGGCAGTCATGCTTGCATGCATCAATGCATCTCTGCATTAGCGACCTAGAACCGAATTCTTGTTTAGTGTAAATACTCACACTAGAATACGACCCTTGAGTTGCCTTAGATGCCATGGCATGTAAACATATCCTTAGCCGGGTGGATATCCACCACCACCGAATCGAGGATGAATCAAGATCCAGATTCAAACCCTCGAGGGAGTCCTATTACATCCGCCGTTCGCGGCGGTCGGTTCACCCCCCGCTCTCCGTAGCGCTGCGGAGATGCGTTCCCTTATTCTAGTATTGTGTGTCGTGTGCCTAGTTATCTCCAAGTGTAAATTCAACTTACTGGAGGAGTACACCTTATTAAATAGTTTTCATTGGATAATTTAAGATTGCGTTTACCCTTTTGTGAACGTTATAAACTAAATAGAAGAAATCATGTAATTTCCACCGAATCAGTGCAGTTTTAATGTGACATAAATATAGTTTTCGACATAACACAAAACAAACAAAAATAACAATAAAAGGATAAAAACTAACATCTGTGTATTTTGCTCCGTTTCTATGGGCGCACCATTTTTACAGTGTTCGGCAGAACTATCGATGGGGAGTGAAGTTGTGGCGGTTCCGCCAGATCCCACGGCTCGCCTTCCTGTAAAAACTCCCATAACCACAACCCGGTCTGCACCAGCTTTCGCTAATGCAATTCGCATTAGCATCTTAAATGCTTCACGCATCAAACAGACCCAATTATTATAACCCTAAAATCCCTATAAAGAAAACTTACCTTTTCATTGCATCCCTTTGCATTCAATTTTCTGTAAGAATTCTTCTTGACCTTTTTAGGAATTCCATAACTCCCATTGTTTCCCGCAAATGCATTTGCATTTGCCCCAGAAAACATTTCCTTTACCAAGGACATGTAATGCTTTCAAGCATTATCTGAAATTCCTAAAATTGATTCTTAATGTGCATATGCACCATAAATAGCAAACATTCGATACCTTTTGTCTGAGTTAAAATACTATCTCGTCAGCTTGTTTTTACAGCTGCAACACTAGCGATTCAATAGACAAACAATGATCCATTTCTTTCGTCGCCACCACTAATTGCTTCGCATACCTAAATGCAAGCAAGGGATGCGTATCGGCAATTAACCTAAGATACGATATACAATTTCCATGGTATAAAGTATCGTATCCCATTAACACCTTTTTTCCAATGTCCGTCATAGCGACGTTGCATAAACATGACCCTCATAAAAGAGCGAACCATTTGGTCGCCTTTTCTTTTGTCCTTGCCGCCTGCCTGTTTCGTTGTTCCACTGCACGTGTGAATAGCATTGATCTCAACGATCCCACACATACCACCATGACCTTTATTACAAGATCTGGTTTCCTATACCACCAAGAGAGACTTTACGTTTCCCTGGTGGTAGGTAAAAAACGATATCCTTATTGGAGAGGATATCGTTTGAGTCTTATTCCATCCTTTGACCACGCTGGTCTCTTCACTCCCGCTCTCCGCCACCAGCGGAGAAGCGCAAATAAATGTCCTGAAGTCGGGTTTATTTTAATAACAATGCGCGAAGTCACAGTGGCGTTTTATAACATTAATCCTGCGTCGTTAAGTAATTAAGAAAATTGACTGTCAAGTGAAATAAAATAAAAAAATTAATTAAGAATCGCGTGTGTTTTTCTGTTGTGTACGCTGCGTTGCCGATTTCTGTTGGTGCTTTGCCTTTTTTTTTTGTGTCCGGCGGAACGACGAATGAACATAGCTTTGATTGATGGAGGTGGAAGTGAACGGAGTGTCCGTGCCAGGCACAATACTTCGCACCCCACAAAGTGAATCAGCGCCGTACGCTGGTGCACCTATACTTCTCTTCCACACAGGTATACAATGTAAATCGGTAAAGACGTCGAAATGTTAAGTGTTGCTCCTATTTTTTAACATTTGTAATGCTGAAGCATGGTGCATTGAATCATAGTGCGACATAGGGTTCATCATCATCTTCGGCACTACAACCGGGAACCGGTATTGGCCTTACTTAGCAGTCCTGAGGCCTGTTAAATTTTCCATAATGATTTGTTTTTTCCGGGCAAGGTCATAAGTCTTGCGTCAGAGGCTCCCCGACGGGGAATCGAACCCCGGTCTCCCGCGTACCAGGCGGGTATACTAACCACTATTCTATCGAGGGGCCCCGCAACACATAGGGTTCAGCAACACACTAATGGGGGTGAAAAAACAACACGTTGCGCGTATTAGATGATTTTTTTTTTAGACAGCATCATCATCTTAGCGGGGTCACAATTTGGAGCATTGTGCGGAAATTCACAATATTAGGTCGTAGTAATAGGCGTAGGTGTGATGAGCCGACACTACCATAAGGGAACAAATCATCAACAAAACACCGACTCGGCAAAAAGAAGGCGTAGGGAAAACGGGATACACGCGACGGCACGTGGAATGTTCGAACGTTATATAAACCAGGCGTGATACAGACGGTCGTAGAAAAAGCGAAACAATATAAAATGGACATCGTCGCGTTTCAGGAAGTCCAGCTCCCACATTAAGTAATCGAAACCAAAGGGCTTACACTGGTGTGTGGAGGTACCGACACACATAACCTCGGAACCGGCTTCATCATAAGCAAAAAGGTTACGCCCCATGTAAAAGATGTGAAATTTATTAATGACCGAATGTCGGTGCTAAAATTAGAGGGTCCATGGTACAATTATGTATTTATAAACGTACACGACCCAATGCCCCAAGATTCTCTACGGACGAAGAAACGAAGGACACGTTCTACGAGACCCTAGAGGAAGTATTTGATGGGACCTCTCATTCGATGTTAAAATCCTCCTCGAGGACCACAATGCGAACTTTAGAAAAGAAGATATCTTCCAACCAACTATAGGTAAAGAAAGCTTACATGACGTTTCGAGTGATAATGGAATTCGAATTATCACGTTCGCAACGTCAAAAGATCTGACAGTGAAAAGAACGATGTTCAAGCACAAGCAAATCCATAAAGCCACATGGATATCACCCGACGGCGTAACGCGTAACCAAACAGACCACTTCCTCATAGACAAAATACACCACTTGAACATCCTTGACGTAAGACCATATAGAGGAGCAGATTGCGACTCCGATTATCTTCTAGTGATGTACAAAATTAGGAGTCGGCTCGCAGCAAATCCACATGGGCAATCACGGGAGACGAGCAAAAAGTGCGACATTGATAAACTAAAACACCCGCGCAAAAGTTCTGAATATCAAGACGAACTAACGAATAGATTTAGCATCCTAGAGAATGGGAGCAGTGAGGAAGAGGAAGCCAACAGTGTGGACACTAAATGGGCATCGATCAGAGACACAATCAAACAAACAACCCAAAAGGTATTAGGATTTAAGAAAACAATTAGGTCCAAACCTTGGTTTGACGATGAGTGCAGGGCGAAGATCGAAGAACGTAAACGCCTCAGAGTGACCTGTGGGGGTACCAGATCATGACGCCACATGGGCGAGAGTTCTACCTCGTCCCCACAATTCACTTAATGAAAGTTCCGCCGTAATTAGTTCACCGAGGGGAAACATCACACACCGGAGAAATAAAAAAAAACACGTCGCCAATACACGCGGAGAAATTAAACACAGTATTCCTTTGGTTTAGTTTTATATTTATTTAATCGGGAAACACTATTGTTGCATAAATGGTTGAATTCGCGGATTATTGTTTTCGTTTCATTTTTTTATTAGATATTAAGATCGTACAATGGGACGTCAATAAAAAAAAACACAATCTTCGCCACGACTCGGGGTATATTATTGATATGTACGCGACTCCGTGCCCACCGGAGAGCGGGAGTTAGCATGACTATGGCGGCCAGCGGATGAAATTCGACTCATAGATAACCCACCGTACCGCCGCCGGTACGGTGGATGGCAGGCGACCCGACCGCCTTGCTGGTTTAATACGACTCAACCGATATCCTCTCCAATAAGGATATCGTTTTTATCTAACACCAGAGACACGTAAAGTCTCTCTTGGTGGTATAGGAAACCAGATCTTGTGATAAAGGTCATGGTAGTATGTGAGGTGATCGTTCAGATCGATGCTATTCACACGTGCTCGACAGCAGTGGAACAACGAAACAGGCAGGCGGCAAAGACAAAAGGAAGAAAATTACCAAATGCGCCGTTGGTAATGCGAGTCATTGTTTACACGATGCTTCGGCGCTATTTTCGACGTTGGGAGAAAAAGGTGCTAAAAAGAAATTGGATGTTTATGGCATCTCTGGCTGCAGTAGAAACCGGGTTCATGTTTGCATTAGGAAATGCTGGAGAATATGGTTTCTGCGTCTATTGCGCTAATTATATGCAGATGCTTGGGTTGTTTATTGATAAGACAAACAAAAAAGGTTGCCAGGCAATGTGTATGAAAAGGTACATGACGCGGCTGGGAAAATAGACGGCGCAATATTTATGGTCCCTGTCATGACGGTTACATTGAATGCAATCCGAATCATTTTGTTTACAGGAATTTGTCTGGTACCGAATTGGTTTAGAATACCAGATAAACAAAGAAAGAAATCTTACGGAAAATTGTATGCGAAGGGATGCATGAGAAGGTAAGTTTTCTTTATAGGGATTTTAAGATTATAGATGGTGATCTATATAATGCGTGAAGCATTTACAGGTACTAATACTGTTGCATTAGCAAACTTAAGGGAGTTGGGTAGTAGTTATGGGGGTTTTTTCAGGTAAGTAGACCGTAGGGTTTGGCGGAACCGCTACAGATCCACTTAGAAATATATGATGAAGTCAACGCAGAACGATACGCGACAATTCGGAAAGAGATAGTGAGACTTTTCAAACGCAAAAAACGCGAATGGGAGAAGACTCGGATCGAAAAAATCCAAGAAAATTCTAGTGCAAAGAACATCAGAGGTATGTATGCCGGCAAAAACTCAATTAGAAATAGCTACCGAGGGAGAGCCAAAATGATTCGAGACGCAAACGGCTGTCTGGTTACAGAAATAAACAATATCGTCACAAGATGGAAGGAGTACTTTGAAAACCTGCTCAATGTGCGCACCCGTCAACCACAAATAAACGCACCAGACGCACATACAGCCGAGCCTCAGATCTCTGAGCCCTCTTTCAACAAAGTTGTAGATGCAATAAATCGATTGAAAAACAACAAGGCTCCCGGAGTCGACGGAGAGGCAAGCGCTCGAAAGATACACCAGCTCATCAAATCAATATGGGATAAGGAAGTCACTCCAAAAGAATGGAAACGCTCAATACTCGTTCCCATTTTCCAAAAAGGTGACAAATCTGACTGCGAAAATTACAGAGGAATACCATTACTTCCAACCACACACAAAATACTAACAAATGTCATACTGGCGAGAGTCACACCGTACGCAGACGACATATTGGGACACTACCAATGCGGATTCCGTAGGAAGCGGTCAACGAGCGACCAAATGTTCACAATAAGGGAACTGCTGGAAAAGAAGTGGGAATACGGAGAGACTGTTTATCGACTTGAAAAAAGCCTACGACTCAGTCGCAAGGCAAAGACTCTACCATATTGTAGTTGAGCTGGGAATCCCGAAAAAATATGCCGCTCTCATTCAAATGTGCATGAACGAAAAAAGGGCAGTTAGAAAACCACTTGAGCAAGTAGTGAAGAACATCGAAGGAAAATCTAATAAGAAAATGCATCAGCCGTATGTATACCAAGCAATAACATAGCAATTCCACATCAGTTGAATGTACTTGTTTAGAAATCGAATTCGTTCATGCGGCAGTGGTCTGATGTGTTGTGCATTGGTTACATTTTTAGTGATTCTAACCGTCATAGCGTCAGTTCGAATCACACGTTCTTCACTATCGTCGCAATATGCGATAGGGTTTTCATCATGTCTTTTTTAACCTTTTGCTCGAGTATGTCATCAGAAGGGTACAAGCCGACAACATGGCCGGATCATCCCTGAACGGGGTCACACAAGTGTGGGGGTTCTTAAAGCTCACCTGAAGAACCCCCCATATTCGCAACCCATATTTGCACCTCAATCTCCCCACATCAAAAGAATTTCCTTTCACAAGGGCATTTTCCATGCATCAACGCATCGGTAACATTTTCCTAAAATAATCTTCAAGCATTTCTCCCATCTAGGGCATTCACGCATTTAATGCGTTATACCAGTTTCCCTGAAAGAAATCGGTACGCCATTACCGCATACATCAATGCATCTCAGCATTGTTCTGAAAAGAAAAACATTTCGGCTGCCGTACTAAGTAACCGCAATAAACTATGGAAACAATCATCGGAACCCCTGCCTGCCTACGTTTTCTGTCCCACACGTGCGTGGCATAGTTTATCTGTACCCACGGCGGCTTCTATCCAACCAACAAAGCACAGCGCAACTCGCGCCTAGCTGCTAAGAGCCGAATTCTCTGTCAGTGTAAATATTCACACTGGAATCCGACATTTGAGTCGCCACGGATGCCATATACAATCGACGTAGTTGTATACACAACCGTTATTGTGTAATCATCCCAATGGCTTCCTAGTGACTTGCAGCTATTGATTCAGCTGCAAGCAATCCTTACAGAAATGCTCCTTTAATTCGAATTGCATTCCCACGGTTCGTCCACCCATGAGCTCGCGTCACGAGCAAACAAAGATCTACTCCTATTGGTCGGTCTCAAAAGGAAAATTTCATTTTCTTTTCACCACACCACCAAACTCACCCCAAATGAGGGTTGTATCATTGAGTCGAAATTCAATCGCCGATCGGGTCGGTCGCGTCACCCTCCACCCTACCTCGCGCTGGTACGATGGAACACAATAAGTCGCGTTTCAACCCCCAATGTAAAAGGCAAGTTCGTATCTCGTGAGTCGACAGAGTGAACAATAGTTTGGATGGAGTTTAAAATGTGTACTGCCAATTTTACTTTTATAATTATATAATCAGTGACCGTTTGTACCAAGTGTAAAGTAGATATAAATATATGATACCTGTTACAGGCATATAGCCGCTATAGATATATAGGTGATAACCACAACACGCGCTCGTAAACAGTTTTGCCTAAATAAAAAGGAACATCAAATAAAGTTAATGCTGCGTGTTATATTCCTGGTGTGATCGGTTAGTGGTGGTGTTTTGACTTGTTTGCGGTGAAACTCAGTTCTTTCGTATGAGGACGAACTAACAATTTATGATGGAGGACGGAAGTGAATCAGCGCCGTACGCCGGCGCACAATACTTCCACCCCACACGAGTGCGATGTATGCGGACGACATCGCCGTTTTGGGAGATAATCTAGAAACTGTAAGTAAAAACAGTGAAATCGTCATGGAAGCGGCAGAAGGGGCGGGCCTAGAGATAAATGAAGACAAAACAAAATATATGATATATGATAAGGGGACACACATAAATGTCAGGGGCAAGATATTTGAAAGAGTTAAAGAGTTTAAATATCTGGGAACAATACTGACGGCCAGTAACGAAATGTCGAAGGAAATTAACAAAGGGCAGTATTCCGGCAACGCCACTTGGCACATAGTCAGTAAACTTCTGAAATCCAAACTGCTATCACATAATATAAAGTTCTGTGTCTATAGAACCATAATTATGGCGATTGTTCTATACGGATGCGAAACATGGGCTCTCACAAAAGGAGAGAAAACACATTCCGCGTATTCGAGAATCAAGTTTTAAGGGGTATCTTTGGAGGTAAATATGACGAGGAGGCAGGACAATGGAGGAAACTCCACAACCATGAATTGGAAGACCTATACCGCCAACCTACAATAGTGAGATTACTCTCACTACGCGAAAATTAAGATGGGCCGGACATGTGGCGCGAATGGGCAACGATATGATCGTGTGTAGAATTTTTGACGGTAGAGCAAAGAGACCGACAGGACGGCCACGACGCAGATGGGAGGACAATGTTACGTTTGATCTTGAAGAGATCGGATCAGATGGTCAAGCGTGGAAGGAGAGTGCACAGGACAGGGGACGCTTGTGGCCTGATTGATTAACTGTCAACTTTCGAAATATCTGGAATCAAATGACCTCCTCAATCCGCCAATATGGTTTTCGTAGCAACCGGCCCACAGCAGATTTGATGGCGTACCTCACCGAAAAGCGGAGCCATTCCATCCACTACTTCGGAGAAAGCTAGGTTGTTGCACTGGATATTTCAAAGGCCTTCTGCAGAGTTTGGCATCCAGCCCTTTTATCAAAATTACATTCATAGGGAGTGGACAATTCATCGATCCAATGGATAAGAGACTATCTTTCTGGCCGTTCAATTCAAGTGGTTCTTGATATTGTCAAATCTACCTCCTATCAAATTAATGCAGATGTTCCGCAAGGTTCTGTGTTCTCACCCACTCTCTTCCTCATCTTTATAAATCATCTCTTGTCCATTTCCCACAATCCAATCCAATCGTGTGCTGATGGTAGCACACTGAGTTTCTCACATGAACAGTCCCGACCATACTTCGAATGTTATTACCAATCAGCAGGTTATGCTTGATACATTGAATTTCGACCTCGCCAAGACACATCAATGGGGATTATCTAACCGACTAGAGTTCAGTGCCTTAAAAATTCAATGAACCGAAAGTAAATACACTGTCGATAAACAGCAATTGCATCGACGAAGCGAAGGAACTATCAATCCTCGGCAGTCGAATTAATTCGAATCTTAATTGGAGCGACCACATTTTTGAAGCTGCGAAAAGTGCAGCCAAATTTATGGGGTTCCATTAGAGATGCAAAAAATTCTTCACTGCATACAATCTGGCCATTATTTCATCATCATCGTCATCGGCACTACAACTGGGAACTGGTCTTGGCCTTATTTAGCAAGTCCTGAGGCTTGTTAAATTTTCCATAATGATTTGTTTTTTCCGGGCAAGGTCATTAGTCTTGTGCTAGAGGAGCCCCGACGGGGAATCGAACCCCGGTCTCCCGCGTGACAGGCGGGTATACTAACCACTATACTATCGAGGAGCAATCTCTGCATATTTATTCTGATTTAAATTTAATCCTAATTAGACTTACTCTTCCCGCTCGGCGGGATATCGGGGGTGGCCACTATTTACAGGGCGAATATACGTTCCAAAATGGAATTCAACTCCCAAATTTGGGCAGGCGCATCCAAAACTGCACTACACGTGCTCGATGGGATGCAAAAACGAGCAGTGAAGCTAATTGGGGACCCAGCTGTAAGTCGATCAATTCCGTCGTTAGAACATAGGCGCAACGTATTATGCCTATCTCTTTTCTATAGGTATTATCACGGTCGTTGCTCAATGTGTTCCGCTTCTTCAGACATTTTCCCACGATACTCGTCAATCTACGGCGCAAGGCTAATAACCTTGCCCGAAAAACAAATTATTATGGACAATTTAACAAGTCTCGGATAAGGATCGGATACCGGTGGAGAGACTTGCTAAATAAGGCCAAGACCGGATCCTGGTTGTAGTGCCGATGATGACTCGTCAGTCCACAACCGGGATCTGGTCTTGGCCTTATTTAGCAAGTCTCGAGGCTTGTTACATTTTCCATAATAATTTATTTTTACGGCCAGGGTTATTAGCCATGTGGCGGTTCCGCCAAACCCCACGGCCCACTTACCTGAAAAACTCCTATACTTTCATCCCAGTCTGCATAGGTTTTTGCTAATGCAATCGCATTAGGCACCCGTAAATGCGTCACGCATCATATGGATCAAATTTGTAATCTAAGGGTCCTGTAAAAGAATCCTTACCTTTCATGCATCTTTTCGCATACAAAATCCCTGTAAGAATTCTCTACTAACTTATCAGGAATCCCAAAACCAATTCGGCACCTTCAGTGCCAGGCAAATCCCCCTAGACGAATTCCTGAAAACAAAATGATTTGGTTTACATACAATGTAACCATCATAACAGGGACCATAAACATTGCGTCGCCTATTTCCCGTCCTCACCAAGTGTATCATAAATCACCATACATACACATTGGGTGGCGACCTACACCCAAGAGACCAAAGCAAATATACGCATCTCGCGTCTCTTTGCACCAATTAAATCCAACAGCATAAGCAAATGCAAATAGGAATTCAATACCCACACTTACCAGCGATGCCATAAACACCATTTCCCGGTTATCTAGCTAAAACCCATTAGCACATTTCCACATTACATTGCCGCCTATTTATTTAGCCGCAATGCACATCTCAGACAAAGACCCAAACGTTCCCTTTGTCTTCTCATATTTCGGGATCTGCTTTTTATCAGCAGCGGCATCAGCAAACAGAAAACCAACTATCATCCAAGGAGATTCGGTTTGTTTGCTTTACCGAACTCGCATCTCATGAATACACTCTATGCCCTTTTCGTCGTTTCAGATTTGTTCTCGTGGCCTTGTCCCATGAAAGAACCCATGTACACACATTCATGTGTACTACCAACAATCTTCACGGTCCCTTTGTCCTTACCGCCTGTTTGCTTCGTTTATCCATCGCCTTCGCGCGTGTGTTGAACATTATGACCTTCACGATCACCCATGCACACTTACTACCATGATCTCCATTACGAAATTTGGTTTTCTGTCCCTCAAAGAGAGACTTTACGTCTCTCTTGTGGTAGGGTCGCGCCTCAGCTCGTATTTAATTGTACTCTGTGTAATCAATGATCAATATTAAGTATTAACTTAATGTGGAGTGTCAAATGAGACTAGAATTTATATCCTTTACTCCATCAATCAAATCAATGAGGAGCATCAAGCAAAAATAGAATTCATACGAAATAATTAATTAAACTAAAACTGTAAAAAAAATAGAATTCATACTCCTTACTGCCTCTCGGTGGGGCAAGCTATTACGTAACACCTTACCCCCTGCTCAAGTAGGTAAGTAGTTAATTTGGGGTAGGTTTAGTTAAGCTACTTCGAACGAATCTTTTTGATAAGCAAATAAATGGGTCGGCAGCCCCGCTAAGCTAAACCGGAGTCGAAATTGTGTTAATAACACGCTAAGCCGCTTCTTTGGACAAAACACTTTCTTTTTGGCAGGTCAATGGAAGTCAGTCAGAGCTGACATTACACCTGTATCTCATTAAATAATACTGTAGCGCCCCAAGGTTCACAGCCGTTTCAATTCTTATAAATTGTCTTGCTTCCATCGCTTAAAATTCAATCCAATCGTTTGTTGACAACACGTGACATATATCTTAAATTGTTCGACCATACTTGATCAAGGTATTTGAACTTCATTGTCAGATAGACCGGTAAACTCAAGTCTTTGATTTTCGACTCCAAGATATTCAAAGGAGAAGATCTGATGGTGTAATTCAAAGCTCAATGTCGTCGAAGTGAAATCTGCATTTACATCTACAAAATTAACAAATTTTCGACTGTTACTAGAACAACCACGCATTATAAAAGGTTCCGAACAGTCCTCTTGTGATGACTCTTCTTCCAAACACAAAGAAAAATAATTCACATCGAACGAGGAGGTCATCATAAAATAACTCATCGACTGCTAGGAATTTAAAGACTCATACTTCATACAAAGTTGGAAAATTTTTGGATGAAACGTATCGAGATAATAGGCAATAGTAATAACAAAAGTCGGTCAGCGAAAAATTTGCCTCGTTGGAAAATCACTGACTTATCAGACGGCCCTTGTAATTTATACTGGTGTGAGCTTGTCTGCTGCTTGTCTGTTGTTGTGGCAGCCCGCTACCACCCAGAAGGTTACTGAAATTGAATACGATCTGTCGATGAGGGCCAAGCCTAAAAGAAACTGATTAGTTGAGAAATAATTTTTAGGCCCAAGGTGCATGAGCTTGCTACAAGTATCTAGTGCGTGTGTGCAATGGTCTCAATTAAAGGCATATTAGCCGAAGTGAGAAAGATCAATTTAGGAAAGAGGAATGAATCAACCGATACGATGATTACGCTTATTGCAAACATTTTATAAAACATTTACTTATTGTGAGGCAATAAAATTGAGAAACAAAAATTTCATAAGTTACATGTGGTTCAACGCCCTGTGCGGAAGGTGTAGTTTAATGCACACAAATAATGTATCATATAATAATATTTTAGGAAATTGTTGCAATTGAAATACTTTTTATGTATTTATTAATTGAGAAATGTTCACATGTCGTTGAATTTCGTAAGCTAATCGCCAGCGTGATTAGCAAAGGTATACGTGCCATAAGAGTTAATCAAGTTCTGTAATTTAAAAAGGTTATTAACAGTGTAGTTTCTGATTCGGGTTTGTCCAAATAATTGACAGTCTATGATCGGATAGTTTTTGTTTTACACCAAGGTGCGCACAGAAACGTATTTTCAGGTTTTCTTAAATTTCGAAGCACATAGCCAGCGGAATAAGAGGGAGAGGAAAAGGAAAGAAGGTTTTGATGCACATTAATATTGAATGCCTCGATATGGCAACGACGAGGAAACATACGATCAGCATTCCCAACCCGTGTGAAAAAGAAAGAATGACTATCTGAGTTTATTTGTACGACGAAAGTAGACTCGGATTATTTCGAGTGCCAAACCTTGATAGTTCCTTGGCTTCAACGATGCAAGTGTGGTACCTCGGCCATCTTTTTACATTTGATCACCTCTGGAAGATTGGTTAATGACTCCAAGGGGGTAGTGTATCATAACACCGAGCTGGCACCCAATCAGTTGAAATACTGTAACATACAACCATTCTCCAACATTCTGCGCTTTAACGAACAATCGGAAAGTGTTACCCCACCCGAGACCACTAACTGACCATATACCACGCCAACCTACCTCCTGAACCAGCAATCCCTATATTCCCCAATTCACATTACATATTTCCCTTATTATAATATTAATTAGGTTAAGCTAGATTAAGTTAGAGTTGAGTTAATTATAAGATTAGATCAAATTAAAAAATTAAAAATTCTGGTTTTCTGACCTTTTCCAGGAAAACTGTCAATATTAAAACCTATAATAGTCAAATAGTTATTCAGTTATGTTTGAAAAATGTGTAATGTATACATGTAAACAATTGTATCACTAAAATTATAAGTTAGCTGTAGTACTTAATGTAAACATTGATTATTGGTCAAATAAACACAGTATGTTAGAAAAATTACAGTAGGGTTGTCTTCGACGATAAGATGTGGCACTGGGTTCACAAAAGATTGAATTCTACTGTTTTAGGTAATCACTGTTGGAATATCCGGTCGGAAGTTATTGAGTTGAGTATTTCAGTTAATCGTGGGGATGGGAGCGAACATACAGGGCAAAGTCACTGATTGCTTTCAACCCGACGAAGGCCAGGATGATGCTTGCCCCTGTTCAATCCAAGTTGACATGCAGTCTCCACGTGACATCCCTGGATAGCTACTTTGGCGCTCGCCAAGTAGTAAACCAATGGATGCAGCGACATCCTGAGAAAGGTTGGCGCATGACTAATAACCTTGCCCGAAAAACAAATTATTATGGACATTTTAACAAGCCTCGAATATGGACCGGATACACGACGACGACCACGAAAACGAACATGGGTAAACGATATGAGAATTTTCTCATGGAACGTCCGCTCACCATACAGAGCTCGAACTGTACAGCAGCTAGCTGATGCCCGGTCCGAATATAAGGGTGACATTGTGGCGTTGTTTTTACTATGGCATCAGCAAGGATGCGAGTTCGATAAAAACACCACCGACGAAAATATAAGTTACCAATTGCAAAGATACATAAAACGGCGCTGGAGGATATTTGTTTAACAGTTTTCTTTATTAATTAGGTCCATTAATGATCACAACCGATCTGCTTTATTAACCACTAGTCTGCCTCTACGAGGTCTCTTAACTCTAGTAAACGGAACGGATTCAAAAACTATCGCGTGATTAGTCGTTGTTACGATCGAACTTAATTTGCAAAACAAAACTAGATCTCCAACATTAAAAACACAACCGCACCGCTTGATTAAGACTCCGGAAAAACATGTGTACCCGTCTGGGGGTGAACTTTGATTCTTACGTCCGCACAACTTGGTACCTAAAATCTAACTCGCCGATGCAATCCATATCCGCCAGATTCAACGGTGGCGGATTACATCGGTGTGGGGGGATTCTATATGTGTCCGTATAGGACAAGTACGATGTCCTTCAGCCTGCATATCGGCAACGACGAAAATGCACCTGAATAAACATGGGCTGGTGTAATGAATTGCAGGCATTTTGAGATACGCGATAGAGAATATCACCGAAGGAAGAAATAGGTTTCTGTGTCCTAAATAAAAAGGAACGATATTTCAAGGTTCAAACGATGTGATGCACATTATTTGTGATTTAGGCGATGATATATGGGAACATCGGCTGTTTACATAATCGCCCCAAACTTATGCCATTGCAGGCAATCGATTTTTTTCGTGGCGATAAGCAAACCGAAGGTTGCTCGCCTATGGCCAAGGCTATGGTGGCTTTTGTTTGCTCTAATTAAATGGAACATGGGTATGGTGGTGAGGAATTTGACTTGCAGACGTGCAAGTGTACGTCTTACCCTGGGGAAACATGGACAGCGGTTGGTAAGTAGCATAATGCTACTGTGTTTGTTTGTTTTACAGGCCGGAGCATCGTTAGCATGATCTAGGGTATGATTGTCTAACGTCAATCATATTCGTGCCCAAATCCCATGATCGGTAGATATCCGATAAAGGAAATTGGTGGCAAGTGTTGCGAACCTTGGGATTGAAAAAATATTCAATCATGAACCGTAGCAAGAATATCGGTTACAGCTGTGTCAACAATTACGCTGGCCAGCGAGTGTTTATCAATTATAATTGTTGACAAGCTGAGTCGATTGGGTTGATACGGTTCATGTAATATGAACGAAATAATTTGTTTGATGGGGTTTTAATTTCAGGTGAAAGCTATTTGAAAGACAGCTTACGCTGCTCGAATGCAGGTAAGTATAGTGGTTTATGGAGTGAGGGGAAAGCCGGTTGATTTAAAGAAATGGGCGGCTCTTTGGGAAAGATTTAAAGAACCGCCACAACATAACAGCAGTACATTAAATAAGATGGACGGAGAACGGTGTTATTCAAAGAAACGAGTATGACATTTATTACAGCTGTCATGCAAGACACCGTGTGCTTGGGGTAGGCTTTGTAGTCAGTGAAAAACCGAAGCCTGCCATTATCGGCTTTAATGCAATAAACGAAAGGCTATGCAGTTGAGGGGTTCTTTAACCCTCTCCCAAAGAACCTCCCATTACCATAAATTACCTGCACCTATTTTAAGCAGCTTACTTGAATACGAGCTGTTCCAAGCCCCCCTTCGAACGGTCATCCCTGAAATATAAATTCATGACAAGATTACCATCTTGCCATGACATCAAAACTATAGCATCAACCGGGCTACCTCGGTGCATCTGTCATGAATCGACCGAACTATGGACGGCACACGTCCACCAAACACACGCCAACCTTTCTATGTGGTATGGTTTCACCAATCCGTTGTCCAAGGAGACATGCCGGGCTTCTTGCTGGCTTGCACATCTGCAAACCAGATTTCCAATGTGCATACCCTACAATATATTTCCCAATTAAAGATTAAACAAATCTTTATCCTAGCCCTGGCCATGGCGAGCAATCTTCTGTTGACCTAACATCACAGAAGAACCCATTTCCGCCGCCTGTAATATTCCCTAGTACTATCTACAACATGGCTTTAGCCTTCAAGTACGCACGTTTGTTTGCATACTAGCATGACTGATTATACGATCCGTTGCCGCATCGAGGAACGATCGGCGCATCAGGTCATGACTAGGATACGTTGTCCAAACAACGAGCAGCCACGATTCTCACACTGGCTATCGAATCGAAATGCTTCTGTTCACTTAATGAAAACAGAAGAAATTATCTTCGCCTGCACGGCAGCATTCTCTTGTGTTAATAAACACTTAAATAAATATGCCCCCAAGCATCGTAGTCTCGATCATTGCAGCGAAGTTTGGTTACATGTTATCAACAGGAAAGGAAACCCTATTCCCTATGATTTATGATGGCATAGTCAGCCATCCTCGGTAGTCGATTTTTTTTTTTGATCAGCCGGCGTTTCTAGACTTCCTTTTACGCACCCTTCGTTTCTGCGTTGTCGTGGCTTCCAACAAATGGATTTTCATCCAGGCCTCTACGGCCAAAAGGGAAATGCGTCGGTTAAAGATTCCAGTTCGATCGCTCTTTGTTTATCACCAGGGAAAAGATCGGATTGGCTACTTCCAGACCGATGGAAATCCATCTTCATCGCGGCTCGTGGATGTTGATGACGAATTCCTCGGGGGAGTCAAATTTCATCCGTCAAGGAGATACGTCGAGTCTCACCACAGTCTGTCGTAAATTCTAAAGAGTCAGATTTTGTGTCGAGTTATTGTCGAGAAACATAAGTTAAACGGGAGTGAATTTATTATTTTGTAGTAATATGTGTATGTGAACTCGGGATTAATAACAGTGCGTTCGTGTGCCACATTATCAAATATTTGTAACTTTTATAATTAGTGTTCTCAAGGATATCCGAAATACCAATAAAAAGTCTTCACCCTACAAACCACGGTGTATTATTTTCTGCTTTCTTGATGAACAATTTCTCTCGCGACGTTTTGTGGGCCAGCAACCACCACGACACAGTCTTCGCGTGCGAGGTAAGTTTAAGGGGGTATTCTGGTCTATAAATTTGAAAAAATCATTTTTTTTTCTTCATATTTTCAAAGCTTAACCCTCTAAGAAAATGTCTTTATGAGGTTTTTAGATAATTCAATTTATTTTCGGAGGTGTGGCTGTTTTCGACGCGCCGTCTAAACCGGCTCGGCCGGAACGTGAAACTTTAAACGCGTTTTTCTCGAAACTGTCTTTTTTAAAACAACACCCACGATTTTTCAAGTTCTACTGAACCGATTTACTTCAAATTTAGTATATGCCTTCTTTATAGGCTTTTCTATTGCATGAACTATCCTCATCCGCAAATTTCAATGTTAACTATTTTTTAAAAATTCTAAAAACTAAAAAAAAGTGGTACAAAATAATTTTTTTTTCAAGCAGTCGCCATTTTGTTAAGCAAATTTTTTTTCAACTTTTTTTAGTTCCAACGATAGAGGCATTTCTGTAAATTAATAATCTTTTTTTTCAGATTGCTAGGAGGGTTGAATCGTGGGTATGGTCGCGTGCCAACTTTTTGAGATCCCCCACTTCATCAGCTGCTAACTTTTTGAATTTTGAATTTTTTACTTTCAATTTGTTTTACTGTATTCTTGAAATATTAATAAACATCCTATAAAAAAATGAATAGTAAAAATATTGATTTCTTGTTTTTTACAGCACTTCAAAAATTGCGTTAAATTCGTGCGTCTAGACCAGAATACCCCCTTAAGAACATAAGCCTGTGGGGGTTCTCTATATCACACTGAGAACAAACCCACAATCCTAACCACAATTTCATCCACAATTCTTGCACATGGGTATGTGGCGTCTCTAACAGATACACACGCAATAACAAGCACAATAGTGAAGAACACCGAACGAAAATCGAATAACAAAATACATCAGAGCCGTATACCATAGCGATAAAAAAACAATTCACATCAGTGGAATATACTTGAGTTTAAAAATCGAATTCTAAACACGGCCAGTAGCCTGATGTGTTACGCTTAGGTTCAATTTATGGTGATTCTAAATGTCATAGCGTCAGTTCGAATCACACGTTCTTCACTATCGTTCCAAACGCTATAGGTACACCACCCACAATTCTACGCGCAATGGAAGCCCCAACTCCTTACATTACCTGCAGTTACTTGCAAGCATTCCCCCTTCCCAGGCCCCCCCATAACATGCAGTCAACGCATTTCCAGAATCTTCCTGGAAGCAAACTCTGTTCATGCATTTACTGCATCGCTATAGGGAATCATTCAAATTCCCCGATGACGAAATGTCGTTCGCTTATATGTTGCATCATCATAATTCCCTGAAAAGAATTACCAACATGCGGCATACATCGGGAAACCAATCGGCACCCCTTGCTAGCTGGCTTACCCTCCCAAACACGTGTGCAATACATTTCTCTGACTTATTTACAGTCACCCTCGGCTTTTTTCCAACCGACAAAACTTGTCCGCACATCTCGCACCCAGTAGCCGAGAAACAAATTCTTCAGCATGTAAACATGCACATAAGAATCCCACATAGGCCACCAGCATCGCTGCGGCGCGCAATCATCGTTGTGCGAGTATCCTATTTGCTGATGGCACAAGTCGCCCTAATGGCGGGCAGACAATTTGCGCAGCTGCAGCCACACAGTCATGATGCCCTTTTTCTCATTTCCTTTGCCACGTCCTGGCAACACGAAGTACCACGCATCCTCGCCGTGATCAACCCAGAGAGATGCTCTCTGATTGGTCGCTGCAGGAGAAATTGCACATTTCTCTCAAAAACGAAAACCACCCTTAGCGAATGACAGACTCTCCACGAGTCATTTTTAAGTGAGTCGTAATTCAACCAACACGGAGATCACATCGCTCTTCAATCTCGAGGGAGTCGAGTAATAACCCCCAGAGGGTGCAGTCGCGTTTCAAAGTGCGCGTCTGTCTTCAGTTCGAGTCAGTAGTGTTTCGTTGGTGTCTGTCGCGTTCCAATAGTTTAGCATGTTAATTTGAGTTATTGTGCTGGCGTTTTAACAAAAGACCTATGGTTTACAAACTACGTCGATAGTGTACTAAATAGTTATCCCAGAAAATTCAATTCGATAAAACTCGCTGTTAAACAATAAAGATCTAATAAACATAAAAAAACATTTATTACCAGGATAACATACCACCGTGTTTTATTTTCCTTCCCCCCTTTGCGAACGGCTCGCAGTGTTTTACCAGGTAAACAAGTAGTGGGGTGGTATTGAACCATTGCCCGTGCCCAACTACGCACCCCACAAGCCTCATAAACGTTCACGGATCTAAGAGGGGGCCCCTGACGATGAAAAGGAAGAATACTACGAGAACGTCGAACGGGCCCTTAATCCCTGCCCAATATACGATGTGTAAATCGTTATTGGTGATTTGAATGCGAAAATAGGTAGGGAGACGGATTTCCTTTCTCTCCGGTTCACCCACCAGAAACTAATTCTTCGGCTGATACTCCGGAGTTGATGCTGGATTTGGTCCTTGACCTTGCTTTAGGCTCAGTTGGCTTCACTATGGCTGGAGGCTCGTCTTTGTTAGCTGATCCTCCTGCTGGTGTTGGCTTCGTTATGGCAGCAGTAATGGGAGCCGCAACTCGATTTCTCCTTCGCGTCGATTTCTTAAGCACAGCTTGGTGCTGTACTTTTGTCTTGGCAGTAGTTGCTGTTTTCTGATGGTCGTTGGATTTGCTGAGAAATTTCGTTCATCCTGTCCGCAGCGCCAGTTTGTGACAGTTTTTTTTTTCTCTGTCACAGAAAATTAAATCTAATTTATTTATTTTACCTGTAATCTTGGTGTCAGGAATGGTCAGGAATGTACAGTGTTCCCGCTCTCGGCCAGATTAGTCCTTTCAATGATGAATGATTTAGTTAGAATCCATAGATCAAACATTGAAGCTACTCTATTTCCATGGGCACCATTGAAACAATTTGGTATTTTAGAAACAACTCTCCAGGTCAGTGATCAGCATTTAATTGCAAATAGATGTTCGTGACACTGTACAAAAAATTATAGTTGATTGTTTTTGCACGTTCACACTCGGGTCATATCTGAGTTAGGATTTATATGAAGGGTAAATTTTGGCAACCGAATCATTTGAAAGAATCTGACACTGGGAACTTTAAGTAATTATGAGATATATTTAAAATTCTTCAAACAATTTTAACACTTTTGGGAATCTAGTGTGTTTTTGAAAACATTCCTTTTACTTTTTTAATTTTCTAGTTTTACTTTTTTTAATTTAAAAAAAAAAAGGCATGGGTTTCTTTTCTTTCTTTCCTCTGCAAATTCTCTACCGGGACCGACAACAACCGTACTCTTTGCTGCTCTTTTTCAATCCAATCGAAAACGGAATTGCATAACCGTATATCAAAAAACATTCACCTGTTCTCTCTCTCTCGCTCCCCATTCACGTCCACTTCGAAAACCGAACTCGAAGAGCCGCACGATCCACACCCGAATCGGGGCGTGTTCGAAAACTCACTTGTGGATCGCGCAACTCCTCCACCACCTTACCATCATACCATTTTAAAACAAATTATATTAAAATTACTAATTATCGAATGATGGTGGTGGCGGAAACCGCACGTAACAATGAGAATGATGGACTACGAGTAATCGAACTGGCAGCATAAAAAAACTTGGTCGTTGCGAGTAGTAGGTTTCCGCGTTAAGATATCCACAAAGCCACCTGGGTATCACTTGGTGGAGCCACTCGCAACTAAAGTAACTACGTGGCAGTAGTAGTAGAGATCGGAGCGACTGGTTTGATGATGAGTGCAAACTAGTGACTGAACATAAGAATGCTGCGTACCGGGCAATGCAGCAGTCTTATAGGACGCGGGTACGCGAGTAGGAATACAAAGAGCCCAGAAGATCTGAAAAAAGGCTTCACAGACAAAAGAAAAGTGCCTGGGAAAAAAAACCTTGTCTGTGAAATAGAGAAAAGTACAGGGCGAGTTGGGTTCGTTGACGCCATAAGAAGTGCGATGAGCGGGCAAGTAAAAGAGTCGAGGGTTACGCAGGTTACGGGGGTTTGTGTGAAATGCTATGGAGGAGACCAGGCTGGGGCAATTGATTGAGCCTGACGGAAGACGATAGACGAAGATGATGTCAGCATGGATTCTGCGCTCTTCAAGTGTGTTAAGATTGATTAAAGGGATCCGGCTTGTGTATGGTGGTAGAGTCAGCGGATTTTCCCAGTTTAGTCCACGTAGGGCAAAGCGCAAGAAATGACGCTGAACGCTCTCGATCCTGCGAATGTGAGACAATTGATACGGGGATCAGACCTGACTAGCATATTCAAGTAGTGGGCGGACAAAGGTTATGTAGAGTGATCGGGTGACGTAGGGGTTTAGGAATTCCTTCGACCAGCGTTCGACAAAGCCAAGGGCGGCAGTTGGCCTTAAGGATTATGTCATCTATATGTGCGGTAAATTTGAGCTCCTTGTCACATACGACGCTCAGGTGGTGAATTGATTCAACCGATGTTATAGGTTGGTTCAGTAAGGGATAGGAGCGTGGCTGGGTGGGGGAGCGCTTCCGAGAGAAGGTGATTGTGTGGCATTTGGCGATATTCAGTTCTGGGCAGTTATTTTGGCATTAAGTCGAGTAAAACAGCAAAATATGGGGAAAATGCACTGTTTAATCTTCCATCTTCAACTTGTTGTAAAATCACCAAAACTCAACCAAATCGCTCTACGTTTCATTAACCCTTACATGACCGATGTTGCCTATAGGCAACATTATATGTTTGACCTTCTAAGTCCCGTAATTTTAATTTTTCTCTAAGGGTTTTTTCTGAGAATAGTTCGATATGTTGTGCAAGCTTGTAGGCGAATATTTAACTATATCAGGTGTACCAGTGTGAAGTGAGCGTCAAGATACAAATGTAACGATAGGGAATTTTTGTTGTGAACGAGCGTGTGTTTTATTTGGTTGCTATGACATCTGTCAAACATATTTACCATGCATCGTCATTGTACAACTTTTTTTTTAAATCCTGTTAAAAATGTCGAATTTTGTACCAGAAAATGATGATTTGCGGAAAGCATTAAGTTTTTGTTTTCATTTGAAGAAAAGTACTGCAGAGTCGCATCGAATGCTTGTCGAGGCTTATGGTGATCATGCTCTATCGGAAGCAACATGCAAAATATGGTTTAAGTGGTTCAAAGATAATGATTTTAATGTGCGAAATCAAGAACGTGGAAGACCATAAAAAAAGTTTGAAGACGCCGAATTGCAAACAATATTGGATCAAGATGACACTTTAAGTTAAAAACAAATGGCACAAATGTTAAATGTTGCACAACAAACAATTTCTGACTGTTTAAAAGCTTTGGGAAATATCCAAAAGTGTGGAAACTGGGTGCCACATGAATTAAATGACAGGCTGATGGAAAAGCGAAACACCACATGTGAAACGTTGCTTCTACGACACGAAAGGGAGTCTGTATTGCATCGAATTGTGACTGGTGATGGAAAATGGATTTATTTTAAGAATCCTAAACCCAAAAAATCATGGGTACATTCAAGAGAAGCGTCAACATAGACTGCAAAGCCTGATCGGTTGGGAAAAAAGACAATGCTCTGTGTTCGATGGGACCAGAAGGGGGTGGTGTATCATGAACTTCTAAAACCTGGCGAAACTGTTGATGCGCAACGCTACCGACAACGAATGATCAATTTGAACCATGTATTGATCGAAAAACGACCAGAATGGGCAACAAGACACGGAAAGGTAATTTGGTTGCATGAGAATGCTCCGAGTCATACAGTAAAACCCGTCAAAGAAACAATAAAAGCTCTCGGCTGGGAAGTGTTACCCCACCCCGCCGTATTCACCAGACCTGGAACCTTCCCACTACCATTTGTTTTCATCGATGGGACACGCATTGGCTGAGCAGCATTTCAATTCCTACGAAGAAGTCGAAAATTGGGTCTCCGAATGGTTTGCCTCAAAAGGCGACCGGTTTTATTGGCGTGGTATCCACAAATTGCCAGAAAGGTGGTCGAAATGTGTAGAAAGCAATGGTCAGTACTTCGAATAAAATGTTTTTTACTTTCCCCAAAAAACCTTTTTTACCTTTAAAAAAAAAACGCTCACTTCATACCGGTACACCTGATAAGTATTGCTAGTGATCACTTTGTAGCTGATCTGCGTCGAGTGCACACGTAAAAATTTTTTTTATGCAAAAAGTGACCGCGCAAATAATTTTAAAAATATATATAAAGAAATTTAAGTGTACAAAGTGTATAAAATAATTAAACACATGTAAGAAAATTAGGAAAAAAAATAAACAATTTGAAAAAACGTTTAGTTTGTGGTTTATTTCCCACAACTATTTCACGGAGTATATAGTTCTATGAGGTGACATTTCACCGGGTGGCTGGACGTAGAGATCTAGGCTACAACTCGGCCTTTAACCGCCTTTTACACAAACTAGTCTGCCTGGGAGAATATTCTAAGAATTAATTATGATTATTATGCATTTAAAAAACTTTTTATTCTAGCTTGAAATAACAAAATACGTTTGTCAAGCAGGGGTATTTCAATGCAAAAAAAGAAAACAGTTTTGTTCTTACTTCTTCTACTATTTAGTATGACCGTTTGTTACTGCAGTTTTTAACTTGTTTCTGCTTTTTGCCATTTGCAATGTAAGCTTAGATTTTGACGTCGTTTTCACTACATGAATACTTTCGGTTTCAATATATTGCAAAGGAGGTTCTTTTTTTATAGAATTTGTGGTTCAGACACAATTATTAAATAGACGACTTACCGAAACTCATAGCTTTTTGTTTTTCCATCTGAGAATGCTGTCCTCGCCTTCTGTATAACCTGCATTAAAGGAATAAGAGAATACAAAACTTGAATTAAAGCCTATTATAGAAATTAATTGCTGACTATATAAAAAAAAGAAGTAAACACATTAATTTGGATGTAAAGCAACAACTGTAAAAGCACTAATCGTAGAGTTCCTTACTCACCTCACTGTAATTGGCCATTGTTTCGTTTGGGTTATCTGCAAAACACGATTTTTTAGCAAATTATTTAGAAATTCTTCACTGGACGATAGTATTATAGCAAATAGATTAATATTTAAACACAATACAAGATAATATCACACACTATACGCCACACACAAATTTCGTACATATATTCCCCTTTCACTCGCTCCTGTTAGTAATTAACTAACTCCGATACTAGATACAAAGCGATGTTGCCAGGAAAATCGATTAAACAATGATCGACACACAGATCTAATCCGAACCGATTATCACAATTTTTGCTCCAAGTCTCAAGTATTCCTTTTATATTCTCACAATGTTCACGACAGTAAATTAACTAAACACCGTAATACACCATCAGCTGATGAAGGATGACTACTGTCTCGTCTGTCAAGCAAACTACTTTAACTCAACCCCTTCGGCAATGTAGTCGTCAAAACACTGCTGGCAGACGTTCGTAACTGACTGCTTCTGGTTTGACGGGTTTGTTTCTTTTTCCCACTTTTTCTGTGTAGCTGTTTCATGTTTGTGGTTTTAAAAGCTGATTTTTTATCTTACTTCGTCGGGAGCAAAAAATGTGACACCGAAAACGCCACCCGAAAACTTTAATCTCAGCATGTTCGTCATTGTTCTTCGGGTTGTTATTTGAATTGACATTTCTACAGCTCGGCCGTTGATTAAGCAATTCTGGTGGTGTTAGCCCTTACATCAAATATCAAATATTGATTGTTTGTTTTTAAATTGGTTATTACGATTATTTCCTCGAATTGTTCTGTTTTGTACATTAATGTACATATATTTAGGTGCTCGGATTTTAATTTTGTGGGTAACATGTATAAAGTCAACAGTACGAAGTCAATGTTGCGAAGCAGAATGGCTGTCATTATTCCACTAACAGGGTGTTGATCAAATGCGTTTATCTTTTAAATAAAACGTCTGGGTGGGTGAGTAAAACGAGTGTGAGGACAAAGTAAATATATTAAGCGAGTTATCCATTTGAACACACAAATCCGCTTAATGAGAAGTTTTAGTGTGTTTTCTGAAGGTGCTATTAGTAACGTATAAGATTACCGATGAAATTGGCTAATCTAAGATAAATTGCTTTTCTAAATGATGTGGTTTTTGATTTTATTGCTTTCCAGATTGTCTAACACTAGACAAGTTTTGCAGTAAAATTTACTTAAGGTGGAACAACGATATGACAACAACAAAATCTTATAGTCAGCTCGTTGTTGTATTTCATCGTGAAAAAACAGCACTACCGTTAAGACAACTAGTTCTGAGTGAATTGGCATAAGCAGGGGCAAGCAGTAAACAAAACAGATATGAATTGAAAAAAGTAACAAAACGGCTACACAAAATATATGCATGTGCATCTATTATTTACCCTTCCATCTTATGTATTCGCTACTTCTGTTTACATTGGCCTTCTGAATAATTTAGTCAAAGAAGTATTGGGATTTCTGCAGAAATATTTTTTGTTGTCAATACTAATCATAATTTAATTTGTCCTCCGGAGTTGGTATCTCGCGTCTTCAGTTCTACGACCAAAGAATACATCGACACTATACACAGAATGTCAAATAAGTACCGAGACTGGTCGAGGAAAACATCATTTAAACATAATATCTGAATATTTATCGCTATTTTTTATTCATTATATACCCTTTAGTTTCACCATACTTGTTACAACGATTTCAGAGGTTGTGCCACTGTAGAGACCCGAAGACCGACTGTGTTACGGGGATCTCGCTGATCGGCTATGATCCTGATTATGATGTTTCCCACTTTCACTCACTGCACTCTGTCTTTGTTGTTTTAATGTCTTTAGTTTAATGTGTCCCTGTCCTTGAGCATCCGGCTCAAAGGACCAGAAAATGTTCGCGTTTCGTTGGCTGCCGATGGACGCTCACAACGAACAATGGCTGTCGCAAAGGCGAGAGAGCAGCGCGGTCAATGTAGAAGAGCACGCCACCAATTGAGCGAGAACCAATTAATAATAACAAGTTGTTCTTTATTGTAACATCAAGTTACTCTTTATTGCTTAAGGAACTTTATAATACACAATGAATTGACGGTTTGGCTGATTGCAACGACTGGGAATAGCTTACTGTATCGTTTGGATGTGTGAGCGCCGCGAAGGTTGGTTGCAGACTGACTCAGTGGGCATAACTGCCAATTCAAAAAGGGACGCTATGACGTCATCGTTGGTGACAATCGGCCAGCTGGTGCCAGCTGCTGCGCAACTGGTATACAATGCGAATGTACTAGATTTCTCCAGTACATTCCAGCACATCCAATTGCCAATCCGCAACAGACTGCTTCTTTGGTATTTTTTTTTAGATGAAAAAATGTATCATTAATAAAGAATACACCGATGTAGTGATCCTAAATCACTACTCTCACCCAATTACCTATAATCGCAATCCAATTTCCACAGCGAATCATAGCGAAAAGTTAAACCAAGAGTTAATTTGCCGCACATTGATTCAATTTCCGAATATCTTACCCGTACACATAATCCAAATCATGTCTCGCAATTGAATCAGATGTACGACAAAATTAACCCAAAATCCATTTGTCATACATTGATTCAATTCCTAATAATCCTAATGTTACGCATCGCTACAAACCCCCTCTTAAACAATTAATACTTCAAGCATCCTCACACCATCTCAAACATCTTCTCAAGCAATCAATCTTCATACCACCTCAAACAATTAATCCTCACAAGTATTTTGCATACAATGCAAAATACGCCTTCTTCCCATAGACATTCAATTAAAACACATATCGCATACGTTGCGATAAACGCCTATCCACTGCAAAGCATATCTGTTGAAAATTGATTAATTGACAGCTGATCTTGCCCAACACAAACGTGAACCTGTGCGAACTTCACACAATTCTGTTTGTTCTTAGACTTGAAGTTGGCACTGATCCTATCTCAAATCAACTGCCGGATTCAAACGACTGAAGATCGAATGGAAAAAGGAAAACGTGCCTCGAAATATAATCTGAATTTTTACAAGTATTCCTTATCAATCAGCAAATCGCTTAACGACGAATTCACTTTTCTAAACCAGTGCTATTTAACAGTGTAGCAGAATTCCCGTCTTTTTTTCTTTTACAATAAATTAACAATATCAATCACTGCTAACTCTGGACTTTTATTCATTGAAGACCAACGAGCCCGAGTCACCTATCGACCAACAATATCACACTTCACGTTTGCTCATAATACCGGCCGATTTCTTCCCATAAACAATTACAATACATATCGCATACGTTGCGATA
The DNA here is from genome assembly GCA_963931805.1 of Microdon myrmicae. Taxonomy (NCBI): domain Eukaryota; kingdom Metazoa; phylum Arthropoda; class Insecta; order Diptera; family Syrphidae; genus Microdon; species Microdon myrmicae. The sequence continues at coordinate 164,286,374 of OZ007496.1, read as the reverse complement.
AACGCCCAACCGCTCCAAAAACATATCATACTCAAACGAGCCCAAGGTCGCTCGCCACGATCAAGCACAGTCGACAAGCCTCATGTTTCGACTACACGGTGTTACCATGTCATACAAGATATATGACACAAGCGGTGTTGTCAAAGGCCATCGACTACGAAGTAGTTGAGCGTCGGAAACGCGCTGAGTTCGGCGAAATAGCGAACACAACAGTGAGGCGCAATTAATCGTATCATACGATTTGCACACACGGGCAATGCCCTATAATTGGTTCTTCGCATGAAAGCAATTAAGTAATTGGGCAATGCATTACCGCTGCATTTTTTGTAGGGCAAATTCAACGATTATTGAAAATTGCAAATTACCTATGACAGGCAAATAACCTCCAAAATAGGTTACACGTTCTGATAGAGAGAAATGCATCGTCTGCATGAACTCCCCGATAATAGTGGTATAAAAAGGGTGGTGCAAATGAGTTTCTTTGCAGTGTAATATCTAAGCAAGAAGACGGTGGCCCAGCGCGCAAGTACAGCGGGTCTTCTTGCTAGTAAATAAAGTTTCTAAACAGAATTGTCAAACAAAAGTATTAAGAGATGGATATTCCCAGCTTGTTTAAAACAAAATAAAACTTGTAAATAAAGTAAAGTAAAGTCTTGTTAATCCGATAAACAAAACAACAAAAAACCTGACTCACAAAGAAGCCCCATTTAGGATTCCAACCATTCACATGAAGAAGCCGCATTAGACGAGGAAGAAGTCTGCCCTCCACAAAAGGCCCTGTTTAATTAATAAACAAAACAGACAAATGACCAACCCAACCAGTGAATATAACACCTCCAAGGACCCTGTCAACCTAACTCTACTTCATTTCCGATAACTAAATATTAAATGATAATATCAGAGATCACAACTCTGATGTTACACTAACATCATGAAATGCTTAAGTATAAATGCATTTCATGATTTCTCCTTCTAGGAATTTATTCAAATAATTTCCTATCAACTTCCCGGAATACTATTCCAATTGAAGCAGACAAAATCTTGTTTGTGCTTCTTAGAATTCTTAAATCAAATTTTACACAATCTCTGTCATCACAGAGAATAAAAGGGTGGCAAATTTCACGATCAGTCGGAATCCAGAGGCCGAGGCAATGGCCAAAAAATATTAAATAAAATAATTATATAAATAAAGAATTAAATTTCCTCTTTTCATCCCGGGACGAGCGAAAAGACCCGGAAGTTAAACCATCAAGGTAAGAAAAACAAATTAAACAAAATAAAATAACTTTACACTGATACTATACACAGAATAGTGTGACGCATATGACAATCAGTACTGGAATCTTAGAGAAAGTCCGAAACAAAGTACTAGATTATTTTAGGAAGTACTGGAAAACTGGAATAGAACATTCAAGACTATGGAACGGACGGAAACTATACACAAAATCAGAATGAGGAAAAACGGTATAAATACGCCACAGGCAGATCGGGAGAGGAGTTATAAGTAATACAGTGAAGCAAGCGATAGGTCTCGAGTGAGAAGTAAGCAGTAAAAAACGCGATAAGTACGGAAGCGATAAGTAAAGAAATCGTTAAGTGCACACGGTATAAGTAACGGTTGTATTACGGACTAATAAAGTGTTATATTAATTCAAAATCGATTTAACGGCTCTTATTTATTTTAAAATAATTAATCCAGCGAACCCTAAGCTCGCTACAATAGCAAATAAGTACCGACTCTGGTCGAGGAAAACATCATTGAAACATAGTATCTGAATATCTATTGCTATTTTTTATTCATTATATACCCTCTAGTTTCACTATACTTGTTACAGCGATTTCAGAGGTTATGTCGCTGTAGAGTCCCCGCTTGGTAGAAACCTTGACGTGGCGCAGGGGCTTAAATTACGATGAATCACTCAGGCTATGCCTACGGAAGCATACGCTTCCAGTAGGGTCACCCATGTCAGACAGGCTAGCGAGGAGTAACCCACACAGATCTACCACCTCTAACCCAGGGTGTTACGCGTCACCGTGCCCATTGGGTGGTTTGCAGCCAGGGGTATACCGGCTGCATAATAACGGCACCTCTCTGACACCGGGTCGAATCAGACCAGTAAGCAGGCCTTACCATATCAAAGGGGGGCTCTGATATGCGAGACTATTTGAAACTCCACGACTCATGGGAACAAAAATGAATAATCAATATACAAAAACCAATCTCACGAAAAATCCGGTAGGCGTAGGTGTGATGAGCCGACACTACCATAAGGGAACAAATCCTCAAGAAAACACCGACTCCCAAAAAGAAGACGTAGGGAAAACGGAAAGAGGGGGATATACGCGTCGGTAGATGGAATGTTCGAACGATATATATAAACCAGTCGCGATACAGAAATTCGTAGATAATATATAAAATGAACATCGTCGCGCTTTAGGAAGTCCGAACCCCACATCAAGTAATCGAAACCAACGGGCTTGCACTGGTGTGTGGAGGTACCGACACACATAACCTCAGAACCGGGTTCATCACAAGCAAGAAGATTACTTCATCATCATCGGCACTACAGCCGAGATCCAGTCTTGGCCTTATTTAACAAATCTCTCCACCGGTATTTCGACCCGATGTCATCCAGTTTGGCACTCCCAGGCTCTGGGCGTCCTGGTCTACGCCATCCTCCATCGCAGACTAGGTCTGTCGCGCTGTCTCCTTCCATACATCCTGCCACAAAGGACTTTCCGGGCAGGCTCCTCTTTGCTCATTCGAGCTAGGTGTCCCGCCCACCGGAAACTATCGAGTTTGATTTTTTTTACAACATTACCTTCAAGGTAGATTGCGTACAACTCATGGTTGTAGCGTCTCCGGAATCGTCCTCCCTCACATACGGGGCAAAAATTCTCCTTAAGACCTTCCTCTCGAACGCGGCTAAGAGTTCAGAGTGCCTTTTATTGAGCACCCAGGTCTCGGATACATACATGAGTACTGGTACGACCATGGTCTTGTACAGTAATAGCTTGGATGTTCTGGATAAATTTCGGAATTTTAAAAGCCTTGATAGACCATAGTAGGCTTTGTGGTCTGATGTGTTGAGGATTTGGTATTCGGCTCTGACAGATATGATTTGATTTTCCTTTCGGTGTTCTTCATCACTACTGAATTGTGCATTGTGCGATCTATTAGAAACGCCACAATACTACTCAGTGTGAGACCCGTGCTCAACAATCTAAACACGAGATCCACGTCGTATCAAAGGGTTTTTTAATATCCAGGGTCATCGCAGTGTTGGGTTATTATTAAAGAGGCGCACGCAGATGTGGTTTTGTACTACGTTATGAGCCACAGTGGTGCTGTGCACTCTTTTAAATATGTTGAGTTTGAAACAAATTTAAGAATGTAAACATAACCTTAAAAATTGTAATCTAGGACATTATTGTAAAAGATAATGAGTCGACTGGAAGTGTTGTGTGAAACTGGTTGGCGTACATCAGAAAAGATTCAGTAACGTAAAGCTCTTCTTGGTACCACGTTTTTTGTGTCCAATTTTTCACTATACGTTTTTGTTCAACGTTTCTGAATAAACAATTCTTTTCTACAATTGGCGACTTCTCTGGTATTCCCTACCCCCTGTAAAATCCCAACAGGCTATGGGCCCAGAACGGAACTAGGGGAGCATCTTCGAGAAAAAGAAAAAAAAACAACGACTTGGAAATCTGAAAGAGACAGGTTAGAATCGGAGCACGTTGGGCAGCAGGCAAGTTTGCACATTGAGTGAGTCAGGCAAGCAGAATCGTCTTGCAACACGTCAGGAGCGGCCCAACAAAACAAACGACAGGAACTTTACAACAAAATTCTACACTATCGTCAAGGAAATTGAAAAAAAAAAGCTGTACAAATTTTGCAAGCAAAAGTCAAAACTGAAAGTACAGTCACATTTAAAAGTAGAGTCACGTGATTGATATGGATGCAGTCAAATCGCAACTAGTGATGTTGAATCAGGACTCGCATGGAGGTGTCAACTATGTGCCTTGGAGATTAAAATTGGATGTTGTAATGAAGACAAAGAAATTATTTAGCACTGCGACAGGAGCTACAGCAAGACCGGCTGGTGCAGCTGATACCCCTGAAGTCAAGGCATACATTGAAAAGGATCTAGAGGCTCAGCAGGTCATCGGCTTGAATGTGAGCGATCAAATTGTTTACAAAATTGCAAATTGTGTGACAGCAAAACAAATGCTGGATAAATTAGTCAGACTGTATGGCACAAAGACTGACATGTCTATGGAAATTTTGCGGAGAAAATTTTTCACTTACACTTTTGATGAGAATAAGTCTGTGATAGAAAACTGTATGGAATTGTTGTCCATATGTGAGCAATTGTTGACTGAAAATGATCCCGTACGAGACTTCTGGATGATGACAAGGATTTTGAGCATGTTGCCTCCCAGACTGGCACACTTTGGCACAGCTTGGGAGAACGTCTCAGGTGTCAACAAGATTTTTTTTTTTTTTTTTTTTTTTAACATACTGTATTTATTTGACCAATAATCAATGTTTACATTAAGTACTACAGCTAACTTATAATTCTAGTGATACAACAGTCTACATGCATACATTACACATTTTTCAAACATAACTGAATGTGTGAATAACTATTCGAGTATAATAGGTTTTAATATTAACAGTTTTCCTGGAAAAGGTCAGAAAACCAGGATTTTTATTTTTTTAATTTAATCTAATCTAATACTTAACTTAACTCTAACTTATTCTAGCTTAACCTAATTTATTTTATAATAAGTTAAATATGTAATGTGAATTGGGGAGTAGGGATTTATGGTTAAGGAAGTAGGTTGGTGTGGGATATGGTCAGTTAGTGGCCTCAGGTGCGGTAACACTTTCCGGTTGTTCGTTAAAACGCAGAATGTTGGAGAATGGTTGTATGTTACAGTATTTGAACTGATTGGGTGCCAGCTCGGTGTTATGGTACACTACCTCGTTGGAGTCATTAACCAATCTTCCAGAGGTGAAGAGACTTCTAGTATGGAGACAATTCAGATAGTGAGCACTGTTATCTAGAGGAGTTGGTAGTAGTGAAGTTATTATGGGGTTGGGATTATTTGGGAGGTTTTCAATAAATTTGATAGACAGCTCTAGGAAGCGTCTGTCGAGACGGTCAATATTAGCGGCATTGTATAGCAAGCTGTTATTGTAATACTTGTAAGAGTTGGGTTGTCGGTTTAGGCCAGTGACCAGCCTGAAGCATTTCCTTTCGAAAGTGCGTAGCTTCTCCATTTGGGCTGGTGTTATATGATACCACAGTGGACACGCATATGTCAGTGTAGGTCTGATTATTTGTTTATAGATGAGCAGTTTGACTTTGTGAGAGAGACCGTTGGGTTTCCACATCACTCTTCTACAGAGATTCCGTTGTATTGTGGCTTTACGTAAAGTATTTTTAATGTGGGTGGAGAATGAAAGGTCATTGGAAAAGGTTATTCCCAGATATTTTAAAGTCTTAGAAGGTTTTATCTGGGTGTTATTTAGTTTGAGTCTAATTTTGTTGTGGGTGCGCCTTGTGTTGTTTGTGCAGTGCTCATTTTTACCCTTAAACACTATGAGCTGGGTTTTATCAGGATTTAGGCGAATTTTCCATTTATTGAAGTATGTTGATAGATTTGGGAGGAAGTTATTAATGCGGTTTCTTGCCTCTTTTACAAACTTGCTGCTGGAGTAGACTATGGTGTCATCAGCGTAATTCAACATTACGGTATTGGGTAATTGAGGCTTCGGTATGTCTGAAGTATAGAGGAGGTATAATAGTGGTCCAAGAATTGAACCCTGCGGAACCCCTGCGGTTATATTATACGATTGGGAGATAGAAGAATTTATTTTGACCATGAATTTTCTACCAGAGAGGTAGGAAGTAAGAAGTTTGGTAGTATGGGTGTTTAATCCAAATATGTAGTGCAGCTTGTAAATCAGTCCTGAGATCCAAACACAGTCGAATGCTTTAGATATGTCGAGAGAGATACAGACCGTCGGGCTTTGGTTTTGAAGATTAGTTGTGACATCGTGCGTTAGTTTTAACAGAGCATGACAGGTGGAGTGTTGTGAGCGAAAGCCAAACTGCGAATTTGGGATAATAGCGTTGTCATTAGCAAATGAAAGGAGATTTCGATATATCTTGCATTCCAATATCTTGCTTAATGTGTTTAATAACGAAATCGGACGATAGTTGCTGGGGTTGTTGGAAGGACTGGACTTACTGATAGGGACTATAACCGTGGTTTTCCAGTTATCTGGGAAATGTGATCCGTTAATTATGTGGTTGAGAAGAACGAGAATAGGGACTAGATTTGACGGGAGAAGTCTTTTGTAAAGAAGGTTTGGAATTCCATCTAAACCTGTCGACTTCTTGTTATTGCGTGATATTATAAATTCAGATAATTCGCCTGCTGTTAGGAAGGTCGCATTATCCAGAGGATGAGACGCTTTGTTTGTTTCATTGAATTCCGCGATGAAAGGGGTGAAGGATGGGATCATTGTGCGTGAGATGTAGTTGTTTACAGTATCTTGAAAATTGGAGATTGAGAGGGAGTCGTTTTGTTGATGGACTTTATAAAAGTGATTAGCTAGACAGTTTGCTATGTCAATATCTGATTGGACTGGGTGATTGTTAGTAGGGTTGATAATATAATCGATTCGAGGTTTGTATTTTCGACCCGTTAGTCTGTTGATATTTTTGAATAAATCACGATTGGGTTTAATATTTTTCAGTATAGACGTGTAAGCCTGGTCGGCAAATTGTTTTAGTTGTCCATTTATCAGGGTAGTCAAGAGTTGGATTTGATTTTTAATAAAAGGGGAGTGTCAACAAGAATTCAACAACAATGATTGAAAAACTACGACTGGAGGATGAGAGGCAACAACATCAAAACAAAACGCAGGCGTCAAACCAAATGAACGCACTTTTGGTAAAAAAGAACAACAAAGAGCAACAAGGAAAGCCTGCAAATAAAAGTAAGAAAGGTGGTACAACATGTCACAAGTGTGGACTCAAAGGTCATTTCAAGAGGAACTGCACAAACCAGCCATGCGCAAAGTATCTGGAATATTGTAAGAAGAACTACGCCTGCAACCTGTGTGGACACAAAGGACACTTTGCGAAAGAGTGTCCACAGCAAGGAAACAACAACAACAAACAACGAAAGAAACCAGCTGCCTGGGTGGCAGTGAGCCTGAAGACGTCGGACCTGGACAGCAGCACGGATCACCTGGAGGATCAAATTACAACATGGTATCAAGACACCGGTGCGAGTCAACATATGACCTCGCATCGTGATTGGTTCAACGAATTTGACAAATTGAGAAAGCCTGTGTCAATTCTATTTGGTGATTCGACAAAAATAGTTGGCGCTGCAGTCGGCAAAGTTGAATTGGAGGCACTTGATGGCAGTCAGTGGCATCCGGTCATCTTGAAAGACGTTTTATATGTTCCAGAGTTGAAGTTTAATCTGTTCGTAGTCAGCCACATGCTCGACCAAGGGTATGTGATGAGATCGGACAAGGAAAAGTCAGAGTTTCTGACAGCAGACAAGAGGACGACTGTCGGAATTGCAAGGAGACATGGCAACCTATTTGAAATGATGTTGAGACACAAGAAGCAAACCCCTGGAATGGCACCAATTTCGATTCGAACGTGGCACAAGAGGATGGCGCACCAGAATGTGAAGTATGTGAGAGATATTCTGAAAAGAAGTGGCATAAAGTTTGTCGACGACTGGAACAAGTACTGCTGCGAAAATTGTGACTATGGCAAACATCACAGCAACTCTCACCCTGAGAATGAAAAGACAGCCAAGCATCCCCTGGATCTTGTACACGTGGATATGGGCGAGATGAGAGAACCTTCACTAGGTGGCGCAAAATACTATTTAGTGTTCAAGGATGATTTTTCGCACTTCAGAACGGTTTAATTCATGAAGACGAAGGATGAGGCCCCAGACAAGCTGAAGTTGTTCGTGAAGATGGCGGAAAATCAACTTTGCAGGAAAATGAAAAGATTGCATTCGGACAATGGCAAGGAGATCAAGAACGCAATTACAGAGAAGTTTTTGACTGAATTAGGAATTCTACACACAACTACAAATCCTCGTACACCACAACAGAATGGAAGGATAGAACGTGAGATGAGAACCATCGTTGAAGCTGCACGCTCAGCCCTTACACCAGCCAACTTGAGTATAAGACTGTGGACGGAGGCAGTTTCATACGCGGTTTTCACAATTAATCAGACTGGAACAAGTACTGTGAAAGGGAAAACTCCAGCTGAGCTATGGTTTACGTCAGATGGATTTGAATAAGTTGAGAACATTCGAATGCGAGTGCTACATTTTCCTGCCAGCACGCACTCTATCAAGTGGTGAGGCAAGTTCGACCGCAAGTCAGAGAAGGGCTACCTGGTAGGCTACGATCTGAACTCACCGGCTTATCGAGTCTACATTCCTGGTCGCCGTGATATTGTCAGCGAAGCAAATGTAGATTTCAACGAGGAACACGAGATGAGCATGACTGAAGTATTGACTGAGACAAGCGCCGAGGAAGGTAAGAACGAGCCAGAACAGCCAGATGAGTCAAGTGAAGACCAAAATGAAGATGAACCCAAAGAAGAAGACAGCGGCGAAGAAGACGGTGCCAGTGAAAACGAAACTGAACCAGCTCCGGAAACTGCTAAGAGACCAGTTCGCTCGACGAGAGGAATATTGCCAAAGAGAATTGGAGACTTCATAATGTGGTACAGCAACGGTGCTACAAACGAAGATATAGCATTGATTGGTGAAGCAGAGGAAATTGAGGTGTCTGATGCACTAAAGGATCCAAAATGGCGACGAGCTATGAAGGAAGAATACAAATCGTTAGTTGACAGGAAGACGTGGAGACTGGTAGACTGCCCGAAAGGAGTGAGACCATTGACCTGCAGATGGGTCTTGACTGAAAAATCAAGTGGCAAGCTGAAGGCAAGACTGGTGGCTCGAGGGTTCGAGCAACAAAAGGGAATCGACTACGATGGGATATTCAGTCCTGTAGCAGGTTATTCATCGATTCGACCGATTCTGAGCCATGTAGCCTCAGAGAAATGGAAACTGATCGCATTTGATGTAAAGACGGCATTTCTGTACGGCAAGTTGAAAGAAGTGATCCACATGGTACAGCCTGAAGGATTTGAGGACGGGTCAGGCCGAGTATGCGAGCTGTCCAAGGCTATTTATGGACTCAAACAGGCACCAAAGCAATGGAATCAGCAGATCACTGGATTGCCCGAAGGATTTGGATTGGAAAGTTCAGACGATTATCCAAGTGTATTCTACAACAGCGACAAAACCACCATAGTGGCATTAGCTGTGGATGATGGATTAATCGCAGGCAAGGATGAAAAAGAGATTTTCGACCTCTTGAAGTTGATTGGAAAGAGTTTCGAAATAAAACACAGCAAAACTTTCCAAAACCTGTTCACGTACCTTGGAATGGACTTGAAAATCGACTCAAAAGGAATCTTTATGAGTCAACCAAAATATACACAGAAGATTTTGAAAAGAATGGACATGGAACAGTGCGATCCGGCTCCAACTCCCATTGAACCTGGCATAGTGACCGAGTCAGCAGATTTTGTGAATGACGAAAAAGTGCCTGCTGGGGCACCTTACCGCGAGGCCATCGGTAGTCTACTCTACCTGGCGACAATCTCAAGGCCCGAGATCAGCTACGCGGTGAATTATCTCAGCCGACATTGTTGTGATCCAAAGAAGAGTCATTGGAAAATGACAAAACGGATCTTCCAGCATCTGAAAGCTACACAATTAAGGTGTATACAGATGCTGATTTCGGAGGAGAGAAGGAATCAATGAAGTCAACCAGTGGCGGTCTGATATTCAGAGGAGGTACAATTGTCCGGTATTCCCTGAGACAGAAAGTTGTGTCAACGTCAACAGCCGAGGCAGAGTACAGAGCAGCATATCAAGTGATCGACGACGTTTGTTGGCTGAAACGACTGGCTCTAGAACTTGGCATCTTGAAAGAAGATCATCCGATCCCAACGTTTGTGGACAACAAGTCAGCTGTCCACATGTTGCAAAACACACACGAGGGTAAATTAAATAAGGGAAAGAAACACATTGAGATTCTGAGAAAGTTTATAAAGTATCACACTGAAGTCACTATTAACATTGAGCACATTGAAGGAAAGAGGCAAATTGCAGATATTTTTACAAAGCCTTTGAGTAAAGCTTTGTTTGAGGTAAATCGTTCATATTTGATTAAGGAGGAGTGTTGAGTTTAAATCAAATTTCAGAATGTAAACATAACCTTAAAGTCTTATACCAAAAAGAAATGAGAAAAGTGACAGGTGTGCTCCAAATTGTAATCTAGGACATTATTGTAAAAGATAGAGAGTCGACTGGAAGCGTTGTGAGGAACTGGTTGGCGTACATCAGAAAAGTTTGAGTAACGGAAAGGTCTTCTTGGCACCACGTTTTTTTGTGCTCAATTTTTCACTCTACGTTTTTTTTTTATGAATAAACAATTCGATTCTACAATTGGAGAGTTCTCTGGTGTTCCTTACCCACTGTAAAATCACAACAAAATGCAAATCGGAAATCCGATATTAAGTTCCTGGCACTTATAAATCTTTAGTTTCTCATATATGAATTTGTTTGAATAATTTTGCGTTAGATTCAAAATGAAAAGTACCTATCTTTACTGCACATGTTGGGGAAATATTGGCACTTGATATATCGTAAATTTTGCAGCAGAGAGGTACAAACAGATTTTAATTAGCAGCACGCTGCCGGGTAATTTTAGCCATTTGAGTGCGCCATTTTGAGATAGAGAGAAAAAGTAGTACGAGGGTTGCCTTTTATATTTCGGGATTAGAGAACAAAAACAAATACTGATCATCGAAAATCACTTTATTGTTTTTCAAAATATTCCCCATGAAGATCTATACACTTTTGCATGCGTTTGAACCAATTGTCGAAGCACTTTTGCCACTCTGATTGAGGTATCTCCAACACATGCATTCTGAATGCAGCAACCGCTTCTTCAGGTGTCGAAAAACGTTGACCTCTCAGTTTGTTTTTTACGTACGAGAATAAAAAGAAGTCATTCGGTGCCAAGTCAGGACTATACGGCGGATGACCCATCAAATCGATGTTTTGGGTGCTCAAAAATGCAGTTGTCGCAGCCGATGTGTGAGAGCTCGTATTGTCGTGGTGAAGAGTGATCCGTCTTCGGCGGTTGGTTTTCCTGATTTCTTGGAAGACAACTGGCAAACAAATGGTTGTGTACCACTCAGAATTGACTGTTCTGCGTTGTTCTAGTGGTACGGTTGCGACATGTCCAGATTTTCCGAAAAAACAGGCGACCATTTGCTTGGAAGTGCTTCGTGCGCGAACAACTTTTGTTGGATTTGGCTCATCTTGAAACACCCAGACAGTCGACTGCTGTTTACTTTCGGGCTCATACGCGTAAATCCACGATTCATCACCTGTCACGATGTCATAGGCGTATTTCGAAGCACCGCGACAGTATTTTTTGAGCATTTCTTTCGACCAATTGACACGAGCCTTTTTTTGGGCGATTAACAAATTGTGTGGGATCCAACGCGAACAATTTTTTTTGACAGTCAAATGTTTATGCAATATTGAATGTATGCTGGTCCCACTAACGCCTAAGGTTGTCTCAATCTCACGATAGGTCACGTGACGATCTTCCAATATCAGTTCGCGCACAGCATCAATGGTTTTCGGAACAACAACTGATTTCGGACGACCTTCACCAATTTCATCTTGGAGTGAACTACGACCACGATTGAATTCACCATACCATCGATAAACACTGGTCCTTGGTGGAGCTTCATCGCCAAAAATTGAATTAAGTTCATCCACGCACTGTTGCTGAGTTAATCCACGCCGAAAGTTGTAAAAAATAATCGCACGAAAATGTTGACGATTTAATTCCATTTTTGGGCCGCGATGAATCTTTTAAGTTACTGTAAACAACACAAATAGCGCTCGTATGTCAAAACGTTCTGAGTGCGTATAACGTCAAAAATGTCCAACTTTACGACAGAGCTGTCAATTGCCGGATTGCAACACTAGGGTTGCCAAATCCCGAAACATAAGAGGCAACCCTCGTATTTTCGAAGTCAGTTACACAAAAAGTGTTTTTGACGATAACATTTTGGAAAAGTAATTCTGCAAAACAGTACGTTAACAAAAATCTGGACATCTACAAATTCATTTTCGGAAACGAGTTATAGTTTTGTGTATTTCATTACAATGCAAAAAAAAAAAAACCTTGAAGAAAACAAAACACAAGTCTATGGAGAAAACCCTGCTGTTAAGCATGGAGGGGAAACAGTGATGTTTCTTTACTGAGAGTGTCGCTAATCTTGGGCAAAACAACCTGATTACGTGTGAAATCCAAGAAATTGCCAGTGAGATTCATAGAAATAAATCTTAACATATTGATTACATTTTAACTAAAAAAAATATGAGCCAAGGAAATGAAATTGAAAGTCTGTTCCATATCAATTGAATAATAGATAAAAATTCCACCGAATTAAACATTGTAAAGATATCAGTGAAGAGGGTCGAAATGGGGAAAACTTCTTAAAACCTGGTGTAAGTGGTGATGAATCATGGTGTTTCAATGGGAACATGAAATAAAGCATCTGAGTGTTAAATGGCAGTCACCAAATGAAGGGAATCTAAAAAGGAAAAAAAAGAAAAGACGTACGACGACCGCCATCCTCAATGTCATCCCAATAACGATGTGCTTGTCAAACGAGCAAATTAATGTATTTCGGTTCTCGGAGATTATTTTTACCAAATAAATTAGGGCGGAAGGCCCCACCGGTGAATCGTTACAGGGCTCTTCTTGTCTTGTTCCGCGGTGGGAGGTGCAACTATGCGATTAAATTTGTCGTAGGGACCCGTCAATTACGCAATGCTGAATAAGGTAGTCAATAAAAAGCACAGGTTTACTTTTCAAGTAAATCAAAGAGAAATATAAGTATTGGAAGTGGTGAACAACCAACCACAGACATGGCAGAAGCGGCAAGCCAGCTAATACATCTAGATGAGAGCTGCGATGTGGTCGCCGAGAATACTACCAACGAAGCCTGTACAGACTCATTCTTGATCACCATCAGTGCCAGAATGCGAGTGGACCTGATAAGAGTTAAAACATCGGGAAACGGTACAACAAGCAAATAAGGAGAGAAACCAGTTCCAGATTTTAGAGGAACACAACTTTTATCCCGAAACAATCAACGAAATAAACAACAGACAGTGCATCATCACTGGTAAGCCACCCACCGCCAATAAAATTTTACAGACCGATATCTACAGAGGGTTATATATAAGAGATAAAAAAAAAATAGCGTTACGTGATTTATGGTCGATCCGTCAAGTGTATTCCAAAATAAGTAAATTAAAAAAAAAAAAAATAAATAAAGGAGAATATAAATTTTAAAAAATGAAACAAGTAAGTAGAATAAATTACAAAATAAATTCGATTTTAAAACGAGATAACAGGATACTAAAATGAAAAAAAACTGTATAAATAAATAAATTACTAAATAAATGAATTAAACGTACAATAAAAGATACACGCCTGCATACATTTCATTAAGCGGTTAAACTACTCTGGAATTTCAAAAAATCGAACAAGTTTCATTTTTTTTATATTACTTCTCCCAGGAAAGGGGAATCTATAGCACCGAGTCAGCGTCATGATATGCTATTTTTTTCTCAACCATATCCATCAGCCAAGCTCCGAAATATGCTCAAGGATTTCTCCCCACTATTTCACAAAGCCTATAGCTTAATGGGGTGGTATTTCACTCTCATATATCGGCACTCCTACCGGGATCCGGTCTTGGCCTTATTTAACAAATCTCTCCACCAGTCCCGATTTCGAGCTGATGTCATCCAGTTTGGCACTACCAGACTCTGGGCGTCCTGGTCTACGCCATCCCTCCATCGCGGACTAGGTCTCTCGCGCTGTCTCCTTCCATACATCCTGCCAAAAAGGACTTTCCGGGCAGGCTCCTCTTCGCTCATTCGAGCTAGATGTTCCGCCCACCGGGGAATCTGCCGAGCTTGATTTTTCTTACAACATTAGCTTCAAGGTAGATTGCGTACAATTCATGGTTGTAGCGTCTCCGGAATCGTCCTCCCTCACATACGGGGCAAAAATTCTCCTTAAGACCTTTCTCTCGAACGCGGCCAAGAGTTCAGAGTGCCTTTTATTAAGCACACAGGTTTTGGATCCATACATGAGTACTGGTGAGACTATGGTCTTGTACAGTAATAGCTTGGATGTTCTGGATAAATTTCGGGATTTAAAGAGCCTTGATAGACCATAGTATTTCTTCTTCCATATCGTTATCGGCTGATACTATTGACCCAAGGTAGTTAAAGGATTTCACTACTTTAAATTCGTGCTCCACAACCCCGATAGTTTGTCTAACGTTAGGTCTTCTCTTCGCAGAAATTGCCACCATGTACTTACTTTTTCCCTCATTAATGTGCAGTCCCAGTTTTTGTGCTGCCTGCTCGATCTGGGTGAAGGATTCCTGTACCGCCGATTCGGTTCTACCGATGATGTCGATGTCATCTGCGTAGGCAAGTATCTGGCTGGACTTGGTGACAATAGTCCCTCTTGTTGTAACGCCAGAGTCACGGATTGCTTTCTCCAACGCTAGGTTGAAGAGGAGGCAGGCCAGACCGTCCCCTTGTCGGAGTCCATTATAGATGTTTATTGGTTTGAACAGCAATCCCACTATTTTTACTTCACTAGTTAGGTTGGTCATGGTCAACCTACAAAGTCATATCAATTTGTTTGGAATGCCGAATTCTCTCTGTCGTAGGTGGCCTTAAAGTCTGTAAACAGATGCTATAATGGAATCTTAAATTCTTGACATTTTTCCATCGCCTGCCTAAGGGTGAATATCTGATCAATTGCTGATTTGCCTGGGATGAAGCCACACTGATATTGACCAATGATGGTGTAGCGTTCTACGAATGCACAATTTCACACAGGTAAGGTTCCTAACCTTCAACGAAATACCTAACCTGAAAACGTTGCACGCGTCCCACGGACGCGTGTCCCAAAATCCCACTGAAACATTTGGCCAACGTTGAGCCCGACACTAAATAGCAAGGAACTGAACGTCCCAAAGCTTTAATGTCAAGCCCAACAATTCGAATAAAGCATACCTGAAACAAAGGAGAACATTCATGCATCCGATCCTCAAAGACCGAAATGCGCCACACTCCAGCACTGCACAATCGAAAATCCTGAACATCTACACGATGTTGTTATCGCCAGCAAATTAGCCGACCAACGGATGCACGTGCGGGTGGTCTGCCACAAGGACCACCAAATCTATCGGCAAACAAAAGAATTGCTATCATCAAAGAATGAGCCGATCAACGGATGCACGTGCGGGTAATCTAATGCAAGGACCACCCAAATCCGTTGAACAACAGAAGGCAGCCACGACCTATCGCAATCGATAATATCTCAACGAGATATCCGATGATTTATGAGGAGTTAAGCCAACAAAGGCAATACTCCGGCCCCACGGCCACGCTAGAATTTCGCACCACTATAAGGATCTAATGGATTTCGATTCCGAGTACCAAGTTCGATTAAGACCCACGGGCTGTACGTTCAAACAATCGCCGAATATCTCCGGTCTGGGCGCCAGATGTTCTGTGCAAACAGAAGGCCGTGGAGATGAAATGCCAGCGACAATAATGATGTATGCAAAGAATGACTTTCCCCTTTCAGGAAACTACAAAATATCCCGGGGGATGTTTTAACATGCTGATAACAGAGATATTGACGATTCTGTTAATGGACAGAATGGGAAATTGTCTCTGGGGAAGATGCAGATACGATCTGGATCAAGATACTTGTGGGTAGCATAGAGGAGTCTAATTGGGATCGTCACCGGGACGAGAGGTCTGTATCGAACGGTCGAGATTGAACTTTCGAGCATCCGAGGAGGTCGAGAACGAGAGAGAACTCGACGAGGAGGTATCCGTCGTTTCGCCGTTGCGCTAGAGTATCTCACCGCGAAACGATTAAAGGTAATAGTAAACCTTCCGTGTCGTAAAAAGGAAATGTGTGTCGGTTGTCGTGTAATTCGGATTTATACGTTGAAGTTTATGTGTAACGAAAGATGCTAAAACATTTACAATAAAATAGAAAGTGAAAATATCTCTCAGCGTTTTATTTGTGACAATGCCCCTGTGTTCCAGGTTGTTTCTCTCTTCGTGAACAGGGTTCGGCGGAACACTTCGGTGACACTTCGACAACAACATACTTATCCGCCAAAATGGCTTTAGCGTATGGGGTTTATCCGATCTTGTAGGATAGTGGAAAGTATCTTATAGGCGGTACTCAGCAATGTTATACCCCTATAGTTGCTGCACAGTGTGATATCTCCTTTCTTATGTATGGGGCAAATTATACCGCGACGCCAATCTTCCGACATCTTCTCTTGCTCCCATACGTTCACCACCATCTCATGAATTGCGTGATGTAACGCTGTCCCTCCTTGTTTGATCAGCTCAGCTCGTATGCCATCAGCTCCAGGGGCTTTATTTGATTTGTGCTTCTAATGCTTGGTGGCGGCAACATTTGGTCTTGATCCTGCATTGGTGGAACCTCCAATTCTTCTGTGAGCTGACCATTTAGCAATTCATTGAAGTGCACTTCCATCGCTCCAGAATGCCTTCAGGATCGGTGATCAATTACCCTCTTTATCGTTGACCCTACCTACCCATTCATTAAATGTGCCGAACTGCACAATGGTAAGAGTGGTCAGTTGAATCTAGGTTTACACAATCAAACGCAAGACAAAACGTCTTTACCAAATCAGCCATTCAGGCGGTGTTTTTTGTTTTTCCTTGAAGGTGCTTAAGATTCTTATATATTAGAACACTATTATAAAGGAGATGCATTTATAAGTATCAGTATTAAGCTTCCCGATCGTGATCCTGCGCCTTGCACTCGGGGCATATATACGATTTTAAGTGAGTTAAGTCACTAAGAGCTGACCAGTATTAAAGAAAAGAACCAGCCAAAAATCACAATGAAGGTTATGCAAATTAATGTGAAGCATTGTAAGGCGACACAGGACATCCTGACATAAATGGCCAATGAGGAGAGAGCTGACGTCGTCGTGATCAGTGAACCATATAAAGCTCTCGAGAGCAACATGGATTAGAGATGAATTCAGACAAGCGGTCGTATTTATATTCAAAAGACACACCTTTCCAGGCACCGGAGACCAGCAGAGAGGCTTTATAAGGGCTATAATAAATGGCGTCAACCTTCATAGCTGTTATGCTCGGCCTACCTGGACAATATTTGAATATCGGACCATATTTAAGCACCTCATCGTAAATATAAGAGACAGAGAGTCCGCCTTCATAGTCGGTGACTTCAATGTATGAGCGATCGAAGCAAGCATACCAATATAAGGGGATACAAGGTATTGAAAACATTTGCGCTCTTAGAAATTGGCAAAGCAAATACGAACAGGAAGAACACATAACCCAAAGCAGGAAGGGGATCGGTAATAGACATTACCCTTACCTACAATCAACTCATACGGATAAATGGGAGGTTAGTGAAAGATACCGTCACAGTGAGCACCAGGCTATAATAGTGGAATTAAGAGGAAGGGATGACAGCCACCATATAGCACGAATAGGTTCTAATTATAAGGACACCGTGTTCGATGAAGGTCTCTGTCAAGTAATAATGAGGACCTACAACACAACAATCGAAAGAAGCGCGGGGGAAATTGTCCACAAGTTAATAGAGATAGTGCATACAGTGACGAATGGAAGAATACCATGCCACTGGTGGATGGACCAAATTAAAAAACTAAGAGCACACTGCTTGCATTCCCGTCGCAGGGTGCAAAGATCAAGAGGAAGAGCTGGATTTCAAAAATCCCTCGACAACGTAAGAAAGTTAAAGTGTGACTTAATAATGACCTAAAAAAGCACAGCAGTTGAGATGTTTCAAACATATAGGAGAATCAGACATAAATCCTTGGGGCATGGCAAAACAGAATGAACGTAAAGCCCCACACATGTCCCAATATGTTGTGCTCAATTGTAGAGCACCTCTTCCCCGAAATGGAACGTTGCCATAAGGATCGGCACCGAGTCCACCCCAGAACAGTTGCTAGAAAAAATACAGAGCGCATGCAAAAGAAAACGCGACAGAAAAGCTCCTGCATCCGACAGGATCCCAAACAAACCTATCAAAGTTAGAATGAGACTAGAGGTATCCCAATCTGCATTGCAGAAATACCTAGAGGAAGGAATGTTTCCCGACGCACGGAAAATCCAGTATCTAGAACAAAGGAAAGAAATCATCATCATCATCATCATCGGCACTACAACTGGGATCCGGACTTGGCCTTATTTAGCAAGTCTCGAGGCTTGTTAAATTTTCCATAATAAATTATTTTTACGGGTAAGATTATTAGCCTTGCGCCAAAAAAGGGAAGAAATAAACCACAAAATGTTCCTCCTGGAACAACAACGGAGCGAATATGGCTTCAGGAAGAACCGAGTCAATATGGCTTCAGGAAGAACCGAGCCAATATGGCTTGAGGAAGAATGGAACCAATGTGGTTTCAGGAAGAATGGAGCCAATATGGCTTCAGGAAATCACGATCGACTATCGACGCAATCAAAACAGTGGTAGACATGACAGCTGAAGCTATAAATCTAGAAAGGAGAAACAAAGAAATACTGTGCCATCGTTACACTGGACATAAAAAATGCCTTAACTCGGCTAATTGGTTGTCCATCAAAAGAGTGGGCACGCCTAAAAACCGTCATAAGCAACTTCACCAACAGAAATCTTATGTACGATCTGGACGAAGGTAGAAAATTCTATGATGTGTTGGCAGGAGTTCCCCAAGGGTCAGTACTTAGTTCACTCCGATGGAGTATTATGTACGGCGTCTTACAAATAATGCTACCGCACAAACAACATTGCAGTTGAAACAAGTATTAAAGCATCATCATAATTGATGAGGTGGAAGCGGACACTAATGAAGCAATTCGACTAATTAAAGACCGCCTACAATCAGTCGGAGTAGAACTAGGCGACCACAAAACAGAGACAGTCCTAACAAATAGTCGAAAACGTGTGGAATATGTTAACTTCCAGATCGGAAATCAAACCATACCATCAAAGAAAGTTATTAAATACTTGGGAGACCTGCTCGACTATACACTAAGAGAGTATGAGAGAAAGAAAGCCGCAAACGTACCGCAGCTCTATCCGCAATATTGTCAAACACTGGTGATACTGATATTGTAAAAGAATTATCCTATCAAGGGTAGTCACAGTAACATTAGTGTATGCCGCCCCAGTACTAACGTTAATTAAACAGAATCAAGATAGAATTCACTTAATTTTTTTTTATAATATAATTTTTACTTTTAAATTATTTTCCTTTTTTTCAACTTCCACTTTTGCAACTTAATTCAATGAGTATTCAAACCCGACTGACTCTCTTAACAAATTTCATCATCATCAAGTTTCTCCACCGGTATCCGGTTGTTATCCGAGACTTGTTAAATTGTCCATAATATATTTCTTTTCTCGGGAAAGGTTATTAGCTTTGCGGCCACCTTTCTCAGGAAGTCGCTGCATGCATTGGTTTACTAGTTGGCGGGTGCCAAAGTAGCTATCCAGGGGTGGCACGTCGAGACTGCATGTCAACTTGGATTGAACAGGGACAAGGATCGTCCTGGCCTTCGCCCGGTTGAAAGCAGAGACTTTGCCCCGTATTTGCGAACATAGGTCGGGAGCCTCTTCTCAGGCACTACGCAGGTTCCCACACTTTACATGAGAATACTAATGACAAAGGACTACGAGTCATCGAACTAGCAGCATCAAAAAACTTGGTCGTTGCGAGTACCAGGTTTCCGCGTAAAGATATCCGCAATGACGATGATGACGGTACGAACGTACCGAGGTGCCAACGTCGAGTCGGATCACTATCTTGTTGGAATAGTTTTCCGAACGCGGATTGCCTTACGGAGACGTCTTGCATCTGTGGATCAGGCTCAAATCAACACGGCTGCCTTACGCAATGAGAACACCTGTAACACCTGTAAACTTGTCCTCGAGGAGCTCGATGGAGGGAGAGCAAGTCCTAGGGCCAGAATGCCGGGCGTAGGACAGAAATCGACACGCCTTAAGAATACTGTCATTAGTACTGCCAACTCCATCTTAGGCAGTAGTCGTAGAGATCGGAGCGACGGTTTTGATGATGAGTGCAAACTAGCGACGCAGCAGTCTCATAGATGCAAGTACGCGAGGAGAAATAAAAAGATCTCAGAAGATCTGAAAAAGTCACCACAGACAAAAGAAAAGTGCCTGGGAAAAAATTCTAGTCTGTGCAATAGAGAAAAGTAGAGAACGACGTCCGCACCATGTGGGGAAGTTCTATCAAAAAATACGATTGGTCAGATATTCACCCTTATCCAGGCGATGGGAAAAAGTCTGGAATTTAAAATTCCATTATATCATCTATTCATTGACTTTAAGCTCGGGTACGACAGCATAGCCAGGGCAGAACTATATGAGAGAGCTCGGCGTTCCAAACAAATTGATACGATTTTGTAGGTTGACCATGACCAACGTAACTAGTCAAGTAAAAATAGCGGGATTGCTGTCCAAACCAATAAACATCTTCTATGGACTTCAACAAGGGGGCGGTCTGGCCAGCCTCCTCTTCAACCGGGCGTTGGAAAAAGCAATCCGTGACTGTGGAATTACAAATAGAGGGATTATTGTCACCAAGTCCAGCCAGATACTTGCCTACGCAGACGACATCGACATCATCGGTAGATTTGATTCGGCACGAAAACTGTGACTGCATATTAATGAGGGTAAAACTAAGTACATGGTAGCAACTTCTGCGAAGAGAAGACCTAACGTTGGTCAAACTATCAGGGTAGCGGAGCACGAATTTAAAGTGGTGGAATCCTTTAACTACCTTGGGTCAATAGTATCAGCCAATAACAATATGGAAGAAGAAATATGTGGACAACTGATCAAATCCAACAAAGCCTACTAAGGCTCTTTAAATCCCGAAATTTATCTAGAACATCCAAGCTACTACTGTACAAGACCATGGTCATACCAGTACTCATGTATGGATCTGAGACCCGGGTGCTCAATAAAAGGCGCTCTGAACTCTTAGCCGCGCTCGAGAGGAAGGTCTTAAGGAGAATTGTTGGCCCCGTATGAGAGGGACGACGCCTCCGGAGACGCTTCAACCATGAGTTGTACGCGATCTATGTTCAAGTTAATGTTGTAAGAAAAATCAAGCTCGGCAGATTCCCCGGTGGGCGGAACATCTAGCTCGAATGAGCGAAGAGGAGCCTGCCCGGAAAGTCCTTTTTGGCAGGATGTATGGAAGGAGACAGCGCGAGAGACCTTGTCTGCGATGGGGGGATGAGGTAGACCAGGACGCCCACAGCCTGGTAGTGCCAAACCGGATGACATCGGCTCGAAATTGGGATCGGTGGAGAGATTTGTTAAATAGGGCCAATATCGGATCCCGGTTGTAGTGTCGATGATGTTGATGATTTCAGTTAATCGCCATGAGGTTGAAAAAGATTGGTCAGAAACGTTCGTTTGAGTTTGCGAAACTGAATGTACTATTTTTAGCAAACGAGTGAATTGGATTGTGGGTAATTGGCAAGAGATAGTTGATAAAAATGCGGACGAGAATATGTGAGAATACAAAGTCCTGAGGAACATCAGCATTAATTCCATGGGAAGCAGATTTGACACCAGCCAGAATCACTTGGATTGTGCAACTAAAAAGTTAACCCTCTTGTTGGTTCCCAACGTAAATGATTGAATACACTAGGGAAACCACAGATCACACGAAGGCGATTACTTCTTACACACAGGCGAAAGACCATACATTTCTTTTCCCAAACAATAATAATTATAACAAAAAGGTGTCACCATTATGCAGAAAGGTTACAAACTGATACCAGCAACACCTTCTTGTTATGTTGGGTCATATTAAATTAAAGACCTTACATGTAAACGCAATTGTTAGAGAACGATTCCAGAGACGCTACCACCATGAGTTGTACGCGATCTATCTTGAAGCTAACGTTGTAAGAAAAATTAAGCTCGGTAGACTCCGGTGGGTGGGACACCTAGCTCGAATGAGCGAAGAGGATCCTTCCCGGAAAGCCCTTTGTGGAAGGCGACAGCGCGGCGGACCTTGTCTGCGATGGGGGAATGGCGTATACCAGGACGACTAGAGCCTGGAAGAGCCAAACTGGATAACATCGGCTCGAAATAGGGACCGATGGAGAGACTTGCTAAATAAGGTCAGGACCGTATCCCGGTTGTAGTTCCGATTATGATGATGAATATATGCGTAAATTTGTAAACACGTTTACGACATTTATCCACTGCACCCGCTAAGAGCTGTAATCTGTGTGTAAATTTGTAAACATTTTCACGCAAAGTTCTGCATTACCGCTAGCATTGTGATACAAAATGTGTACAGTCACGCCGATCATAAAAAGTTCAAGCTACATATACTCACATATAACTCAGTTTGGGCAGAAGTTCTACAAATAAGACAATTGAAGAAAATGATGAGCACACAGGCTTTGAGCATTAAGAACTATATGCGGCTTGAGGACGATTTCCGAATCAGCAGCGTCTGTCATAGCCGGATACCCCAGCTGAAGACGTTCTTCGAATCCATGAAACGCAAGCACCGAAGCATGAACCTCATGGCAGAATGGTGATATAGCGTTTGGGATGATAGTGAAGAACGTGTGATTCGAACTGACGCTATGACAGTTAGAATCACCAAAAATTGAACCAAAGCCCAACCCATCAGCCCACCGCCGTGTGTAGAATTCGATTTTTAAACTCAAGTATATTCCAGTGATGTGAATTGTTATGTTATCGCTATGGTATACGGCTCTGATGTATTTGCTTATTCGATTTTCGTTCGGTGTTCTTCACTATTTGCTTGCGTTTTGTGTGTCTATCTCTTAGAGACGCGACAGTGATAATGAAGTTTGTCATAGACGCATATCACAGCTGAAGATATTCTTCTATAAAACGTGAGCCATGTAGCATGAAGTGTTTGGTGGAATGGCGACAATGCAGTTACATTTAAGGGTACTTCAAAATCCCATTTTGTGCGCGCGTTAGTGTAAAAAAAAATGTTATAAGATAGAGTAGTTTCTGTCACCATATGGCTTAAAGAGCTTAAAGGAAGACGGCCCTTTAAACTTATCCCATTTGCAGAGGCTTGGATAGGACGCCCATACGGAAACTGCAACTACTACCTTACGCAATTCTTGTCGGGGCGTGTTGAGTGTTGAAAATACCTTAAATGTTTTAGATACGACAGTCCACAATACGAAGAGCGAGAAAGGATGCTGAACGTGTAATTTTTGCATACAGCCGTTTGCCCAATGGAGAAACAATCTTCTGATGCGGGGACGCTTCGTATGCGACCAGAAGAGTGCTGGACCGAAATCTGCACTCTAATAATCCTAGTGTAGAATAAGTTACGCGAACTCCAAGGAGCACGACCAGAAATTACAGAAAACAATAGGAGACTAGCTTAAACAAATAACCAGCCCCACAAAGGAAAGTCCAAAATTAGTCCCACGGGGAGAATGGTAGAAGATGCAGAGGTGTGTATTTGTACGTAGGCGCAGCCTTGTCACATATTGTACAACACTGTGTGAATCGTGCATGGGAAAGGTTCGAGCCCGTGGTATCTTTCGAAGATTACACATCCTTTGGCGCAACCACAAAAAAGAAGAAAAAAATGGAGGGAAGTCACAACTGCTTTTTTCACACAAAAATCTTTAAATAGTATTTTCTAAACAGCATTATTGTGAGTTAGAAATACTTTACTACAATTTTTTACTAAGTTTTCTTTCAAATGCCCACCATTTATGCAGAGTGATATTAAAAAATGTCCGTATGTCCTTCTTTAGCTGTCGAGATGCAACAGTTAAAAACCTTTCGTTTTTGTTCTGGGTTAAAAATTGTAGGTGAAAGTTTTTAATCCGTAGATCATTTCCTCTTAGACCGGTTTCTCCACACTGCCTTTTTTCTATAAATTAATTCAAGACAGATGTTATTATACTCTTTAAAGTGTAGGTAATAGAGACCTATAAACGTATTTTTCATTTCTTTTAATCTTATCTTCGAAAAAAAAATTAAAATTAGATTACTTGTCAACGTTGTAGTGAGGTTTAATCACTTAATAATAAATAAGTTGATAAAACACCTAAAATGCACAGTGTTATGCGGATTATTAAAAGAATCATTTAGATAAGAACGCTTGGACTTTGTGTTCATATTAAATTTTAGCGAAATAAAAGTATTGGAAAGCTGCGGACTCTGGACGTAAAAAAAAGTTTTTTATAAGACAGTGTGCAAATTTAGTCGTCAGGTTATATTTTATGCGACTGTAATTAGAATTGACTCAATGTTTGTACATCAAGAGTCATAAATTTAATAAAAAAAAAAACTGTAATTAGCTCTTGTTTTTTATTTATCACTGGCTAATTACTATTCTATAGATGAGAAAATTTAAATCTCAATAACGTTGTAAGGTATAAAGCTCTATAAAAACAGAAAGTATGATGCAGATAATACTTATAATAAATTAATGTCTACTCATTCTTATTCATACATTGATTTATGACTGATTGTGATAAAAAACAAGCCACAATTTCAATTACATCTATGGATTTAGTTTGTTACTGTTTGTTACTCAATGATATCTGGTAATTGTATATGTTTGAATTGCCAAATGAAATAAATATGCCATCACTTTTTTAAATCCTGTTTTATTTGAAAGACAAATTGCGTCGCTCTTTATTACGACTTCTATATAGAAGAGGGGTGAAGTGTTTTCATCACTAGTCGAGAAATACAGGAATTGCGATTTGGTTAGCAGATGCTGCGGATTAAAATTATTTTACAATGCCATCTAATTGCGGAAGCGCTATTGATTGCCATCTTAAAAAAATATTGCAAATCCTAAATCAGACGGTGCATTGCAGTGCTATTAATCATTTCATAACAGGAAAAACTATTTTAAAAATGTATTTTTTGATCTGAACTTCGAATAAATTTCTCATGCAAATGATCTTCGAGCTTTATAGATATATTCATGGAAAAATACTTGTGGAAGTAAATCTGGCCAACCTGTTTTATTTGAATGTTAAGGAATTTTTCTAAAAGCCTATGGCGTAGAGACGGAAGCTACTGGTAGAAAGATGTATGCGAGAGAGCGGGTGGGCTTAAGATGAAAGGCAAGATTTAGTCTTTAACCGCTTACTTAATTTAACCCGTAACCAAATTTTTATTTACAACCGAGTCTTTTTTCTTCAAATTTTAAAGTGATTGCTTATTAAATTGTGGGCATCTTAGTAAGGTGAAATAATGCCATATGTAAATTATATTATATTATATTATATTTAGAATGCTACCCTCTTTTGACATAAAAGAAGATTCTAGTGAAGTTTATTTTATATTCATCCAACCGTTTACTTGCAAATTATTTGAATAATACCTACTACGCTATTTGACGGTTGAATGTTTCATCACTTAGGTTAGCACTGGCCTGGATCTATAACTTGTCGATAATAAGACTTCACTGTATTATTGTGCTATCTTTACTCGATGCTGGTCATATCCACACGGGTTAAACTAGTTTTTTTTTCTCACGAAAGGTGAGCGTACAGCGCTGAATCTACGTTTTTTTGTCAACCGGGTGTAGTGCTCCCAATATACATATCCCATCCATCATCCCTCTTTCCTAAACGACTTCCAAAAATCGTCATCCTACATACATAGCAGCTGCAATAGCGGTTGCTTAATATAACGATCCCAGAATCGTCACCAAGCAAATATAGCAAATACTCAATGTGACGATTCTGAAATCAAATCGAGCAACCAGAACCCATTTTCCCACACAATATACATACCTCGTCTCCCAATATACATATCCCATCCATCACCCTGTGGCGGTTCCGCCAAACCCCACGGTTCGCCTTCCTAAAAAACACCCATAACTCTATTCAATCACATAATTTCGATAATGCAATCGCATTAGCACCTTAAATGCCATACGCATCAAGGATTATCTTAGGTTGATCTAAAAAGCCCCTGGAAAAGAGAATTCTTACCTGGATGCATAACTTCGCATTTAAAATCCCCTATAAGAGATCTCTCCAAGCTTATCATAAATGTCCTGAAAGAAAATTCATCGGCCCATATATAATACAACCGTATAATCAGGAAATATTACCCTTGAGTTGGCTTATCCCAGCTTCATCATGTGTATCATAAATTACCAGACATACACATTGGCTGGCGGCCTACACCCAAGGGACCAAAACAAATACATGCATCTCTTGGCACCAATTAAATCCTACAGCATAAGCAAATGCAAATAGGAAATCATTACTTACCCTTACCAGTGATGCCATAAACACCATTTCCTGGTAATCTAGCCAAAACCTATTAACGCCATTTCTTCGTTGCGCCGCGTCTATTTATTTAGCCACGACGCACATCTCAAATAAAGATCCAATTAGCATCTGACGAATATCGGTTTTGTTTGTTTTACCATACTCGCATCCCATGAATGCACATTATCCCTTTCTTTGTCTAGAGTGTTTCCCATGACTTTGATCCATAAAAGAATCAGTGTACACACATACATGTGTACTGTGGGGATCTTCTGTATGAGATCTGTTGGTTACCCCAAAGAGAGACTTTACGTCTCTTTTGGAACAGGAAATGCATCTTTAATTTAAGAGAGCCAGTTTCACTGGCTGAATTTCTTTTGCCAACGAACGAATATCGTTGAGTCCTTTACCATCCGCCGACCGAGTTGGTCGTTGCCCACTCCCGCTCCCCCTTTCGCGCCACGGGGACGGGTACACCCCCACAGTCGCGTGTCTGAAACGCCGAGTCGCGAAAAATACTGTGCGTCAAAGTGAAAACATCACCAACGTTGAATCGAACAATTTATATCCGAAAATGTAGTCAGTGTCAATCGTGTGTGTAGTATCAAACAATCAAATAAGAAAATAAATTCCGGTGCGTCATATATGTTATGGCGCAAGACTAATGACCTTGCCCGAAAAAAACGAATCATTATGGAAAATTTAACAAGCCTCAGGACTTGCTAAATAAGGTCAAGACCGGTTCCCGGTTGTAGTGCCGATGATGGTGGTGGTCATATATGTTAAGTGTAAGAAATAATGTCAAAAAGACAGTTCCGTATATGTTAAGTGCAAAGATGTTTTTATGTATTGCCACCTCGCTTATAATATATTAAAATCTCAAGGATAGACAAAAGAGCTTTTTCTAACAATAAAAAACCAATAAAATGGTATTCAGTGCGTTTTATTCCTGGGACTACCATCCGTGCGTTCGCTTGTTTCTGGTAACAATTTCCTGCGGACATATTCCTCTTAGTGTTCGGCGTAACAATCGACGGAACGATCGATTAGTGATGGGGAGTGAAGTGCCCGTGTCCGGCATAATACTTCTTCTCCCCACAACCCCACTTTCCTAAACGACTTCCAAAAATCGTCGTCCTACATACATAGCAGGTGCAATAGCGGTTGCTTAATATAACGATCCCATAATCGTCACCAAGCAAATATAGCACATACTCAATGTGACGATTCTGAAATCAAATCGAAGACCAGAATAACATACTCTTGTCGCACCGTAGCAGCTGCTCGATTGTGATTGACCAAAAGACAATCGTGCGTCGCCGGCTTTCAGGTACCTAGAGAGGAAGATGACATTATTTCCCCAGGTTCGACTTCGTTCATCAAAAAAAAAAAAAAAAAAAAAAAACTTAACGAAAAAAGAGAGAATAATTATACTTTTACAAGGCGTCGCGTTTCATCCTCTGACGAGTTCACATATCGGAGTTTAATTGTAATCATAGTCAACCGAACAGTTTAATTTTTAGTTGTAATCGTAGTTTGTGTTCAACCTACAATCGAACAGTTTAATTGTAATCATAGTTAGCGTTTAACGTACTTACCCAACAAATTCAATAATAAAAGGAAAGAAATAAAACAAGAGGAAGAAGTGTTTTCTTTGTCCCTACTATAATAGTCCCCGCTCTTCCCTCGGTCGACACGAGGAAGCACGGCCGGCGGACGCGATACAACAATTGGTAGCAGCGGTGGGATTGGATCGGTAAATCATCCCCAAAAATGAAACGGTGAGAATACGACAAAACTACAAGTTAAAAAAAAAAGCCGCAAAGACCAGGGCCAGTAAAAAACAGAAAACGATTCTACAAAAGAGTTAAAAAGAGTTTACTCCGAAACAAATTTAAGAAAGCAACTTCTATTAAAATTGCTCTCTCGGTTCTCTTTAGCGCTTTGTCCTTTTCTCCCCACTCTCCCTTTTAGTTATACGACCCTCAAAATTCCGTGACCTTACATTACTAGGCAGGCGGAAGTCAACACCAGCCTATTAAAAAATCCACCTCAGCACGCTCCTGAGAAGTCGTTAGATCAGAATCCATCCAGAATGGATCTCAAAGTTAGGATATCAGATGTCTTCAACATCGTCCCAATGTTCAATGGGAAATCATCTGAGTTAAATAAATTTATTTCATGTGGACATATTTTATTTAACTCTGTAAAAGACAGCGACCATCCAATATTCTTGGCGGTAGTCAAAACTCGGTTGGATGGCACTGCCTTTGAATTAATTTAATTCCATACACTGACCACTTGGGAGGCACTGAAAGAAAAACTCGAATCAGAATACAAAGAGGAACAGTCTCGTTCCTCCGCACATAACGAGTTGGTTTCCCTGAAACAACAATTTAAAGAAACCATACGGGAATTCGGCGACAGAGTCGGGGCTGTTCTGAGAAATCTGAACTCCGCTACGTACGTCATAACTAGTGACGAGGCAATTAGGATATTCCTGATAGAAGAGAACACCAAACTGGCGATACAGGTATTTTAGGACGGTTTAAAGGACGAGTAACTCAAACTAATCGCCAAGGTCCATGGGAAACCTAATCACACGCAAGGCGAATGTAGACTGCGGTTATCTAGGAATGGGCCATTTCCAAACTACCATCAAGGTGGAACGCGGAACCCATTTAAAGAGAACACTGCAACTGCGGACAATCGTTTTGGTGAGGATTCCAGACCCACAAACACGACGAGACACTACGACAACCAAGGTGTACGATATGTAAATATCAAAAAGGTACAAGAATCGGGAAACGAGTTAATTCGGGAGGAGAAGCGCGGCACTTCCTCTCGAATGATTACCACAGCCGATATACACCAAACGACCAACTAACTCTGAGATTCCAAAAAGGGCAAGGGCAGGAGTAATCCAACCAATCTTCGCTCGATTAGTTTGCTTCCGAACATCAACAAAGTATTCGATAAAATTATAAATAAAGCATTGACTAACTGGTGTGGGGAAAATGGTATTATACCAAACAATCAGTTTGGTTTTCGATCGCAACATGACACAGGTCATGCTGCGACAAAACTTGTTTCCGACATACAGTGGAACAAGGCGAAGAGACAATGCACAGCGGCTTGTTTGGTTGAGTTGGTAAAGGCTTTCGACAACGTATGGTTAGAAGGTCTTGTATCATCATCATCGGCACTACAACCGGAAACCGGTCTTGGCCTTATTTAGCAAGTCCTGAGGCTTGTTAAATTTTCCATAATGATTTATTTTGTCTGGGCAAGGTCATTAGTCTTGCGCCAGGGGCTCCCCGACGGGGAATCGAACCCCGGTCTCCCGGGTGACAGGCGGGTATACTAACCACTATACTATCGAGGAGCCCAAAAAGGTCTTGTATATAAGTTATTAAATCTAGGTATGCCCGAATATTTATTATACATTATCTACGATATAATAATGGGTAAAAAATTTGTGGTGAAATGTGGAGATATAATCTCTAACAAGATCGTCCACATCAAAAACGGCTTACAACAGGGAGCAGTCAATTTTCCCATTTACACTAGTGATCTAGTGGGTTCTCTAAGCCAAGCAATTGCATACACCGACGACATTGTGGTGTATAGATCTGGAGAAAGATTGATGTTATCAACAGACTTCTGCAAGATGATTTCAACAAAATCAAACGTTTTTGCGACGACTGGGAATTAAAAATAAATTTCCAGAAAACAGAGACTATATTTTTCAGAACGCCGCTGTCCAGTGCATCAAGGGACACAAAACGGAATTGGAAAACATTTTCCATTGCAGGAAGTAATAATCTTCCTCTACAAGTAAAAACTGTAGTTAGATACCCTGGTATCTGGCTTGATCAGTATCTATACTTTGATAAACATACAGCAGCTGCTCTTACAGTAGGTAAAAATGTATATGCAATGACACGGAGTCTCTTCCATAGTAGTCTTCTGGACCCCAAGGTGAAAATAATTTCATACTCGGCATTCATCCGATCAGTATTAGTGTATGACTGTCCGGTATGGTATAGCATATCCCCATTCTACATGGAGAAGTTCCGGGTGTTCGAGAGGCTGTGTTTGCGTTCCTGCCTCGGAATGTACAGAACGCCAGAGTCGCAATACAGGAAATACTATCCCAATAAAGTCCCGTATGACAAATCAGGACTAAACAGAATAGACAACTTCATTATCAAGATTATCCGTGGTCACACAACTAGGGCAATGTGCAGTGAAAATGATTTCATATCGGGAGCATTCTATCCCAAGGATATGTACATGGAGAGTACTCTCCAGAATAGGTTCATTCCCTCAGAAGCGTTTGTGGTGGTACGAAGTCGCGACGCCGCACGGGCGAAGAGCTCCTGCGCTTCAGTAGGGCTATCTCCCACAGAGACCGGGACGATTGTATTAGACAGCGTCAACAGTTCTGGTGGTTGAATGGTATATAAAGACCTGGATACCAAAGTCGGTATAGAATCACACTATCATCAGCTAGCTTACATAGACTTAGCTTTTCTAGAATTAGGGTAGTATAAGATTTAAGTTAAGTTAAGCTAAGTGATTTTACATAAAATTAAAAAAAAAAAAAAAAAAAAAAAAAAAAAAATAGGTAAGTAAGTAAGTAAGTTAAATTTTAAGAAAAAAAAAACAAAAAAATTGACAAAGTTTTTCAAATTTTTCTTTGTCTTTCAAATAATTATAAGTATTGCCACAAAGTTTTGTCGCCGAAAGGCAAATTATACAAATATTAAGTAATGTTTAGCTTAGAGCGTCTGCGAAGGACCAGTAAGTTATTATATAAGATATTTAAGCTAGAATTTAAGCATTTTTTGTCTAGCCTTTAATTTAGAAACTAAGAATATAGAAAGAAAATAAAAAAATGTTTAAAAATGATGACCTCGTTCCCACAACTTCCTCTAAATGTTCCGACCGGTTCAACCGAGGGAAAAGCACAAACACCGGACCAAAAGAACGATTAGGTAAACACATCTAGGAACGCCGAAGGCACTGCAACACAGAAAATTAAAAACACGAATTGAAAGGTGATCACCGACTTTTTATTGCTTTAGTTTTAACTTAAAAGTAAATTGGCTTGATTTTTATAATTGTAAACAAGGTGAAAACACTACTTCTTCACACGACTTCGAGTATTTTTGCGTCCTCGGCGCGCCACGAGGAGCGAAAACGGCAAGGACCATGGCTGTCGGCGGATGGTAATCGACTCACCGAGGATGGAACTCTGACATGAATTCCATCCTAGGTTAGGGCTAAGAAACAAGGGAAGAGAGAGAAAAACGTTTCTCTTAAGCGTGCGGCCGCTGTAGGAAATGCACACTTTCAGTGCAATGGTGTGTGTGCATGGTTCTTTCATAGATGAGACCGAACCTAGAACAAAGAAAGAACATAAGGCGCATTCATAGGATACGATTTCGGTAAAGCAAATAATACCGAAATCGTCGGATGCTAATGGGATCTTTATTGGAACATGTGCGTCGCGGCTAAACAAAGAGACGACGATACGATGTGGAAATGTGCTAATTGGTTTTAGCTAGGTTACTGGGAAATGATGTTTATGGCATCGCTGGTAAGGGTAGGTATTGAATTATTTGTGTATCGCCAGAATGCCTGATGAAGGACAGCGGTCTTTTGTTTACTCATGGTGTGAGTTAGGGAAATAGGCTTCAGCGTCGATTGCGCTAATTGAATGCAGCTGCTGGTATATTATTGCTGAGAGAAAAAGGTCGCCGGCCAATGTGTACGTTAAGAGATTTATCATACACATGGCGAAGCTGAAAAGTAGACAGCACAATGTTTATGGCCCCTGGTGAAGGTTACATTATATGTAATTCAAATCCTTTTGTTTACAGGAATTCGTCTAAGGAGATTTGCTTGAAACCGGAGGTGCCGAATTAGTTTGAGATTCCTGATAAGGTGAGAAAGAAATCCTACAGGAATTGTATGCGAAGAAAGGCATGAAAAGGCAAGTTTTCTTTACAGGGGCTTTAAGATTATAGATTTGATCTAATTAATGCGTGAAGCATTTTTAGGTGCTTAATGCGATTGCATTAGCAAAACCTATGCGACTTGGGATGACGTTATGGGGATTTTTAGATAAGTGTACCGTGGGGTTTGGCGGCACCGCCACACGTTCCCTCCCTTGGATAAAAAAGGACTGATCCAAGACAAACATGGATTCCCTATTATTTACCACGCTTTCCGTGGTGCCAGGGATAAACGAATTCTCCACGATAACGATATCTCTAATATTCCAGGTCGCCTGCATTTTAGTATGGTAATCGGTGAAAGAGATAAATCAATAAAAGATCGATCTCATACCAACTGGGGGTGGATCAGTGATGAAGAAAAGACTAGATGTCCCCAAACATAGTATGCCTCTCAGGTGCTCCGCCTTTCTTCCCCCTATCCCCAATTCCCAATTATTTTGTTTTTATTTTAATATTTTGTTTTATTATAATTTTATATTTTTTTATATTTATTTGTATTCCTTGTTTATGTTTGTACGTTTTGTTTCGTTTTTTATTTATTTTTTATTTCACTTGTATATGTAAATAAAAAAAACAAAAAAAAAATTATAAATAATACATGATATAGAAAAAATTAGAAAAAAATTTAAATAGAAAACATATCAATTATTGTGACATGTTATAAAAACAGTTATTGTTCGCCGAAAGGTATAAGAAAAATGATTATGTATAATTTAGAGTGTTTGCGAAGAGCCAGTAAGTTAATGTAAGAATGATATTTGTAAAGTAGAAGTTAGCATTTAGTCTTAAGTAAAATCTGTAATTGAATTGTTAAATAAATTTGGAGGTAAAACAAAACAAAAAATCTCCGACTTTAGCGCAAAGACATTAACTCCACCCCTGAACAAGATGGTAACCTACGATAGAGAAACCTACTGCAAGGTTATGACAACCTCTAAACCAAGGAGGTGTACTACTATATTACATAATCATTCCGAACAGACAAGTCAAGAGCGATTCTCTTGAAAAGAGTCGCTACCTACTGGTAAAAGGACAGTATAGTGATAGATTACTAAGAAGTTTTGCTTCTTTCCAACTGCTTGGAAAAGTCGGACCGGAAAGATATAGTAAGGGGAATATATAGGAGATTCATCTTGCCACAGGGCCGACAGAGACACCATTAGAAGGACAAAGTTGCTCTCAATCTTGCATCACCAAGTTGTGTTCGAGGTATCTTATAACAGTGAAATACGTCAATGCAAATGGTGGCATTGTTCCAGAAGTATTTGCAGAATCTACAAAATGAATCGCAAGTACGTTTGTTGTCGAAAATCGCATGACATTGGTAATCACGAACTGTTATGAGAAAAATTTGATCGACAACAAAGGTACAGAATGAAAAGACTCCGCCAACTTGCTTTAACAGTGACAGCAGTTACAGAAACTGTCTATAGCATAAAAAGATAATCAAGACAAACGTCAGTAATGCAGAGTTTTAATTTGTAATAATCAGTTTCGGATAAATTTGTATAATAAGACTTTAAGCAAAACTTCATCCACGACTAAATTGAACTGAACTGACTTTTTAATTGACTTCACCTAACTCCCTCGGTTAAGTGCCTTAATTGCTCGCTTTAAATACACTCTGCTCTAATAATACAGGTGTATAGCACTAGTAATTAACTAAAAAACAAGCATTTATGGAAATTACATAGAATTACCGACTGTATACGTAAGCTCGTTTTGTCGACACGATTTCAATATTTAATTAACCTTGTTATTAGACGCCCAGATCATTTTCCATGACAACAAAGTCGCTAGTAATATCGAGATCAAATATATTTTCACATTCAACTGATTGAAGGAAATCTGAATATTTGCTAAAATGCAACTAATATCTAGAAGAAAACTTCACTGGGGATCTGTGGATGTATTTCTCAAGGCAAAACATATCGAAGGGATTTATCTTTCTTCACCAAAGTTGAATAAAACAGTTGTAAATAAATAGAAACTTGCATTTACAAATGTTATCCAGAGCTCCGCATAGATAGCGATTTAAGTAAAACTGATTGCATATTCACATACATTTTGAGATTAAAGACCGTGACAAGTAGGCATACCATTCAGTCTACCATTCAATAAAAATAAGCAATAAAGCAATGTCTTTACCATGGCAAGTATATAACATATTCATTAGAATTTTTTTTCGTCAAATATGTTAGCCAAGACCCACTCTAGAGTAAAAAGTAATTATCAAGGGAACCTAAGCCCTTTGACATTGAAGTACCATAAATCTGATCTCGGCTGATGATCTGTTTGAACGCCCGACATTTGCTTAGGGTGCAACCAGCGTGAATCGAGTCTTTCGTCAAAGTAGCATTTAGTAAATAGGATAAATGAAAAAAAAACTTGATACAGACGGTTTCACACGAATAGTCAGCAAATAGATCTCAAACCTTTTTCTCAAACTATGCTAACTAAACCTAATCTGAGATCTGAGTTTGTGTTGTTGTAATTTGTGTGCATTAAATAATACCCTCATTAATACCATCGAAATATGAAAGACCGACAACATTTTTCATGATTGCCACCAAAGACTTATCTATGATGTGAGTCAGGTGTAAGCAAACAAAACAACTAGCCTCAAAAACTGAATTCTTAATATAATAAAAAATACATGATAAAAATCCCACGCATACGTTATTAAAAATATAAATACTAAGGGCGTTCTATTAAGATTGGCACTATCTTTATGTATAAATTTAGCACGTAACAGTCCAACTACGTTCCAAGTCGCTACAATGCAATGGAGTTATTCCACTCCTTAAAGACCATGCTTGCAGAGCACCTTCAAAACCGCCTCTGAGGCTTTTACAGCTTTTACAGCCGCGCTTGCACTATGGAAACTGTGACCTTTGTACTCTGTTTTGGTTTGGGGATATAAAAAAGGCATTTCGAACTAAAATCGGATGCGGTACAACCCGAATGCTTTTTTTTGTTAGAAATTTATTGACAAGGTGCACCACATGCAATATTGTGATACAATTTTCAACGCTTAACAAGTTGAGGTTGCGCTCTTTCAGGAGGTATCCATTAACAGCTGTGTTAAGAAAGCAAGTTGCTTATAACTTCGAATATTTTAAAGCCTACGTTGATGATCATGTTAATAACCGGTTTCGTGATCTTACAGCTTATCGAGGAACGAATATCAAGACTGTAGCGGTTCCGCCAAACCCTACGGTCTACTTACCTGAAAAAAACCCATAACTGCTACCCAACTCCCTTTAGTTTGCTAATGCAACAGTATTAGTACCTAAAAATACTGCACGCATTTAAGAGATCAAACCTATGATCTTTAAGTCCCTGTAAAGAAAACTTACCTTCATGTATTCTCTTCGCATATCATTGCTCCTTAAGATTTCTTTATTAACTTAACAGGAATTTCCATTCAATTTCGGCATCTACGTTGCCAGTCAAATTTCCTTAGACAAATTCCTGTAAACAAAATAATTCGGATTGCATTCAATGTAGCCGTCATGACAGGGACCATAAATATCGCGCCGTCTATTTTCCCAGCCGTGTCATATACCTTTTCATACACATTGCCTGGCAACCTTTTTTGTTTGTCTTATCAACAAACAACCCAAGCAGCTGCATATAATTAGCGCAATAGACGCTGAAACCAAATTCTGCAGCATTTCCTAATGCAAATATGAACCCGGTTTCTACTGCAGCCAGAGATGCCATAAACATCCAATTTGCTTTTAGCACCTTTTTCTCCTAACGTCGAAAATAGCGACGAGGCATCGTGTAAACAATGACCCGCATTACCAACGTCGCATTTGGTAATTTTTCCCTATTGTCCTTGCCGCCTGCCTGCTTTCGAACACATGCAACAACATTGAATCTGTTCGATGGCGCACATATACCACTGCACCACTAGTCACACCCTTAAGAGAAAAGTTTTTCTCTCTATTTCTTTTTTTTCCTTAGCGAAATCATCTCTGCATGAGATGAGGATCGCTGAGTCAAATTCCATCCTTCGACGTGTCTCCATCGCTACCCTGGTGCGCACAGGGGAGTGATAATCGCGAGAATCGCCAGACGCGTTGGTCGTTCACCAAGTAGTCAAGACATAGTGTACTCGTAATGAGAAGTATAGAAATAATGGACGGAAGTCAGTTAAAATTTAAATTTAAAGTTAAAATTATTACTTGTGCTATATTTTCTGTTAAGTTTTCCGTTCATTAATAAAACTAGAATTAAATAAAATAAAACCAGTTCAACTAAATATTAATCCGTAGTGTTTCATAATTTTTGTGCCGCAGCTTCCGAGTGTTTTATCTCCTTTCCCTGGTGATCGTACTTTTCATCCTTCTCGGTTGTGGACGAACGTGGCGGCGTTTCGTTCATTTATTGCTGGTGACTTTCGGTTCGGTGTTTTGTATATACGTATATATATATATATATATATATATATATATATATATATATATATATATATATACACTGATATATATAAAGTGATGGATTTTTCCCGTGGTGTAATTGATAATAGAAGTGTTTCTCTATAGTAACAACGTTTTTTATTAATATATACAAAATTTACAATATTATAACTAAAACTAATTGTTATTCTCACCTATAGTAACAAAGAAACAACATTCAATGTTATTAATTGCACCAATGGAAATAAAATTTCACAAACACGTTTTTGTTCTTCGTCTTTTTTGTGACATGTGCCCTTCGTGGTTTACATCGAGGTTTTTTGTGGGTTTTCATTACTGAGTTTAATTGTACGAGTTTTAAATCATGGTTTACATTGTGGGTTTACATTACTAAATTTAATTATACTGAGAGTACTTTCCTTACATCTAACTTTTTTATAATACAAATTATCTTTAATAGTTAGTTTATCTTTGCTCGGTTCTATATCTTTGTTCTCTTTTTGGTCTTTTAAAATATCTTTTATTTTTGTAAAATTTACGATTTTTAATTGATCATCTTCGTCTTCTTCGGACTCTAACACTGGATTTCTACTTAAGCAGTCTGCTTCTAAGTTATTTTTACCTGGACGGTATGTTATTTCAAAATCATATTGTGGTAAGTAGTAGGCTAGATCACCTAATTCTTCGTCTGTTCTAGCTTTGATATTCATTTTCTCTAATGGTTTATGATCTGAGAATATTTTGGAATGTCTGCCTATAAGCCAATGTTACCAGTACTTTACTGCATCTTTTATTGCTAGGCCTTCTAAGTAAATAGCTTACTTCCTTTTTTGTGATTCATTCAGTTCTTTTGAAAAATATGCTACCGGCTTTTCAGTTTTTGAATTGTCATTTAGCTGTGGCTGTTTTAATATGGCTCCTATGCCTTGTAAGCTTGCATCTGTATATATATTGTGACGCATATGACAATCAGTACTAGAATATTCTAGAAAGTCCAAAATAAAATACTAGAATATTCTATGAAGTACTGGAAAACTGGAGACTAGGAGCAGTAGAAAATTCGAGGCTATGGGACGGACGGAAATGAAACGCCGAATCAAAGTGAGGAAACGGTATAAATACGTCGCACACAGATCAGGGAAGAAGTAAAAAGTAAGTAGTAAGCAATCAACGCTATAAGTACGGAAGCGATAAGTCAAGAAATCATTAAGAGTACGGTAAAAGTAACGGTTGTTATTAACGGACTAATAAAGTGTTGCATTAATTCAAAATCAATTTAACGGCTCTTATTTATTAATCCAGCGAACCCTAAGCTCGATTGGTGTCAGAAGTGGGATTAATTATTGGTGAAGTGAATAAGTCTGTGAAAGTGTGTTGTAACGATGTTAGATCGACATTTGGGGGATCTTCGCGTTCCTGAGTTGAAGAAGGAACTTCAAGATCGGAATCTGGATAGCAGAGGACAGAAGCAAATTCTTCGACAGGGTCTGCAAGCAGCATTGGAGGAAGAGGGTATCGATGTCGATACATATGGTTTTACGATTCGGCCAGACTGTCCGGATGAAGAAGAAACAGTGAGTCAAGATGGCGCCAATGTAACAGAGAAGAGTTCGCCACAGTTGGACATTTCGGAGATGTCCAGAATGATGATAACAAAATTGGGCGCGCGAGCTACAGATATTAATTCAAAATTGGACGCGAGATAAATGTGGGTTTTATAATTTACAAAACACAAATTTTATTTTTCTTATTAATAATACTTTATTAACTTAGTATACTTAAAAATAATTATATTTTATTTTAAATTGCTCGGAGGCTAGTGGACAACTGACTTCATTTTTCACTTCAAAACTATTCTAACTCGGAAACACGACTACTGTTTACATATTCGAGATAACGATTCATAAAACGAATTGGATTTGGGTATTGTTTGTATGTTCAAGATAACGTAGGATCGAGGAATTGAGTTTGAGTATTAGAGCTTTGAGAATAGAACTGAAATACTGCTTACAATGTGTGAATGAAATGTAAATAGGATTTAAGATAATGTTACCATTCCTTTAGAGGAAATTCTTTCTATTTTTATTTTCGGCTTGTTTCGCCGTTAGGCTTTTGATGTTCTTATCTTGAGCCTCAATTAGCGGACACTTGGGTGGTAGGTATGGTTGACATAACCTCTCCCCCCTCTAGATGAGAGCTCTCCTGAGTTCTCTCCTTACTATAAGTTCTATTGCTTTATATTTTAGTAAAATTAAGGTAAGTAAGATCAATGAAAGCCCATAATTATAAAAAAAAGGATGAATATAATCAAAATAGCTGCAATTCTTTTTATGATATTCCGATTCCTCAATTATTTTTATATTTGGCATTCGTTTTTTTTTTTTTCAAGATCATCAAAAGATAAAGTGATTATTGCATCGTTTAATTGAAATATATTGGTTTCGATTACAGAACTTTGTATAAATTCTTGATTTTTTTGTTCTGTTTAAAAAAAATTTTTCTTTTTTATATTACAGTTATTAAAATTTATCGAATAGCTTCCGGTTAATGTCATAGTTCTGTTTTCACATGAGCTTGTTAAGATTGTTTTATTTTGATTTTTACTATTGATTTGGGATGATTTTCAGGTTTCTCGTTTTTAATTTTTTGTTTTTTTTTTTTCACAGTTGTTTTGATAAATATAAAAATTGGTTTCTGTCAAATAATTTTTGTTAACGTCTCCATTACAATTACAGACAATATTATTAATATTTACAATCTCTTATTTTCTAATACAAATATTCGGCAGTAGCCAATCTAATATTTCATGATTTTAAAAGGTCTATGTCATACTTTCTTTCGCTTGTTAAAATATTACTGGTCGTTAGGTCCATTCTTGATAATCCAATATTGTTTTGAATTATCTTCAAGTATTCTTATTTTCGTTAGTATGTATACATAGGTAGAACAGTTCCTTATAAATGTTTACAGTATTTGTTCTAAGTAAAGTACGTGAAGTAAAAGGTTTTTATTATCTACTTTTCTTAGCTGGTTTATATTACTTTCTAAAAGATCTAGTAATTTTGTTATTTGTTGGGGTTTAATATATGTAATATTGTGTATAATTTGTATTTATCCTAATCTGGTTTTGGTGTATTCCTTTCCCTGTCTGTAGGAGTGCCGTCGTTGTCATTATTGTATTTACTAATGTCCAGTTTATCTGCGAATTTTGCAAGTCGCTTAATGTTTGACGGATGTATATTTTCTAATTTGAGTTTTCTGTATTTCGGTTCGTCCTTATGTCTTAACGCCTTATAATTCTTAACGTAATCTTCTTCTTGATTTTGTTCATAAACCTCCCGATTTTCATTTCGTTTATTACGAATAAATGAGGTTTTCCTTTGATGGAAAAATAAATATAATCTTCTAAATAAAAAACAACAGCATGTTTTGAGAACTTGTTGTGGTGGTCAAGTATTTGCGCTATGGTTGGCACCGGTTCTACTTCCGCCACCAACGTATTCCGCTCACTGCACTGTTGTCAATTATTAATGTTTTCTGACTCCCTAATCTCTTAACGAAGTAAACGCAGTCGGTCTGACTAAAATGTTCGCTTTATTGTTGGATATACTTAATACACTTGGGAACTTATCGTTTATTGAAAGTTACATTTTGTTTGCATTCCAAGTTAACACACATAAAAAACAAAAACAAGTGACGGCTTATATCCATGCCGCGTAAGATCTTTATATTCACTTAGTTGTTTATGGATTAAAGTAAGTTATGCTCTATTTACATTGTATGTTAACACAAAAAAAACAGGTGACGGCTTATATCCATGCCGCATAAGATCTTTATATTCACTTAGTTGTTTATTGATTAAAAATAAGTTATGCTATATTTACATTGTATGTTAACACAAAAAAACAAGTGACTTTAAGCGACCGTAGTACATTCCTGATTCCACAACACTCGGCAAAAACGACGCACTTTCTATTTCTTCACTCTATACTTGTTACTTTCGAACTAACTCCACAGACTTTAATTGCTACCTAAGGGTGGATCTCACTCACCCACACATACAATGCCCTTAAGCAGCACAATCGACGCGCCAGTTAACGTATGAATCACCCAACCACTATGCATCCTTATGTTCACCTTGAAATAAGAAATTCATCTAACAACAACTAGCGTCTGCATTTTTACAATCTTCTAGGAATGTGTTTCCTATTCATTCCTTAAAATATTTAACATTAAAATTGTGTCTAGACATCATTTACCTAGATCCAAAAAAACCCAAAATAAAATGCTAAAAAGCAAAATATATGTATCTATTACGTTGGGTCATTAAAAACACATTAGGAGATTCCTAGGTTAAGATAGAATTTAAGTATAAATAGCATAAAAAAACTGTAGAGAGTGTTCATAGTGACCTGTAATTTTACGAATAAAATAAAGAGGCATAGCCTCCGAAAAAAAAATATTTTTTCTTCATACAAAATATAACAACAATAACTGGCGATCCTGCCACTCACTTTAAAAGTTTAATTTGAGTTGGAACCTAATAAATTCTGGGAATAATTTTAAAAATATATCGACCAGAAAATCATAGGATTTTCTCACCAGTTCTGGACCCGATCAAGCTGCGCAGATCATTGAGAGGAACAACGCCTAGAGAAGAAGGCGATAAGCAATATCTATTTTTTTAGAAAATCAGAAATGAAATAAAGTAAAGTAATTAATATACTAAAGTAGAAAATATGTGCTTCGTTCGGATATTCGTTTGGCTTAAAGCAATTTCGTGTGAAAATCTTTGCTTACAAATAGTTTTGTGTTTCGCTGAGTAACTTACGGAGAGTTTCCTTAATAACTTTTGGGACATGAATTTATTTTGCAAAAACAAACTAAATCCAGTAAACAAATAAACTAAATTCAATTAACAAATAAACTAAACAAATTAAATTCGATAAACAAAAAAGATAAATCCAGTAAACAAATAAACTAAATTCAATTAAACAATAAACTAAACAAATAAATTAAATTCAGTGAACAAATAAATTAAATTCAGTGAACAAATAAGCTAAATCCAGTAAACAAATAAACAAAATGCAGTAAATAAATAAACTAAATTCCACGAACAAATAAAAACCAGTGAATGAAAATAAAAAAACGAAAAACCAAATTAACGGAAGGACCATTCGACAAACCAACTGAGGACGAATCAAGTGACCAAGAGGAAAAATCACAAAACACATCAAAAATGAACACAGACAACGCCACAATAAGGGCAGACATAACACATTTGACCCAACAAATACAAACAATTGTGTCAGCGGTGAACCAGCTACAATTAAAGAAAAACGAGGAGCCTGAAGTACGCCTCGTGAGACTAATTGAACACGAGGATATAACATTCAAATTTAACAAGCCCGAAGACATTCAGTTGGAGGCATTCAAAAACCTTCCAAAATTCAGCGGGAACCCAGAGGAATATGCACCTTGGAGAGACAACGTCTGCAACATAACGAAAGCCT
Source organism: Microdon myrmicae (assembly GCA_963931805.1). NCBI lineage: Eukaryota > Metazoa > Arthropoda > Insecta > Diptera > Syrphidae > Microdon > Microdon myrmicae. The sequence goes on along the minus strand of OZ007496.1, from coordinate 164,243,804 downwards.
GTGAAGCCCATAGAGGACATGCCAGATATGCTACAGCACTATCTATAATAAAATATAAAATTATAGGAGAAGCAGCTAGGCTATTAACAAATTATCGGACGAAATTTTGTCTCGAAGCTATACGCCCATAGATGTGAATCATTAGCAGAAGCTTACGGCATAGCCCTAGCCGTACAACACGATACGAGACACACGGATATCGCACCAAACTTCCGGATGATTAAGAGAAGCCACTCACAATACAGCCCGCCGAGATACTACCAACTGCAAAGAAATCAAACTCCCAGGAACTTCTATGACAGAGAACAGCGAGTACCAAATATAGAAGTGGAACGATCCCAACAGCACTATAGAGGAAGAGATTCACGGCAATATTTCAGACCCGGATGGAGACAGCAACAGCTTTATAACAACAGCAGACATCAACCGCAACCAGAACCCATGGACGTGGATAGGTCTACCATCAGAACAGCAAGGCAAAACAATCCACTCAGAAGACCCCAACAATTCCAACAACAGGCCCACCAAACGGAGCTGGAACAACAGCTGATCAACAACCTAACACCAGCCTCAGAAGCAGACTCTATAGCAAATAACGTAAGTAAAAATGATATCATTAAAGAATCTTTTGTTATATTAAAAAATGGGTTGCCTAGTTTAAGTTTAAAAAACCCTGATACTCAAAAAGAGTATTCAATTTTAATAGATTCGGGTGCAACTCAAAATTATTGCAAAAATACTATAGATTTAAGCTTTTCAATTCCAATAAAACAAACATATACAAAAACTCTCCATGGAAGAAGTATTATAGAGGCAAAAAGAAACATTCACATTTTAGGGAAAAAATTAGAATTTTTTGAGCTCAACGATTTAGAGGAATTTGATTTAGTTATTGGACTAGAGGGATTAAAGAAATTAAAAGCAGAAATTGAGTTTTACGCAATGATACTAAAGACCGAATATGACAGTAGGAATAACGAACACCAGAATCTAAACTATACTATTGAGGATCAAGAACACAAAAGGGAGATAGACGCATTAATGAACAGAAATAAAAGGATCGATAAAAGTTTACCCTATACGACAAGCATCATCGCGACAATTAAAACAAAAGACGACGAACCAATCTGGTCTAAGCAATACTCGTATAAGATTGCCGACCAAGACATCGTTAACAAAGAAATCGAAAGTATACTACACCGTGGAATAATTAGACCTTCGAGAAGCCCGTACTGCTCACCTATTTGGATAGTTCCAAAGAAGGGACTAAACCCAGACGGCACACAAAAGAAAAGAATGGTGAATGACTATAGGAAATTAAATCTTCATACTATAAACGACAGGTACCCAATGCCAAACATTGTGCATACAATCCAAAACTTAGGGGAAGCAAAAGTCTTTTCCACATTGGACTTAGAGTCGGGATTTCACCAAATACTAATAGCCGAAAAAGACAAAGAGAAAACGGCATTTGCTGTAAATGGGGCATTATACGAATACAATAGGTTAGCGTTTGGATTAAAAAACGCCCCAGCGATATTTCAACGCTGTGTGGACGACATTTTGAGACCCTTTGTAACAAAATTCTGTTATGTATATATCGACGACATAATTGTCTTCTCGAAAACTCGGGATGAACATATGAATCACCTCCGACAAATATTTGATGCTCTACATAAAGCTAACTTAACGATTTCAGAAGAGAAATCACATTTTTTTAAAGACTATGTGAAATTTTTAGGCTATATAATAAGCCACAAATCCATAAAAACAGACCCTGAAAAGATTGAGACCATCAGAAAATACCCAGAGCCAACAAACCTAAAGGAGCTACGTGCCTTCCTCGGCCTAACTGGATTCTACCGTAAGTTCGTAAAAAACTTCGCCATAATAGCAACGCCCCTAACGAACCTACTCAAAACCGATCAAATGGTCCCAAAGAAAAAAAGTACAAATTATAAAATAAAATTAAATCAAGAAGAAAGAAAATCATTTGAAGACCTGAAAGCACATTTAGAAGAATGCATGGAGCTATCGCAACCAGGCTATTCCAAACCATTCGAACTAACCACTGACGCATCAAACACAGCGATTGGCGCAGTATTATCTCAAGAAAAACGACCGATTACATTCGTCTCTAGAGCATTATCAAAGACAGAACAAAACTACGCAACAAATGAAAAAGAATTGCTAGCCATAAACTAGACAAACTAAGCATATACATACAGGGAGTATCAGACTTAACGATTTTCACAGGCCACCAGTCTTTGACCTATGCAGTGTCCGAAAAGAATACAAATACTAAGATAAAAAGGTGGAAAAATAGGATAGAGGAATATGGAGCAAAAATAGTATACAAGCCTGGTAAAGAAAATATAGTCGCAGACGCATTGAGTAGACAACAGATAAATAATTCTTCAACATCCTCGGTACATTCAGTGGATAGTTCACCAGTCTACAAAATAAAAAGCATTGCAAAACCAGTAAATCAATTTAAAAGTCAGATATTCATAGAATTTGCGGAAGAAGACAAAGTAGAACACAAAACAACATTTACGGATTACAAAAGATTCCACTTAAAAATCAGTAATTTATCAGGAATCATTGGGGTGTTAAAAACGGTTATAAACTCGAACCACACCAACGCTATCCATTGCGATGAAGTGACACTTCACGAGATCCGAAACATAGTCGAAGAAAACCTAAACTGCGATAAAATCGTTCACGCACCAAATTCTGTAATAGATGTAATAAATGAGGACGAACAACTTAGAATTGTTCAAGAAACACACAAAAGAGCTCATCGAAACTATCGAAACAACATTTTAGAAATATCTGGAAAATACTTCTGGCCCACATTCAAACAAATGTGCAAAGCCAAAACAAAAATCTGCGAAGTTTGTTCAACCTGTAAATATGAAAGACACCCGATTAAACAAGTAATAAAACCCACACCTATCCCAACAAAAGTAGGAAAAAGTCTACAGATGGACACATTCTATTTAGAGAAGAAAATATATATAACAAAAATAGACACATACAGCAAATATCTGTATATACGTAATATACTCAACGAAATTGGAACAACAGTAGTCATCGACGAGATAATCTCTCAAATATTTCCCTTCGCCGAATCAATCATGACTGATAACGCACCAATCCTCAAAGGAATAAAAACCGAATTTTTACTCAAACAAAGAGGAATAACACATATACTTGCCCCAGTGGCCCATTCAACATTCAATTCAAATATCGAGAGAGTTCATTCAACGTTATTAGAAATCAGTAGAAGTCTGGCAGTTGACAAATCCACCTCAGCGTCAGAAGAAATATTCAACGCGGTTAAGCAATACAACTTAACAATTCATTCAACTACGGGAATCAAACCAAGCGAATTATTTTTCGGTGTAGTAACAGTAGACATACAAGATAAACTAAAGAACTCTTATCTTTCTGACAGAAAATTCGTTGTGAGAATAAATTTTTCCATCTCAGAAGCTAGCAACATAACCGCGGGTGTTCCCCAAGGCTCCATTTTAGGGTCAGTCTTATATCTGCTATATACCTCAGATATTCCTCAACCCGTATCTCATAATGTTGTGATGCTGAATTATGCTGATGATACATTAATTTACTCTAGCAGCAAATTTGTTAAGGCTGCAAGAAACCGCATTAACAACTTCCTCCCTAACCTATCAACATACTTTAATAAGTGGAAAATCCACCTTAATCCAAATAAAACGCAGCTCATAGTGTTCAAGGGCAAAAACGAGCACTGTACAAACAACACTAGACGCCGCCACAACAAAATTAAGATTCAACTGAACAAGACTCTGATAAAACCCTCCAAAACCGTAAAATATCTGGGAATCACTTTTTCTAATAACTGGTCTTTTTCCTCCCACATTAAAAATTCCCTTCAAAAAGCCACAATTCAGCTTAATCTCTGTAGAAGAGTAATGTGGAAACCTAATAGTCTCTCTCACAAAGTCAAACTGCTCGTTTACAAACAAATTATCAGGCCCACACTCGCGTACGCGTGCCCATTGTGGTACCATATCACTCCCTCCCAAATGGAGAAATTACGAGTATTCGAAAGAAAATGCTTTAAGTATGTCTCTGGGTTACATCGTCGTCCTAACTCCTATAAGTACTATAGTAACGTCGAAATCTACAATACCGCTGGTATCGAGCGCCTCGATAGACGATTCCTCGAACTGTCTATCAAATTTATCGAAAACCTACAAAATAATCCCAATCCCATAATAACCTCGCTCTTAGAGAACCCTCTAGATATCCGAACTAACTACCCCAACTGTCTCCACACCAGAGCTATCTTCGCCTCAGGCAGACTGGTAAATGATTCAAATGAGGTTGTAGCGTTCTACGAACGCACAATTCTGCGCAGGTAAGGTTCCTACCTTCAAAGAACTTACTTCCCTGAGAGCGTTGCACGCGCCCACAGACGCGTGCCCCAAAGTCCCACGATAGGGCCTGCAACTCGCAGCCAACGTTGAGACCGACACCAAAAAGCAAGGAACTGAACGTCCCCAAAGCTTTTTAGGTCAAGCTCAACAATTATAACTCTTCATGCCTGAAACAAAGGTATAAACATCCAAGCGTTCTATTCCTAAAAAAAAAACAATTCCCAAAATGCCATACATGCTGCCTGCGCCCAGGAACATCTCATCGAACCGGCAATTCCGAAATTCAATACAAAAGAATTGCTATCATCAAAGAATGAGCCGATCAACAGATGCACGTGCGGGTAATCTAACGCAAGGACCACCCAAATCCGTTGAACAACAGAAGGCAGCCATGACTTATCGCAATCGAATATATCTCAACGGGATATCCGATAATTTATGAGGAGTTAAGCCAACAAAGGCAATACTCCGGTCCCACGGCCACGCTAGAATTTCGCACCATTATAAAGATCTAATGGATTTCGATTCCGGGTACCAAGTTCAAATAAGTCCCACGGACTGCACGTCAAAACAATCGCCGAATATCTCTGGTCTGGGCACCAGATGTTCTGTACAAACAGAAGGCCGTGGAAATGAAATTCTATCAGCGATAATAATGATGTATGCAAAGATGACTTTCCCCTTTCAGGAGACTACAAAATATCCCGGGGGATGTGATAACATGCTGCTAACAGAAATTCGGAAGTTCTGAATTTCTGTTAGCAGAGCAAATAGGGAATATTTTCCGGATAGATACAGATACCAGTTTGAATCTGGGTATCTGTGTGAGCAGGATTGTTGAGGGCAGATAGACAGTCTAATTGGGATCGTCACCGGGACGAGAGGTCTGTATCGAACGGTCGAGATTGAACTTTCGAGCATCCGAGGAGGTCGAGAACGAGAGAGAGCTCGACGAGGAGGTATCCGTCGTTTCGCCCCTGCGCTAGAGTATCTCACCGCGAAACTATTAAAGGTAATAGTAAACCTTCCGTGTCGTAAAAAGGAAATGTGTGTCGGTTGTCGTGTAATTCGGATTTATACGTTGAAGTTTATGTGTGGCGAAAGATGCTAAAAGATCATATACCACAACACCGAAGTTACCCCTAATCAGTTCAAATACTGTAACGTCCAACCATTTTCCAACATCCTACGCTTTTCCAACGAACAACCGGAGAGAAATACTCTACCTCTAACCCATAACTGACCTCATTCCACATCCTTTAATTCATAACATATATCCCATTAATTATAAAACTTTGTTTATGGCTTTATGAAAATCATACTGTAATCAGACTAAATTAGGTTAAGTTATTTATATAATTAGGATTAAGTTTAGATTAAGTAAAGTTGAAAAAACAAATTCCTGGTTTTCTGACCTTTTCCAGGAAGATAATACCACTAAATTTATAAACACGCATCTATCTTATATCTCATAAAATATTGTTTGGAAAATGTATATATTATTATAATAATTACATGTAAGCAATTGTTACAAAATTAATTTCAAGTCACTGTATTACTTAAATGTACGAATTCTAATTATGGTTAATAAATACAGTTTTGAAAAAAAAAAAAAAAAATTTAGAGAGTGTTCATCATCATTCGAGGATCATCTGTATCTGAGCACAGTTGTGAAAGTGTAATTCAAAGGGCCGTACATGCTGTGCAGTAATGCACCAGTCCACGAATTCCTATTAAAGCGAAAAAGAAAGGCTATTGACTTTCTTCGCAACCCCCCTAAAAAGACGGCACCTATCTTGGAAAATATGGAAAATATGACTTTAACACAGGATCAAAGACTCCAGCAGGCCCTGGTTCACATCAAGGCCCAGGAGAAGGTTATCAAAGAATTAACCAAAAGAATCGACGAATTGGAAAGCAGCTCTGCAGATTTTCCTGAAATGTTGGACGAGTCTGACATGGAGGAGCAACCGTCTCATCTATCAGCACCAGTTGCCAAGCCAACACTAAAAATCTCCAGTATCCAAAAAATGTCTGGAAGTCAACACCAACCGAAACCCCAAATAAATAACGCCGCTTCCAATGGAAGAGTTCCAAAGAACGTCCACAAATCAACATCAAAAAGGTTAATAACATCAAACAAGTTATTCAGCTTCTGGAGAGCGCCCTGGGGCACCGGAATTTTACCACCAGATCGAGAGGTGACAACGTGTCCGTAACACTCTCCTCTTTAAAAGACCACGCGCTAGCTAAAAAAGCGCTTATCTCAAATAAATTGGAGTTCTTCACCTTCCTCAGGGCGGATCTCAAACCGAAAACGTTTATAATACGGCACATCGACCCTGCTTGGACTAGTGAAGAAATAAGCGCTGAATTGACTAGACTAAGTCCTGACTTGAAAATATCCAAAGTCGACTACTATCAAACTCCTCACACGAGGGTGAGCAACATATTCAACCTACGGATCATCCAATTGGCACCAACCGAAGACACTAACAAGCTAAAACAGATTAAATATCTCTTCACCCACAAAATTCAGATAGAGGTACCTCACAAGCAGGAGCTTCTCCACTGCAAGCGATGCCAGCTATCCGGCCATCTCTCATCTTCGTGTCACCTACCAAGACGATGCGTAAAATGCGCACAGGAACATGAGCCTAACCAGTGTAAATTAAAAGCACCGGGTGAGGTCCCAGAACGAATACACACTGAAAATGCTGATGGCTCCATCTCCATGAAGGAACTATCAGTCGAATGCTGCAACTGTGGAGGGCCGCATCCTGCAAACTACACAAAATGACCGCACAAGCTCCGCTTACTGAAGCAGAGAGTGCCTCCAATCAAAAACAACACTGGCCAACTTACGCAACCAACAGCAGCAGTTACTACAACAACGAAATCTAAATCCTATGCGGAAATTACCAGAGGAAACAACGCACCCTCATCACAACCAGGAACAAACCTAGGACTCAACATCATGGGATACATCCGAGAGTTACATGCTCTCTTACCGACGCTAAATGGATTAAGTAACTTCGAAAAAAAAGGTCAGATACTTTCTCTTACAACCTCACATATATTATCCCAAAATGTCTAAGTTAAGTGTAGTTGCCCTCAATGTAGATTCCATTTCGTCAAACATGCGGAGGCATCACCTCCGACTGCTAGTGAAGGAGTTTTCTCCAGACGTCCTCCTTCTTTGTGAAACTTGGCTCAAACCCAACTCTCGCATTTCTATTCCTAATTACCAACTTGTTTCAACTCCTCGAATTGACGGTGCAAAAGGAGGTACCGGTATCCTTATTCATAAAAGATTCCAATTCAGTGAAGTCAAATTTAGCAACATCTCCTGTGCCGAATACACTGCTGTCAAACTGCTTTGTGACAACAATAAAGTCTTGGTTCTAGTAGCCATCTATTTACAACCCAAAAGGTACCCTAACTTCCCATCTTCAGACTTCGATGAAATATTCCGTCAATCCCAACCCCACTCATTCATCATCGGAGGCGACTGGAATGCCCGTCATACCGCCTTCAACGACACCGCTTGCAATAAATTTGGCAAACAATTGCTTGCTTTCCTACCTCTCCACCCCTACGTCTATATCGATTCCCCTACGGAACCTACTCATTGCTCCAGCTCCACTCAATCAACTATAGACTTCTTCTTAAAATCTGCGATCCTACGCTCTGTATCTCCCCCGACTGTGTCAAACTTCTTCCCCTCGGATCATGCCTCCATCCACTCGGTAATTGACCTTGGCCCCTTAAATCCGCTTCAATCTCTCAATCCAGTCCATAATTTTTCCAGAACTAACTGGAGAAAGGTCAACAAAACCGTTGGCGATATGTTTCAAACGTTTCCCATCACAGATACTAATAACTTGGATCATAACGAAATTGAAGAAGCAGCTAGTAAGATGGAAGGGATCTTACAGCAAGACCTGTATTCTAATACCCCTACAAGGATGTCACACTCCTTCGTAGGTAAACCACTTCCATATCTCACCCTCAAACTCATCTCATTAAAAAAAAAGCTCCGCCGAAAACTATTTCGAAGATTTTGTCCCCTCCTGAAAGTACAGGTTCAATTATTGTCTACCCTCATTAACCAGCAGTTAAATGCTTTCGTAGAGCAGAACTACATCTCCACTTTAAATAGTATCAGACCCGATCGTAATCTTTACAAAAACATCAATCGCCTTACAGGACGAAAAATACAAACCTCAATAAACAGACTAATTGGTCCTAGAAATAATATTCTGTACTCTGATTCTGAAATAGCAAACTATTTAGCGGAACACTTCTCCCAAGTGCATAGGCAAAATGATAGCCTAGGCAACTCCGAGTTTGAGGAAGTGGTCAACCGCTATACATCCCATGAACTAATCTCCTTATTCACTCCCTTCATAACTGAATTTAATAATGACAATAGAGCATCTCAACCCACCGATACAAACTTCTTTTTACAACCGCAGGAATTTAACCAAATGATATCTTCTCGTAGCAATAAAAACTCAACCGGCTTGGACAAAATTCCACAAGTGCTTTTCAAAAACCTCAACCCTTCAAATCGACTATACATCATGACCCTGCTAAACCACATAATAAATGCTGGTCACATACCGGAGTCTTGGAAAACTGCCATAGTCATCCCCATTAAAAAATCAGGCGCATCCCTGATGGCGGCCAATTTTCGACCCATCTCACTACTTAATAATGTAAGCAAATTACTTGAATTAAAAATTCACCATTACCTACTCTCCTTCGCGGAAACTAACTCATTACTCCCTGATTTCCAATTCGGTTTTCGTGCACAACACTCAACATGTCACGCTCTCCTCAAGTTTACTCACGACATCACTATGGCTCTTAACGACCAGTGCCCCACTGTGTGTATCTCACTTGACATATCCAAGGCTTTCGACTGGGTGTGGGCTGCGGGTCTTCTGTACAAATTACATTCCACGTATCGTCTCATCAATCACACTTCCAAGTTTCTCTACTCGTACCTATCAAATAGAAAATTCATGTTCAAGATAAATTCCACCCTTTCCCAGACGTACTCAATAACAGCAGGAGTCCCCCAAGGATCCATTCTGGGTCCCCTCTTATATTTACTATAAACATCTGATATTCCTCAACCCCTCTTACCGAATACTCGAATCCTCAACTACGCAGACGATACCTTTGTCTACTCCAGCAGCAGGCTCGTATTATCTGCCAGAAACCGCGTAAATGATTTCCTCCAAATTCTTTCCTCCTACTTCCTTAAATGGAAGATCCGCCTAAACCCCAACAAAACTCAACTGATTGTATTTAAAGGTAGAAACGTTCACTGTACCAATAACACGGTACGTAACCATTCAAAAATCCAACTGAACCTCTGCAACACCCTCATAAAACCATCTAAAACACTAAAATACTTGGGCATTACTTTCGAAAATAATCTCTCTTTCACGACTCACATAAACAATGTCATCCGCAAAGCGGGGATACAGCTGAACCTTTGTCGGAAAGTAAAGTGGAAGGCAGATGGTCTCTCTCAGCAAGTCAAACTTCTACTTTATAAACAAATCATCAGGCCCACACTTACTTACGCTTGTCCCATCTGGTTCCATATCTCTCCCTCTCAAATGGAAAAACTTCGTATCTTCGAAAGGAAGTGTTTCAGACTAATCACAGGGCTACGTCGACAGCGCGACTCCCACAAATATATCAGAAACCTTACGCTATACCACTCCGTCGGCCTGGAGAGATTGGATAGAAGATTCCTGGAATTGTCGATAAGATTCATTGAAAACCTGTCAGCCAATCCAAACCCTCTCATCAATTCCCTTAGCCTCCCCAGCCTCAATGCATCAAATCCCTATCTTCATGCACTCCATTTAAAAGCTCTCTTCTACGCAAAAAGATTAGTAAATGATGCGAACGAAATCATCTACCATAACAGGGTAACCGATCTTAACCACTTCAAATACTCAAACATTCAACCCTTTTCTCGGGTTCTTTCCTTTAACGAGCAGTCGGTGGAGAGACCTCCCTCTGCAGCTCCCTTCCCTCCTTAGGTTATGTAAAATATGAAATTTCGACTTAAGCTTAAGACTGGGCTAAATTGTTCTACATGGCTAAATGTGAATTTATTTAACTACCTTAGGTATAAGCTAGATTTAAGTAGAGGTAAGTAGTTTTTAAGAATTTTTAAGAATATTTATTCTAAACGTAGGTAATCCATCCTGGTTTTCATGACCTTTCCAAGAGTCCTACTAGTAAATTGTATCTGGAATAAATCTCTATAGACGCAAGACCTCCAATTAAAGACTACTTGAAAAAATGTTCTAGACATTGTAAGTAAAATTGTCACAACTTAGTTAAGCTAGCTGTAAACTTATGTAACTAAACTTATAATGGTCAATAAAGACAGCGTTATATAAAAAAAAAAAAAAAAATGTAGAGAGTGTTCATAGTGACCTGTAATTTTACGAATAAAATAAAGAGGCATAGCCTCCGAAAAAAATAATATTTTTTCTTCATACAAAATATAACAACAATAACTCGCGCGAGGGCTTTTTGCTTTTTATTAACATAGTATAAAGTCAAGGGTGTGTACACACAGCTGCCTTGCTTTTCGTGCTGGACCAATTGGGGATCATACACCATGACGATGCTTGTGGTGGTTTCACGCCACAACGGAAATACGTTGTGTTTTACGTTGTTTACTTCCTCTTTTGGTGTTATGCATTTGCGTTTGTTACACGCTTGTGCTGGTGTTGCCTGTGCATAAGCGGTGTCCTTACGTGAAGCACATGATGCGACTCTATGTGTATCCTAACATTTTACGCATCGGATTTATGGCGCTCTGCGATGGCTTGTGTACTTTTAGTTTCATGATCACGAAACCAATTTGTCTTGAAGAATGTGATGCCATGGTTCGAATTTACGTTTGTATTTTGGCCGCAGGTGGTTCTTGAATGGTTATGCTGCACGTATGCAGAAGCAGTTTCCATTTCAGGGATTTACGAAATGCATTGCATGGATCTTATACATGATCGAATATTTTTGCATTGGCGAAGCTGTTTTATCAATGCTTATTATGCCCATTTTTGAACACTATTGCCTCATGGCTATTCTTTAGGTATTTACACCTGTAGTGTGGGGTTGATGTGGGCGTTTTTGGCCAAATTACTGGCATTTATACGTAGGGATTAGATGTGGGGCTTATATATCCCGCCACAAACTTATCGAAAAAGGATAAAAAATTATGTTTCGTATTTATATATATATCTAGATGGATTGTTTGATTTATATCGTTTGGAGTCTCCGTAATATGGAACATTGGCTTGATAGGTTTCCTTTTGTAACTTTGCTCTGTTACATGTGTCGCAATTATTAATGTATTTTTGAATATAGGTTTTTAAATTTTCGTAAAATTTTGCTATGTATCTGTATGCTTCTTCTTCGTTTGCCATATCCTTCGCATGGTAGGTACATTTATAAAATTTCAGACTTGTGTTGAATAATTCTATCAGCTTTTGCTGGACTTCGTTATATTCGCTGTGAGGTAATTCAGAAAAAATTCCTATTTTCCCTGATTTTAAAAGTCTTCGGAATATGTCGGTCATAAAATTGATTTTAATGTCGTCTGTGCTAATGTAGATCTTACGTTTGTTATTGATCACTTCGATTTCCTTTGTTTTATTATGTTATAATTATTTGTGTGGAGAATCTATTAACAATGGTCTCTCGATCGACATTTGGAGGATCTTCGCGTTCCTGAGTTGAAGAAGGAACTTGAGGACCGGAATCTGGATAGCAGAGGACAGAAGCAACTTCTTCGACAGCGTCATTTTTTTTTTTTTTTTTTCATTTTTACAACATTTTTTATTTTTCTTTTTATATTCTTAATTTCTAAATTAAAGGCTAGACAAAAAATGCTTAAATTCTAGCTTAATTATCTTATATAATAACTTACTGGTCCTTCGCAGACGCTCTAAGCTAAACATTACTTAACATTTGTATAATTTGCCTTTCGGCGACAGAACTTTGTGGCAGTACTGATAATTAGTTGAAATACAAAGAAAAATTTGAAAAACGTTGTCAATTTTTTTTTTGTTTTTTTTCATTTTTACAACATTTTTTATTTTTCTTTTTATATTCTTAATTTCTAAATTAAAGGCTAGACAAAAAATGCTTAAATTCTAGCTTAATTATCTTATATAATAACTTACTGGTCCTTCGCAGACGCTCTAAGCTGAACATTACTTAACATTTGTATAATTTGCCTTTCGGCGACAGAACTTTGTGGCAGTACTGATAATTAGTTGAAATACAAAGAAAAATTTGAAAAACTTTGTCAATTTTTTTTTGTTTTTTTTTCTTAAAATTTAACTTACTTAACTTACCTACTTTTTTTTTATTTTATTTTTTTTTTTTTTATTTTTTTTTTATGTAAAAGCACTTAACCTAACTTAACTTCAATCTTATACTACCCTAATTCTAGAAAAGCTAAGTCTATGTAAGCTAGCTGATGATGGTATGATTCTTTACCGACTTTGGTACCCAGGTCTTATATGCCATTCAACCACCAGAACTGTTGACGCTGTCTAATACTATAGTCCCGGTCTCTGTGGGAGATAGCCCTACTTAAGCGCAGGAGCTCTTCTTCGGTGCGCGCTACTTCCCGGTCGTAGCACAATCGCCCGTCTACAAATGATCTACTTACATGATAGATCAGCGGAATTCCGGATCTATCCTGTATAAGCCCTTTCATATCCAAGTCAAGGAACGCCTCTGGTGGAACAAAGCCGTTGCGACGCACGCTCTCATAGTACAAGGTGTTTGGATAATAGGCCCCGAAAATTAGGTCATTGGACGAGCTTATTGCTCTCGCAATATGTCCTCTGATTAATTTAATCATAAAATTATCCACCCTATTTATGTACGCTTCATTATATAAAGTCTCATTTGAGTAATACTTTTTATAGTCCGATTCCGGTGTCCGATATAATCTGAGACAACTTCTGAGACACTTTCTTTCGAACACCCGAATCTTTTCCATCAAATTTGGACCTATGTTGAACCATACTGGGCAACCATATATGAGCATTGGCCTGATTAGCGTCATGTAGCATATGACTTTTACCCTGCTGTCAAGTTGGCTACTGTGAAATAGCCTCCTTGTCATAGCAAAAGTTTTCCTCGCTTTGAGCAAAGCAGCCTCTACATGTCTGTTGAAATACAGATATTGGTCTAGCCAGATGCCCAGGTATTTAACTAAACTCTTGGTTTCCAGTTTATCTCCATGCGGTCCCACGATAACTAGCTTTCGCCAGTTTTTCCTTGTGTCGTACGTGGCTTTATATAATGGAGTTCTAAATAGGATGGCTTCACATTTCTGGAAGTTGATCTTAAGTTTCCAGTCATCGCAATAGCACTGCACGTTGTTGAAGTCTCGCTGTATTAACCTATTTATGATCGCAACTTTCGGAGCTGTTCTGTAAATTATGAGATCGTCTGCGTACGCAATAGCCTGCGGAAGTGCATCTAATAAGTCGCTAATGTAAATGTTCTTTTCGACAGTGTCTGCAAGCAGCAATGGAGGAAGAGGGTATTGATGTCGACACATATGTTTTTATGATTGGTCCAGACTGTCCGGATGGAGAAGAAACAGCGAGTCAAGGTGGTTGCAAGGTAATTCAGAAAAAAATCCTATTTTCCCTGATTTTAAAAGTCTTCAGAATATGTCGGTCATAAAATTGTTTTCAATGTCGTCTGTGCTAATGTAGATCTTACGTTTGTTATTGATCACTTCGATTTCCTTTGTTTTATAATATGTTATAATAATTTGTGTGGAGAATCTATTAACAGTGGCCTCTAATTTAGGAAAATGATCGTTTTGTTCTTCCTGTTGTGAATGTATTGTCGCATTAGTACTCATGTTATCATTGTTGGGTTCTACATTTATAATATTTATTTCTCCGGTATCGGCATTTATTCTCGACATGAAATCTGCTACCTACTTTTCTGTCCCTTTAATATAATTAATGTTGATGTCATATTCTCCAAGTTTAAGTATCCAACGTTGTAACTTGTGATTAATGTCCTTTACTTTGTGTTTGGTTTGTAACCATTTAAGAGGCTGGTGATCGGTTAGAAGATCAAAGGTTCTACCATAAATGTATGGACGAAAGAAGTTGACTCTCCAGACGATAGCGACCAGTTCTTTTTCCGTAGTGGAGTATTTTCTCTCGTGGTCGTTTAGGGTTCTGCGGGCAAAACTTAATGGGTGATTGTCCTGGACTGCGCCCAAAGCAAAATCGCTAGCGCCTGTTATAAGTTTAAATCTCTTATTAAAGTCCGGGTATTTGAGTATTGGTGCATTAGTAAGCAATTTTTTAAGTTTTTGGAAGGAATATATATATTGTGGATCATTTTTATTCACTTTAGTGTTCTTCTTTAGGTATTTAGTCATTCCGTGGGCTACTTTTGCATAGTCCTTGATAAATTTTCTGTAATACCCAGTCATTCCTAGGAAAGACTTTATTTGTTTTTGGGTTTCAGGTACTTTGAGCTTTTGAATGTTTTCTATTTTACCCATATTCGGCTTAATGCCATCTGTTGTAAGGATGTGTCCTAAATACTCTGTAGTTTTGGTAAAGAAATTACATTTATCTATTTGGATCTTTAAGTTATTTTCTCTAAGCTTATTCAAGATTTTTTGGATATTATCAGTGTGTTCTTCTATTGAAGTGCTGAAAATTAAAATATCATCTAAATATACAACACAGATTCGATTTATGTACTCTCTAAGAACTGAATTGATTAGTCTTTGAAATGGTGCTGGGGCGTTCGTTAATCCGAATGGCATTCTAACGAACTCATAATGTCCTAATAGGGTAGAATACGCTGTGTTTTTCCTATCATCTTTCTTTACTAGAACTTGATGGAAGCTCTTGGCGAGGTCTAGAGTCGTGAAGTACTGTGCTCTTCCTAACTTTTCCAATATATTTTCTATATTGGGTATGGGAAATTTGTCGCTCACCGAAACTTTGTTAAGTTTTCTGTAATCGACGACAATTCTCCACTTTTTCTTACCTGAGTTATCGATCTTCTTCGGAACGATCCATAACGGCGAATTGTATGGAGAATTGCTCTCCTTGATAATGCCTTGTGTTAGCATTTCTTTTATTTGTTTACTAATTTCTTCTTCATGAATCTGGGGGTACCAATATATTTTGGAATATATAGGTTTTTCCGTTGTAGTTATGATCTCATGTTGGATTTCATGAGTATGTGTTCATTTTTGTCCCTCATGAAATAGCAAATCTCTATTTTTGTTGATTAATTTCCTGAGCATACCTTTTTCCTCTGGGTTCATATCTTCCCGTTCTTATTTTCTTAATGCATCCTCGTTAAGTTTTGTTTCCTCTAATGAGTATATTTCCTCGTATTTAAATGGACAGGAATTTAGGAATCTTGTTCTAATACCATTAATTTCAATGTATTCTTCGTTTAGATTGATAACAGCTCGCAAAGGTTTAAGGAGATTTTGTCCTATAAGGCCATCAAATTGCTTGTTATGAAAAGAAATTAATTTCCAACTCATGTGATTCTCTTCATTGAATTCTCTTGGCAATAGTGTTCTTATTTCTGTGTCTATTAAAGTTCGTCCGCTAAGTGTACTAAAAGGGATAGCGTTTTGAAATTTTATTCGTTTAAATTGAGGTAGTCTATTTAAATTCAATAGCGTGCTTGTGGATCCTGTGTCGATAAGGCATATAATTTTGTCATTCCCTACTGTCAATTCAACTATCGGTAAGCTTGATGTTGGACTCGTGACCGAAAATTTATTTCATATAAATTTCTGTTCTGTACATGGTCTACTTCCATCGGTTCAATGAAATTGTGTCTTATTTGCCTAGAGTTGTTAATTCCGAAGGTTTCTCTAGGTTGTCTAAAATTATTGAAATATGGATTTTGAGTACGGTCTACTTCCATTGGTTCAAAGAGATTGTGTCTTGTTTGTGTAGGATTTCTATTGATGTTTTTTCCAAAGCTCTGTCTAGATTGCCTAGAATTGTTAGTGTACGTATTCTGATTGAATCTACTGTTATTCGTAATTTCGGGTATGGGGATATGTTGATTCTGTTGGTATTGCCCTATATTATTAAGTTTATCTAAAAAGTGTCTTGAGCTACGATAATAGTCACTTACGGAATGGTATCTGCAGTTTATCGCCTGGTACATGATTTTATGGTATGTTTCTTTGACTCCGAAGTGCTTGATCAGCTCTCTTTTTATTGTTTCCCACGTTGGATTTGGTCCGAGGGTCCTGATGCACTGTAGAGCTGCTCCTTGTATTTTGTTTCGGATATACCGTTGAAAAATAAATTCGTTTAATTCGGGATGCTCGTTGAAAAGGGGTAGAATTAATTCTACTTCTCTCATGAACGAGGACAGCTCGTATGCCTTATCCCCGTGGTATTCCCTTATTTTTGAGGCTACCTTTATTAGTGCACTCACCGGTATGCCCTGGTTACTACTTACGGTTTTATTCATATCTTCGGCAATTGACTCGTCGTCTGATACAAAAACGAGGGAAATCTTTCGCTTTTCTTCTTCCTTTCGTTAGATTTTGGCACAAAATGTATATGTCACTTTTGCACTTTGGGCTGTAATAATTATGACAACAACTTTGTAAAAAGATTATGGTTTTTTTCTTTGTTTTTGCGTAACTGGTTTTGATATTCGGATCACTTGGTGCACTTATTGTCTTGTGACGATAATATCTATTTTGTAGTTCACTTGGTATTATTATCTTTGGACACTAATATATAGTTCACTATGCACTTATCAATGTTATTGTCTTTGTACAATAGACTATAGTTCACTGTTCACTTTTAGATCTTATTGTCTTTGGACAATAGTCTATAGTCCATTATTCACAAGGTTTGAAGGTTCTGTGATGATCTTATGGTCTTTGGGCAATAGAATATAGTTCACTTATTCACTTATAGATCTTATTGTCTTTGGACAATAGTCTATATTTCACTATTCACAAGGTTCGATGTAGATCATATTGTCTTCGGACGATAAGATAACCGACTGCGCCAGATAAATGTGGGTTTTATAATTTACAAAACACAACTTTTATTTTTCTTATTAATAATACTTTACTAAGTTAAGTATACTTAAAACTAATTATATTTTATTTTAAATTGCTCGGTGGCTAGTGGACGACTAACTTCATTTTTCACTTCAAAACTATTCTAACTCGAAAACACGACTAGTGTTTACATATTCGAGATAACGATTCATAAAAGGAATTGGATTTGGGTATTGTTTGAATATTCAAGATAACATAGGATCGAGGAATTCAGTCGTTACCAACACGTCAAAGAGATAACACGTATACCTGACAACAAGAGAAAGCAAAAGAAAAGAAAAAAAATATAAATAAATAAATTCGTTGCGCGAGTGTAAGTGAACAAGTGTGGATTACACAGTGTGCCCGCCACTGAGAGCGGTTGTTTAAAAAAAATAAAAAAATTAAAAATTATGGAAACAAACAAAGTGCTAAAGAGCTCGTCGCCTTTCATGAAAAGGGGCCAGGCAGACCTGAAAGCGATGACACGGAGCCGACTCGAGCGACAGCCGAGTATTATAACAAAGCGGCACAAGCCGAATTCGGACGGCGAAAAAAATGCAAAAGGAAAGAAAAACGAATACACAGGCGCAGGTAACCAATTCAACGAATTGGTTGACCTTGACCCAAGTGAAATCGAATTACCTGCTGAGGAAGATAACAATATCACAGGTACTGCAACAGATCCGGCGGAATTAGATAAACTCCTTGTGACAATAATCTTATCTCGGGAGCATTCTATCCCAATGATATGTTTCTGGAGAATACCCTCCAGAATAAGTTAATTCCCCCAGAAGCGTTTCCTTTCTTGGATCAAAAAGGCCTTATCCAAGGCATGCATGGAGTCCCGATTATTTACCACGCTCTCCGTGGTGCCAGGGACAAACGAATTCTCCATGATAGTGACATCTCCAATGCCCCAGACCGCATGCGTTTTAGCACGGCGATCAGTGAAAGAGATAAATCAGCCAAAGATCGAACATCTCCCAAATGGTGGTGGCTTCTCAACGAGGAGAGGACTTCACTCCCTTAGATATAGTATGCCTCTCAAGAGCAACGCTCTCCTTCCTCTTGTCGTCGCCCCCCCCCCCCCCCCCCGGCCCGCCTTTCCCAATTACTTTTGTGTAGCTATTTTATTCTATTTTTTATTTCTTATTTTATGTTTTATTCGTTTTGTTTTGAAGTTTTTGTTTGTTATAATAATATAAAAAAAAAAAAAAAAAAAATTGTAATAATAATATATACATATAGATGTAAACGAGGAGTCCCTCTAATATATGACTTATTTCATATATATATATATATATATATATATATATATATATATATAAGAAACAAAAAAAAGATGTACGCCGAAAGGCATATATAAAAATCAAGTTGCAATGTGTAATTTAGAGAGCTCGCATAGAGCCAGTAAGTTAATTTAAGGATTGTGATTGTAGAAAAGGGTTTAACATTTACCCCTAATATTATACATGTTAAAAGAATTAGAAAAAAAAAAGTGGTTTAAAAGCTAAAAAAAAAAAAAAAAAAAAAAAGGATCGAGGAATTGAGTTTGAGTATTCATTACATTTGAGATAACATAAGATAGAAGAATAGAACTGAAATATTGCTTACAATGTGTGAATGCAATGTAAATAGGATTTAAGATAATGTTACCATTCCTTTAGGGGAAATTATTTCTATTTTTATTTTCGGCTTGCTTTGCGGTTAGGCTTTTGATGTTCTTATCTTGAGCCTCAATTAGCGGACACTTGGGTGGTAGGTATGGTTGACATAACCCGCACTGGTGAAAAGGTTTCGGTTCTCATAATTAATTGTACAAAGGAATACACAGGAGGTTCAAGCAATCAACACCGCCTGCAACCGGAATATCAGTCAAACGTCAACCAACCATCGGTTCGACGTTTTACACAGTGAGTACCTATTCAGTCCAAATAAATTTGTTTGTGAAAACAATATAACAATCCGACCAGTATGGGTGTCTGGTTGGCTGGTATGCTCTAACATATCCCCATTCTACATGGAGAAGTTTCGGGTGTTCGCTAGGCAATGTTTGGGTTCTTGCCTCGGAATGTACAGAACCCCAGAGTCCACACATAAGAAGTTCTGTCTCAATAAAATCTTATATGGCAAATCGGGATTAAACAGGATAGACAACTTCATTATGACAATTATTCGAAGTCGCACTGCAAGGACAATGTGCAGTGAAAATGATCTTATTTTGGGGGTACTCTCCAGAATGGGTTTATTCGCCCAGGAGCGTTCCCCTTCTTGGATAGAAAAGGACTTATCGAAGATAAACATGTAGTCCCTATTATTTTACATGCTTTCCGTGGTACGTGGGATAAGCGAATTCTCCATGATAGCGATAGCTCTAATACTCCAGATCGCATACGTTTCATTATGGTGATAAGTGAAAGAGATAAATCTAAAAGAGACCGTGTCATCATGGTGGTGGATTAGTGATGAAGAGAGGCCTACACGTCCCTAAAAATAGTGTACCTTTTGACTGCAACGCTGCCGCCTTTCTCTTCCTTCATATTGTGTATAGCATAGTTTGATTAATTTAGGTATTTTAGTTTTAATCGTTTTGTTTTTAAATGTTTGCTTGTTACAAAAATAAATTAGCAAAACTGTAAAAGAGGAAGATCTCTTATATACTGATTACACTGTAAACAAAATCATAAAAAAAAACTATATGTTTTGTTTATTTAGAGTCCTTGCAAAGAGCCAGCAAGTTAATATTCGAACAATATTTGTAAAATAGGACATGGATTTAGTCCTATATGAAGAAATATGTATAATTTGATTTTGAATTAAAATAATTGCGGACTTGAAAACAAACAAAAAATTGTCAGTTCCACATATAATGATAAATGGCCAGTCCAAGCATAAATTTGCTTGGCGTCACGATCACGAACACCTACCCACGTCATAGTGAGCACCAACTGCAACCACATTTAAACTGTAAGGACGTCCAGGATAAATGAAGAAATTCGAGACAAATATCAGTTTGTTTGTTATTTATGTTAATTTGTATCTCTATACAGAAATCATTCATATGCTCGGAAGTCAGCTGTCATTTCTTCACTTGTTTGTTAATTCATATTAGTTGATACAAAATGTTTTATTATATATACAGGCAAGAAATCTTAATCAGCCCCACATTTGGGGAATACCACCGGAGGAGTTGACAAAATTCTCAATTATGGACTTGCCCCAAGTCATTCGTGAAGTATAAAGTTGCCCTTCGCCCGGAGAATTTTTTTTATAGAATAGATCATCATCATCATCATACGAGGGTTGCCTCTTATGTTTCGGGATTTGGCAACCCTAGTGTTGCAATCCGGCAATTGACAGCTCTGTCGTAAAGTTGAACATTTTTGAGGTTATACGCACTCAGAACGTTTTGACATACGAGCGCTATTTGTGTTGTTTACAGTAACTTAAAAGATTCATCTCGTCCCAAAAATGGAATTAAATCGTCAACATTTTCGTGCGATTATTTTTTACAACTTTCGGCGTGGATTAACTCAGCAACAGTGCATGGATGAACTTAATTCAATTTTTGGCGATGAAGCTCCATCAAGGACCAGTGTTTATCGATGGTATGGTGAATTCAATCGTGGTCGTAGTTCACTCCAAGATGAATTTCGTGAAGGTCGTCCAAAATCAGTTGTTGTTCCGAAAACCATTGATGCTGTGCGTGAACTGATATTGGAAGATCGTCATGTGACCTATCGTGAGATTGAGACAACCTTAGGCGTTAGTGGGACCAGCATACATTCAATATTGCATAAACATTTGACTGGCAAAAAAATTTGTTCGCGTTGGATCCCACACAATTTGTCAATCGCCCAAAAAAAGGCTCGTGTCAATTGGTCGAAAGAAATGCTTAAAAAAATACGGTCGCGGTGCTTCGATACGCGTCTATGACATCGTGACAGGTGATGAATCGTGGATTTACGCGTATGAGCCCGAAAGTAAACAGCAGTCGACTGTCTGGGTGTTTCAAGATGAGCCAAATCCAACAAAAGTTGTTCGCGCACGAAGCACTTCCAAGCAAATGGTCGCCTGTTTTTTCGGAAAAACTGGACATGTCGCAACCGTACCACTAGAACAACGCAGAACAGTCAATTCTGAGTGGTACACAACCATTTGTTTGCCAGTTGTCTTCCAAGAAATCAGGAAAACCAACCGCCGAAGACGGATCACTCTTCACCACGACAATACGAGCTCTCACACATCGGCTGCGACAACTGCATTTTTGAGCACCCAAAACATCGATTTGATGGGTCATCCGCCGTATAGTCCTGACTTGGCACCGAATGACTTCTTTTTATTCTCGTACGTAAAAAACAAACTGAGAGGTCAACGTTTTTCGACACCTGAAGAAGCGGTTGCTGCATTCAGAATGCATGTGTTGGAGATACCTCAATCAAAGTGGCAAAAGTGCTTCGACAATTGGTTCAAACGCATGCAAAAGTGTATAGATCTTCATGGGGAATATTTTGAAAAACAATAAAGTGATTTTTGATGATCAATATTTGTTTTTGTTCTCTAATCCCGAAATATAAAAGGCAACCCTCGTAGATGAAATATATAAATAATATCCCAAAATTCACACATGACTTTAGTTTTCTGCCATTTATACGGGCTAGCCAGCAGTGAAAAAAGACGACAGCCTAATAGCTGATTGTTTGGGGTTATTATAAAAAAACGTTTTAATTATTGATAAATATTTGGCAAATAAATTAGATTTGGCATTTAAGCGAATATGCATGTTTGATAACGCGTAGTAGTATACCGAACAAATATTTACTTGCGGAATATTACTTCATGGGTGGTGCTTTTAATTTTTAATATAAAAGCGAAACTGATTTTGTGTTTCAGGATGGAATATGAAAGTTTCGACACTATTTGCAACATGTTACAATGTTACGGAAAAAATAGAAAATTTAACAGTGTCGGAACTGCTTTCCAGAGGCTATTGAACCCGTGCATAATTATGTATTTATGCTCTACACTATCCATTGTAAGAAGGAATGTAACTTACGATGGCCTAAAAGTGTCGCAAGTGTATCTGAATACCTTACTCATAGAGCGATGGACCAAGAGATACGAAGCTCTTTTGCTGTAAAGAATAGCTTGAGCTTATATTTGAAATTCTTTGGTCGATAAGTAACGATATTTAATTACAGAAATTCTGTAAAACAAATTTCTTCCGTATCGCTGAAAAGTTCAGCTCGAGAATAAACAGCTCCAGCTAAGGTTAGGTAGAGAATATAATGATAACGAATGTAGCAGCAAGTATAGCACTTGGTCGTTTATTTCTTCGTTATAATCGAAGAAAGATTCGTCTTAGTGATACATAGAGAAATTCAGAGTTAACCTTGTCGGCATCAGCTTTCAGCTTATCTAATTAATAATACATTCAATTGCCGTAAAGTGTTTATGATGCCGAAGCTGTAGAATGCTTTATTCTTTTAAAACTGTTTTCGTCGGGCAACCGCCGCGAGAACAATTACAATGCCGTGTAAACATAAGCTACACGTCCCTGGCGTATGAAAAAGATGAAGTAAGCTGGAAAGAATAATTTTTACTTTTGTTTTATGCACTGACGTGGCTGGTTTAATCAAGAAAATAACCCTTTAGTAACACAAATTAGCCCTTACGAATTGATTTATTTCCTGTCTATAAAACCAGACAAACCAGAATACAGATTCCAATTAGTTCCCAGTTCCAGCTGTTTATCACTTTAAATTAAGACGTACCTTGGATTGATAAAAATTACTAATTAGTTGGACTTCCTCTTACCTGTAAGATCGGGAGATAAGTTACAACCTCGAAGTTTATTTGATATGACTTGTTTGAACAAATGCCACAGAACCACTCGCAAATAGCGCAGAAACCACAATCGAGCTTCAAAGACCCACCTATTTAATCAGCTAACTAATTTCACTACTGTATTGCCGTCTTATCTTTTTTAGAAATTCGATCAGAAAACGAAAGGCAAAGGAAAAAATTGAGTTGATTTTGTTGTTGTTCTTGTGGGTTGAAAATAAAATTTTGAAGTGTATAATAATTAATAATCACTGATTACTGACGACACTTACGGTTGCTGTTCAACTGAAAAATCGACTGAGTTTATAGGCCGATATGACTATGTCGGTTTTCTAAATTGATAAACAGAACAATCGCATTCTCTGCCTATATTTGTGAGTGTGTAACTAACTGCACCGGTATGTAGTGTTGAGCGCGAAATATAAGATAATTATTTTTTTTATGGTATTGGAGCAGAAATAATATCGCCGTTTGTTCTCCCATAAAAAGTTTTTCTAGTGCAGAAACGGCTCCCTGATAGGCCCCCATTACAATGTTTCTCCACCTTGAATGATTTCTGCTCTTGTTTTTGCTCACATTTACTTAACCCACGGTCGCCGGTTTTTGCAATATAAACTTGAAAACAATGTGAAATGATCTAACGGATTAAACTCGTTTTAAAAATATGCATGCGTTTTAAAACAAGATTAAAACTTTAGTGTTAAAGAATCATCATCATCATCGGCACTACAACCGGGATCCGGTCTTGGCCTTATTTAACAAGTCTGAGGCTTGTTAAACTTTCCATAATATTTTGTTTTTCCGGGAAAGGTTATTAGCCTTGCGCCAGTTAAAGAATAAAACATCACATCATTGAACATAAATGTGTTGGCCTTGAGCCAGTCATACGTACACTAAAATTATAAATATAGCATGGCTGTGATTAGTTTGTTTAGTCCATAAACTAGTCGCAGAATAAAAGAGATTCACAAACCAGACTAGTAATCAATGTGTATTTAGAAGAATAAACTTAAGTGAAGAAAGATGGAAAAGGGGAATCTTGAGAATAAATATGAAAGGATTGTTTTGAAAAATCACTGTTAATTAGTGAGTGTTTTTAAATAAGGGTTTGATCTGTCTGTTAGTTTTCCAAAGCCGTGGTATAAATGTATCAACCAATATATATCAACCAATGTATTGACGAGTTAATTGACTATCATCATTAATTTTGCCCTGTGAGGAGGGCGTTAGAATATACTCACAGCTAGGCCAGCTTGTCGTAAGAGGCGACTAAAGGCCGAGTGGTAGCCGGGGTCCCAACGCCCTGTGCGCCCAGTGAAATACCACCCCATCAAGCTTTAGGCTCCGTGAAATGGCCGGGAGAAATCCCTGGCCATCTTTCGGTGCTTGGCTGATGGACCGGTTCGAGAAAAGGTTGGTTAGGTGGTAGTCGGTTCCAAGGTGAGATACCTGCCCGTCACGCTGTACATTCCGCGATATCGCCGAGAGAAATCTTCGACGGTGTTTCGGATGTGCGACTGATGGCCCGGACTGACATGGGGATAAGTCATGATGGTGCCTTCTGATATAAAGAATTCCGGAGGTAAACTAGTCTCCCATTCGGATCTCCGGGGGGGACTATGTCAGGGGGAACATCATGCAGATATCATGATAAATAATGGAACTTTGAGAGGTTCGTCATCGCATAACCGGGCTAGCTCTCGAAGCTCGGCCCACACTCGACTGGTGACGACATTTTGTAACATCAGGGGCATCGGTTTCACCAATACTAATGTAAACGCCGTCCACCAATATTTGCAAACAACGAAACCTGATATCCTTGCCCTAACTGAGACGCAGGTCGATTCGTCAACTGATTCGACATATCTTCGTTGCTCAGGATACGACTTACATTCGAGATTCCGTTTTAAGGGCGGAGTCTGCGTCTTCGCACGGTCCGATCTGGCTTGCCAGAGGATGGAGGCGTTGGAGCCCAATAATATGGACATCATATGGTTGAGGGTCGTGCTGAGGAATTCCGTTAAATTTCTTTGTTGTCTTTACCGCTCCCCGAATGACGATCGGCCGGCGACATTTTTCGAACATCTTTCATATACCGTCGACTGGATACAGATCAACCACCCAGCTTCTGAAATTATTGTCCTTGGCGATTTTAATGTGCACAATTCCGACTGGTTGTTACATTCTAACAGAACCGACGAGGCTGGGAGGCTGGCGGAGATGTTTGCTGTAAGCCGCAACTTGACTCAACTCGTGGCGGGGCCAACGCGAGTACCGGATGCCCGAGGCGATTATGCGAACACCCTGGATCTGTTTTTGACATCCGAACCGAATATTTATACCGTAGAGGTTTCTGCGCCACTGGGAAACTCAGATCACTGCTTGGTATCTGTCGCGCAAGCACTTGCATACCAAGCGAATAACCGGCCTAGGCAGCTTCGCCATGTATGGAAGTATGGAGCTGCTAACTGGGACGATATGCGAGTTTTCTTCGCATCCTTTCCATGGTCCGAGGTGTGCTTCGGAAACTCCGATGTTAACGCTTGCGCGGAGTCGGTATCAGAGATTATTCTCCTGGGGATGGAGATGTATATTCCACATTCCATCAAACGAAGTTCGTCTGATAAACCTTGGTTTGACAAAAAATGCGAGCTGATTACAGCGGCAAAAAATAGAGCTTTTAAGAAATGGCGCTCCAATCCCACCGATGTTAACAGAACGAATTTTGTTAGAATCAGAAACGCGTGCAATCAGGCGATTAATACCGCGAAGAAGGCTCACAACGACAGGGTGATCAATAAGCTCCGTCGGTGCCCAACTGGTTCGAGCTCCTTCTGGTCAATGGCAAAGGCTGTCAGCAGTAACTTTGTTTCCTCCTCTTTCCCTCCGTTGGTGACAGACAGCGGGACGTTAGTCACGAATCCAAAGGATAAAGCTAATGTGTTCGCGAATTTATTTTCCGCGAATTCAAACCTCTATGTCGGCCTTTTGGAGCCACCTGTGATCTCGCCGGTACAGTCTTCCATGCGGGATGTGAGATTTCGTCCGCGCACTATTCAACGCATTCTACGTGAACTGGATTGTAGGAAGGCAACCGGCCCGGACGAAATACCAGCAATAGTCCTGAAGAACTGTGCTCCAGAACTTTCGCCGGTTCTTGGCAGACTCTTCCGCTTATCTTATGCACGGAGGACCTTTCCTGCCTGCTGGAAAATCGCTCGAGTTCAGCCAATCCCAAAGACGGGAAAAAAGTGTCCCCCAAAAAATTGCCGTCCGATAGCATTACTGTCTATTTTATCTAAGGTAATGGAAAAAGTCATCAATACAGAGTTGGTTAAGTATTTCGAGTGCAACGGACTTCTGAATGATCGTCAATACGGATTCCGTGGCAGGCGGTCCACAGGAGAGCTTTTGACACTTATAACCGATATATGGACATCTGCGATTGAACGGCATGGTGAGTCAAGGCCGGTCGCATTGGATATTTCCAAGGCTTTTGACCGCGTCTGGCACGGGGCATTGCTGAGGAAACTTCGTTCATATGGACTTTCCCAACAGCTTTTCCTCGAGAATCGATCGATCCGGGTTGTTGTGGACGGTGATTGTTCGGATATGTATCCTGTTGATTCGGGGGTGCCCCAAAGTTCTATTTTGGCTCCAACCTTGTTCTTGCTTCACATAAATGATTTGTTGGAGACAACGGATAACAAAGTGTTCAGTTTTGCGGATGATAGTACGCTTGTTTCCTCCTTTTCGAGTGTTCGGCCGATTGGTGCATCTACGTCGTGTGGGGACGAGATCGTGGCACCGACATGGGCGCAGGGTTCTACCTCGTCCTCACAAAAGTATCCTGTTGAAAACTAGAAGAAATCCGTTCACCAGCAAGGGGGTTCATAACACAGCACGGCGAATAAAACCACGGAATAGATACTATATGTTGAGGGTTTTTATTGTTTTCTTTAGTTAACGCTAATTGTGCACTAGTTATAATGTCGAAATTAATTTAAAAAACGAATATGAATACGAAACTAGGAAACAGCTTTAAAATATAAATTGCAATTCTGCTGAGAATAAAGGATCACTCGATAAACGTACCGTACCGTATGCACGGCACGGCGAAGAGGTTGACAAAACCGACCGACTCCTTCGATGGATGGGTTACGACTCCACGATCTTTTGCTTGTTCAGAGCTCACTCGCTCATCGTGGTCATGGTCGTATGTGTGCCTAGACAAAGAAAGACATAAAGTGCATTCCTAGGATACGATTTCGGTAAAGCAAATAAAACCGAAATCGTCGGATGCATGTGCGTAGCAGCTAAACAAAGAGACCACGATGCGATGTACAAAATGTGCTAATTAGTTTTAGCTAGATTACTGGGAAATGGTGTTTATGGCATCGCTAGTAAGGGTACGTATTGAATACCTATTTGCATTGTTTATGCTTGGATTTCAATTGATGCCAAGGGACGCGGAATGCGTATTTGCTTTGGGTTGCACATTGTGCGAGTCAGGGAATTTTATTGCTGGGAGAAAAACGTCGCCAGTCAATGTATACATAAAGAAATTTATCATATACATGAATGAAGGTGGGAATAGGCGACGCCATGATAATTATCTCTGGCTGGAATGGTTACATGATATGTGAACCGGCGTTTTTTTTTTTCAGGATAATTTTTGATAAGGGAAGTAAGAACTCTTACAGGGGATTTGTAAGCGAAGAAATGCTTGAAATGGTAAGAATTCTCTTGCAGGTACTTTTAGGTTATAATAATTGGACCTATTTGATGCGTGAAGCATTTAAGATGCTAATGCGAATTGCATTAGCGAAAGCTTATGCAGACTGGGTGTGGTTATGGGGATTTTTTCAGGAAGGCGAGCCGTGGGATCTGGCGGAACCGCCACAGTCGCATCAGCTGAGATGTACACAGATTGACTCTCTGAATCAGGATCTAGATAGGGTCCTGCAGTGGGGAAGGGCCAATCTCGTCGACTTCAATGCAGCGAAGACACAATATACAATATTCACAAAGAAAAGTGGATCATCGGTTCCAAAGCTGATGATGAATGGCCGGGCCCTCGAGGCGGGAGAAGGTTGAAATTGCTCGGAGTCACGGTCTGTGGGAATGTATCATGGCATAAACACGTGTCGAGTATCGCCAGATCAGTCTCAGGAAAACTGAGTTATCTTTTTAGAGCCAAGAAATATTTTACGCCGGACCAACTTCTTCTCCTGTATAAATCCCAAATTAGACCCGCGCTCCAATATTGCTCACAAGTTTGGAGCTCGGCTCCTAAACATACCCCCAACCTGCTTGAGAGCATACAGAAACGAACGATTCGCCTGATCGGGGACTCGGCGCTGACGTCGGGAGTACAGTCGCTATCACATCGAAGGCGCGTAGCCGACCTCTGCCTGTTTTACAGATATTACCACGGCTACTGTTCTTCGGAGATTCTTGGCGTTGTTCCACGCAATTCGGTTTATATGCGCTCCACAAGACAATCCGACGGATCGCACCCGTTTGTGGTTCATCTCCCGAAAGCGCGAACATCCCTGTATCAGAACTCGTCCCGTTACAGAGCAGGGAAGCTGTGGAACTCCCTTCCACGCGAGTGTTCCCGGAGCGTTACAACCTGCAACTGTTCAAAAAGAACTGCAACAGTTATTTGATGGCATCTCGGGGCGCCCACTCGACGCCATAGGTTCGCCTCTCCCGAGAGAAGTCTAATAAAAAAAAAAAAAAAAAAAAAAAAAAAAAAAAAAAAAAAAAAAAAAAAATAATAATAATAATAATAATAATAATAATAATAATAATAAACGCATCAGCTATCGATGTACCAACCAAGGTATCAACCTAAATAATCAACTTAAGTTTCAAATAATGCATCGCCCAATATATTCAGGTGTACCGGCATGAAATGTGCGTTTTTTTTTTTTAAGTAAAAAAGTATTTTTTGGGAAAGTAAAAAACATTTTATTCGAAGTATTGGCCATTGCTTTCTAAACATTTGGACCACCTTTCTGGCAATTAGTGGATACCACGCCAATAAAACTGGTCGTCTTTTGGGGCAAATGGTAGTCGGAAGGAGCCAAGTCTGGTGCATACGTCGGGTGGGGTAACCCTTCCCAGCCGAGAGCTTTTATTGTTTCTTTGACGGGTTTTACCGTATGACACGGTGCATTTTCATGCAACAAGATTACCTTTCCTTGTCTTGTGGCCCATTCTGGTCGTTTTTCGATCAATACATGGTTCAAGTTGATCACTTGTTGTCGGTAGCGTTGCGCATCAACAGTTTCGCCAGGTTTTATAGGTTCATGATACAGCACCCCATTCTGGTCCCATCGAACACAGAGCATTGTCTTTTTTCCGAACCTATCAAGCTTTGCAGTCGATGTTGATGCTTCTCCTGGATGTACCCATGATTGTTTGCGTTTAGGATTTTTAAAATAAATCCCTTTTTCATCACCAGTCACAATTCGATGCGATGCTAACTTCCTTTCGTGTCGCAGAAGCAACGTTTCACATGTGGTGTTTCGCTTTTCCATCTGCCTGTCATTCAATTCATGTGGCACACAGTTTCCACACGTTTGGATCTTTCCCATAGCTTTTAAACAGTCAGAAATTGTTTGTTGTGCAACATTTAACATTTGTGCCATTTGTTTTTGACTTAAAGTGTCATCTTGATCCAATATTGCTTGCAATTCGGCGTCTTCAAACTTTTTTTGTGGTCTTCCACGTTCTTCATTTCGCACATCAAAATCATTATATCTGAGCCGCTTAATCTTTTGCATGTTGCTTCCGATAGAGCATGATCACCATAAGCCTCGACAAGCATTCGATGCGACTCTGCAGCAACTTTTCTTCAAATGAAAACAAATTAATGCTTTCTGCAAATCATCATTGTCTGGTACAAAATTCGACATTTTTAACAGGATTAAAAAAAATGATGTTGTTTGTACAATGACTTGATGCATACTAAATATGTTTGACAGATGTCATAGCAACCAAATAAAAAAAATATAAGGGCTCGTTCACAACAAACCTTCCCTATCGATACATTTGTATTTTGACGCTCACTTCACACCGGTACACCTATATATATATATATATATATATATATATATATATATATATATATATATATATATATATATATATATATATATATATATATATATATATATATATATATATATATATATATATATATATATATATATATATATATATATATATATATATATATATATATATATATATCACGAGGGTGAGCTGTAAGGTCTCCGACCTAACAAAGATACAACACATTTTTTCTTAAAATTTATTTTTATTGTTCTACATAGTCTCCTTGTAACTCGACACACTTCACCCAGCGATGCTGCCATCCCTCTAACCCGCCCAAATAGTACTCGACGTTTTTCTCTGCGAAATAGCTGTTCACGAAGGTGATTGCCTCCTCATTTGACGAAAATCTCTGTCCCTCGAGCGCAATTTTTAGATTAGGGAACAAAAAGAAGTCGCTTGGGGCTAGATCTGGTGAGCAAGGTGGATGGTCAAGCAGTTCAAACCGTAATTCGTGAATTTTCGCCATAGTAACCACTGAGGTGTGAGACGGCGCGTTGTCTTGGTGAAATAGGTTTTTTTTTTCTGTAAATGTGGTCGTTTTTTCACAGTTTCTCTGTTCAGTTGGTCAAGTAAAGATGTGTAGTATGCTCCTGTATTGGTTTTTCCTTTTGGAAGATAACCAACTAAGATAACTCCATGACCATCCCGAAAAAACAGTCGCCATCACTTTCCCAGCCGAAACAACTGTTTTTACTTGTTTTGGAGCCGATTCCCCCTTTGCAGTCCGCTGTTTTGACTGTATTTTTGTTTCGGGCTTATAATGGCGTATCCAAGTTTCATCGACAGTAATTAATCGGCGTCAAAACTCGGATTTATTGCGCCTATACTGCGCCAACAGAGCGTTAGAAATGTTGATTCGAATACGTTTTCGGTCTAACGTGAGCAAACGTGACACTCAACGCGCGGATAGCTTTCTCATCTCTAAATGCTGATTTAATATGTGACAAACATGTTCTTTGGACATTTTCATAGTCTCTGCTATCTCTCTCACTTTAATTCGATGGTCGTCTAACACCATTTGGTGAACTTTTGCGATGTTATCGTTACTTGTCGCAGTTTTTGGGGGTATCGAACGTTCATTGTTTCCCAAGCTCTCACGGCCACGTTTAAATTCAGCTGTCCAAAATTTCGCTGTGGTAAATGATGGTGGAGAGTCCCCATACACAGAGTCCCACTCATCTTTGATTTGCATAGGTGTATTGCCTTTCAGATATTCACCTTTGGGCAGGTAATGGAAAAATGTCAGGAATTTAAGATTCCATTATATCATCTATTTATAGACTTTAAGGCCGCCTACGACAGCGTAGCCAGGGTAGAACTATATAATGCCATGAGAGAATCGGCATTCCAAACAAATTGATACGACTTTGTAGGTTGACCATGACCAACGTAACTAGTCAAGTAAAAGTAGCGGGATTGCTGTCCAAACCAATAAACATCTATAATGGACTCCGACAAGGGGACGGTCTAGCCTGCCTCCTCTTCAACCTGGCGTTGGAGAAAGCAATCCGTGACTCTGGCGTTACAACAAGAGGGACTATTGTCACCAAGTCCAGCCAGATACTTGCCTTCGCAGATGACATCGACATCATCGGTAGAACCGAATCGGCGGTACAGGAATCCTTCACCCAGATCGAGCAGGCGGCACAAAAACTGGGACTGCGCATTAATGAGGGAAAAACCAAGTACATGGTGGCAACTTCTGCGAAGAGAAGACCTAACGTTGGTCAAACTATAAGGGTAGTGGAGCACGAATTTGAAGTAGTGCAATCCTTTAACTACCTTGGGTCAATAGTATCAGCCGATAACAATATGGAAGAAGAAATACGTGAACGGCTGATTAAATCCAACAAAGCCTACTATGGTCTATCAAGGCTCTTTAAATACCGAAATTTATCCAGTACATCCAAGCTACTACTGTACAAGACCATGGTCTTACCAGTACTCATGTATGGATTCGAGACCTGGGTGCTCAATGAAAGGCACTCTGAACTCCTAGCCGCGTTCGAGAGAAAGGTCTTAGGGAGAATTGTTGGCTCCGTAGGTGAGGGAAGACGATTCCGGAGACGCTACAACCATGAGTTGTACGCAATCTACCTTGAAGCTAATGTTGTAAGAAAAATCAAGCTCGGTAGACTCCGGTGGGCGGGACACCTAGCTCGAATAAGCGAAGAGGAGCTTGCCCGGAAAGACCATTGTGGCAGGATGTATGGAAGGAGACAGCGCGGCAGACCTAGTCTGCGATGGAGGGATGGCGTAGACCAGGATGCCCAGACCCTGGGAGTGCGAAACTGGATGACATCGGCTCAAGATTGGGACCGGTGGAGAGATTTGTTAAATAAGGCCAAGACCGGATCCTGGCTGTAGTGCCGATGATGATGATGGTTGCTCTTTTAAAAACAAAAATTTAATGACAGCTCGATACTCAATTTTGTCCATTTTTACAAAAACACTCACATCGACTCCCACAAACGACTGTCAAAACTACGTGTCGAAAATGGCTGAGATTTTGGTGGGTAACTGTCAAAAGATGCACAACTACATTCACTAGCTTTTATTGACGAGTGCTGCTATCTTCACGTTGAGGTCGGAAACGTTTCAGCCAACCCCCGTATAACAGCGTTTTCTTATTTTTTATTAATCTTTTAGTACAATTATTATTAATTGGGATGGGTTTACAGGTTGTCACGTCACAACTACATTCACTAGCCTTCATTGACGAGTGCTGCTATCTTCACGTTGAGGTCGGAAACTTTTCAGGACACCCATGTATATATATATATACGAGGGTTGCCTCTTATGTTTCGGGATTTGGCAACCCTAGTGTTGCAATCCGGCAATTGACAGCTCTGTCGTAAAGTTGGACATTTTTGAGGTTATACGCACTCAGAACGTTTTGACAGACGAGCGCTATTTGTGTTGTTTACAGTAACTTAAAAGATTCATCTCGGCCCAACAATGGAATTAAATCGTCAACATTTTCGTGCGATTATTTTTTACAACTTTCGGCGTGGATTAACTCAGCAACAGTGCATGGATGAACTTAATTCAATTTTTGGCGATGAAGCTCCATCAAGGACCGGTGTTTATCGATGGTATGGTGAATTCAATCGTGGTCGTAGTTCACTCCAAGATGAATTTCGTGAAGGTCGTCCAAAATCAGTTGTTGTTCCGAAAACCATTGATGCTGTGCGCGAACTGATATTGGAAGATCGTCATGTGACCTATCGTGAGATTGAGACAACCTTAGGCGTTAGTGGGACCAGCATACATTCAATATTGCATAAACATTTGACTGTCAAAAAAATTTGTCATGTCGCAACCGTACCACTAGAACAACGCAGAACAGTCAATTCTGAGTGGTACACAACCATTTGTTTGCCAGTTGTCTTCCAAGAAATCAGGAAAACCAACCGCCGAAGACGGATCACTCTTCACCACGACAATGCGAGCTCTCACACATCGGCTGCGACAACTGCATTTTTGAGCACCCAAAACATCGATTTGATGGGTCATCCGCCGTATAGTCCTGACTTGGCACCGAATGACTTCTTTTTATTCTCGTACGTAAAAAACAAACTGAGAGGTCAACGTTTTTCGACACCTGAAGAAGCGGTTGCTGCATTCAGAATGCATGTGTTGGAGATACCTCAATCAAAGTGGCAAAAGTGCTTCGACAATTGGTTCAAACGCATGCAAAAGTGTATAGATCTTCATGGGGGATATTTTGAAAAACAATTAAGTGATTTTCGATGATCAATATTTGTTTTTGTTCTCTAATCCCGAAATATAAAAGGCAACCCTCGTATATATACATATATATATATATATATATATATATATATATATATATATATATGTATATATATATATATATATGTATATATATATATATGTATATATATATATATATATATATATATATCCTTTTCCTTTTTTTTATTACACTTCACTTGGAAGAGGCGAATCTATAGCACCGAGTCGGCGCCCCGAGATTCCACCAAATAACTGTTGCAGTTCTTTTTAAACAGTTGCAGGTTTTAACACTCTGGAAGCACTCGCGCAAGGAGGGAATTCTACAGCTTTCTCGCTCTATAATGGAACAAGTTCTGATACAGAGAAGTTCGCGCCGTTGAGAGATGAACCGAAAATTGGTGCGATCCGTCGGCTTGTCTCGAAATGCTCATATAAACCGAATTACGCGGAACATTACCACGAATCTTCAAAGAACAGTGTCCTTAAGAATATCTGTAAAACGGAAAGAGGTCCACTACGCGCCTTCGATGCTATAGCGACCGCAGCCCCGACGTCAGCGCCGAGTCCCCGATCAGGCGGATCGCTCGTCTCTGTAGGTCGAGGGTATGTTTAGGAAAAGAGCTTCAAACACGAGAGCAATATTCGAGGGCGGGTCTAATTTGGGATTTATACAGGAAAAAAAGTTGGGCTGGAGTGAAATTTTTCTTGGCTCTAAAAAGATAACTCAGTTTTCCAGAGGCGGACCCAGCGATGTTCGAGACATATTTATGACACGATACATTCCCACAGATCGCGATCCCGAGCAATTCCATTCTCTTGATTTTAGGCCCTGGCCATTCATCATCAGCTGTGGAACCGACGATCCACTTTTCTTTGTGAATGTTTTATATTGTGCCTTTGTTGCATTGAAGTCGACGAGATTGGCTTTTTCCCCCCGCATGATCTTGTCCAGATCACGATTCAGAGAGTCGACCTGGCGACATCTCAGCTGTTGCGACGTTGATGTAGTAATCGGCCGATTACTCGAAAAAGAGGAAACAAGCATGTACTATCATCCCCAAAACTGAACATTCGGTTATCCGTTGACTCAAAAAATCATTTATGTGAATCAGACACAAGGTTCCAGCCTAAATAGAACCCTGAGGCACCCCGGAATTAACAGGATACATATCCGAACACTGACCGTCAACAACAACTTGGATCGGAGGAAGCTCTGCGTCCAGTCACAAAGGTGTTGGGAAAGTCCGTATGAACGACGTTTTCTCAGCAATGCCCCGTGCCAGACGTGGTCAAAAGCCTTGGAGATATCCAATGCGACCGCCCTTGACTCACCATGCCCCTCAATCCCAGATGTCCATATATCGGTTATAAGTGTCAAAAGGTCTCCCGTAGACCGCCTGCCATGCAATCCGTATTAACGATCATTCAGAAGTCCGTTACACTCCCAGGACACTTATTTAACTCGGCGTTGATGACCTTTTCTATCAACTTAGATAACATAGACAGCAATGCTATCGGCCGGTAATATTGTGGAAGACAGTTTTTTCCCCTCTTTGGGATTGGCTGAACTCGAGCGTGTTTCCAGTAGGTCTTTCGTGCATAAGATAACCGAAAGAGTCTGCCCATAACCGGCAATAGTTCTGGAGCACATTCCTTAGGAATTATTGCTGGTTCTCCGTCCGCGCCGGTTGCCTTCTTACAGTCCAGTCCACGTAGAATACGTTGAATAATAAGCGGACGGAACCTCACATCCCACATTGAACACCGTATCGGCGCGATCACGGGTGGCTTCTAATTTTTACCTCTGTAATCTGCTCGCATTTTTTATCAAGCCAAGGTTTATGAGATGAACTTCGTTTGATGGAATGCGGAATGTAGATCTCCATCCCGAGAAGAATAATCTCTGTGGCTGACTCTACGAACATCGGAGTCTGCTTGCATTTTTTATCAGAACTTGTCTCAGTACTTGTCTCAGATTATATCGAACACCAGAATCGGACTATAAAAAGTACTACTCAAATGAGACTTTGTATAATGAAGCCTGCATAAATAGGGTGGATTATTTTATAATTAAATTAATCAGAGGACCTATTACGAATGCAATAAACTCGTCCAATGACCTAATTTGCGGGGCTTATTACCCAAATACCCTGTACTATGAGAGCGTGCGTCGCAACGGTTTTGTTCCACTGGAGGCGTTCCTTGATTTGGACATGAAAGGACTTATACAGGATAGATCCGGAATTCCGCTTATCTATCATGTAAGTAGATCATCCGTAGACGGGCGATTATGCTACGACCGGGAAGCCACGCGCACCGAAGGAGAGCTCTTGCCCTTCAGTAGGGCCATCTCCCACAGAAACCGGGACGTTCGTTTTGGAAAACGTCAACAGTTCTGGTAGTTGAAGGGCAAATAAAGATCTGGATACCAATGTCGGTAGAATAACAGTATCATCAACCAGCTTACACAGACTTAGCTTCTCTAGAATTAGGGTAGTATACGATTTAAGTTAAGTTCTTTTAAATGAAATTAATAAAAAAAAAAAATAGAAATAGGTTAAATTTTAAGAAAAAAGAAAAAAAAATTCGACAAACTTTTCCAAATTTTTCTTTGTGATTCAAATAGTCATAAGTACAGCCACAAACAAAGTTCTGTCGCCGAAAGGCAAATTATACAATAGTTATGTAATGTTTAGCTTAGAGCGTTTGCGTGGGACCAGTAAGTTATAATATAAGATAATTAAGCTAGAATTTAAGCGTTTTTTTGTCTAGGACATAATTTAGAAACTAAGTATATAAAAAGAAAATAAAAAATGTTGCAAAAATGAAAAATGAAAAAAAAATGGGGTGGTAGGTCCAATAAACTTAAACTTCTCTTTGTTGCTAATTAATTATTATGTACATCTAATTAAACAGTATCTTAAGAGAAAAAAAAAGTTAAAAAGAGTTTTTTCCCAAAATAATTCTAAGAAAGTTTTCTCCGAAACAAATTTAAGAAAGGAACTTCTATTAAAATTGCCCTCTCGGTTCTCTATAGCTCTTCGTCCTTTTTCTATCCACTTCTCCCTTTTAGTTATACGAGCCTCGAAATTCCGCGACCTTACATTACTAGGCAGGCAACTAGGCAGGCGGAAGTCAACACCAGCATATTAAAACATCCACCTCAGCACTCTCCTGAGAAGCCGTTAGATCAGAATCCACCCACAATGGACCTCAAAGTTAGGGTATCCGATTTCTTCAACATCGTCCCAGTTTTCGTTGGGAAACCATCAGAGTTAAATAAATTTATTTCATGTGGAAATATTTTATTTAACTCTGTAAAAGACACCGACCATCCCACGTTCTTAGAGATCGTCAAAACACGGTTAGAGGGTCCTGACTTTGAACTAATTCAATTCCCCACATTGACCAATTGGGAAGCACTGAAAGGAAAACTCGAATCAGAACACAAAGAGGAACAGTTTTGTTTCTCCGCACATAACGAGTTAGTTTCCCTGAAACAACAATTTAAAGAAACCATAAGGGAATTCGTCGACAGAGTCGGGAAAGTTCTGAGAAACCTGAACTCCGCTACGTACGTCATAACTAGTGACGAGGCCGTTAGGACATTCCTGATAGAAGAGAATACCAAACTGGCGGTATAGGTATTTGAGGACGATTTAAAGGACGAACAACTCAAACAAATCGCCAAGGTCCATGAGGGAACAAACCTATAACAGTCAATAGCACATGCTATGTCATGTCTGCGGTAAGTTAGGCTACCAAAATATGCAACCCCCGAGTTTCCAGAATAGGCAACCAATGAAAAAGGAAGTACAGTACCTCACGTGCAGCTACTGTGGGAAACCTAATCACACGCAAGGCTAATGTAGATTGCGGTTATCTAGGAATGGGCCATTTCCAAACTACCATCAAGGTGGAACGCGGAACCCATTTAAAGAGAACACTGCAGCTGCGGACAACCGTTTTGGTGAGGATTTCAGACCCGCAAACACGACGAGGCACTACGACAACCAAGGTGTACGATATGCAAATATCAAAAAGGTACAAGAATCGGGAAACGAGGTAATTCGGGAGGAGAAGCGCAGCACTTCCTCTCGAATGATCACCACAGCCGATATACACCAAACGTCCAACTAAATCTGAGATTTAGCTCATCGGATAAAAAATATACGACCCTTCTGATTGATACCGAAGCCGATACAACCCTCTTAAGATCGTCTTGCTTAAGAAGTCAGGAAAACGGAGACAAGATCTACACAATATCAACTTTCACAGGGGATTCATTGAAAACCCTGGGGACGGTAAGTGGTACCCTAGAGTTTAAAACCAAGGATCACACCATGTTTTTGGATCACCCACCTACTTACCGAACAGATAAATCTGCCATATGACGGTATAATAGGAAACGACTTCTTATGCAAATAAAAATACCTGATTGATTATAAGGAACACATTTTGAAAATTCCAATTTACAATAGTAATTTGAACCACATAGAGGAGAGGGAGTCATTCCCCACGGGTAATGATGGTGAGTATCGAGGAAAGACATACAGCTGTATGAACGGGGCAACGAGCCTAATCCGTAACGAGTCACTATGTGAATTACGATCCACCTACCCAGATCCTCAGTCGGATTCAAACAAAACCCAAAACCCAACAGACAGTAAGACTGAGGAACAGAAAAACTCAGCAGATAATAAGACTGAGGAACAGAAAGTCCTAGGAGACAGTAAGACTAGAGAACAGAAAGTCTCAGCAGATAATAAGACTGAGGAACAGAAAGTCCCAGGAGACAGTAAGACTAGAGAACAGAAAGTCTCAGCAGATCATAAGACTGAGGAACAGAAAGTTCCAGCTGACAGTAAGACTGAGGAACAGAAAAACTCAGCAGATAATAATACTGAGGAACAGAAAGTCCCAGCAGACAGTAAGATTGAAGAGCAGAAAGTCTCAGCAGATAATAAGACTGAGGAACAGAAAGTTCCAGCTGACAGTAAGACTGAAGAACAGAAAGTGTTAGCAGATAATAAGACTGAGGAACACAAAGTCCCAGCAGACAGTAAGACTGAAGAACAGAAAGTTTTAGTAGATAATATGACTGAGGAAGAGAACGTCCCAGCAGACAGTAAGACTGGGGAACAGAAAGTCGCAGCAGATAATAAGACTGAAGAACAGAAAGTCTTAGCAGATAATAAGACTGAGGAACAGAAAGTCCCAGCAGATAGTAAGACTGAAGAACAGAAAGTCTTAGCAGATAATAAGACTGAGGAACACAAAGTCCCAGCAGACAGTAAGACTGAATAACAGAAAGTCTCAGCAGATAATAAGACCGAGGAACAGAAAGTCCCAGCAGACAGTAAGACTGAAGAACAGAAAGTCTCAGCAGATAATAAGACTGAGGAACAGAAAGTCCCAGCAGACAGTAAGACTGAAGAACAGAAAGTCTCATCAGATAATAAGACTGAGGAACAGAAAGTCCCAGCAGATAATAAGACTGAGGAACAGAAAGTTCCAGCTGACAGTAAGACTGAGGAACAGAAAAACTCAGCAGATAATAAGACTGAGGAACAGAAAGTCCCAGCAGACAGTAAGACTGAAGAGCAGAAAGTCTCAGCAGATAATAAGACTGAGGAACAGAAAGTTCCAGCTGACAGTAAGACTGAGGAACAGAAAAACTCATCAGATAATAAGACTGAGGAGCAGAAAGTCCCAGCATACAGTAAGACTGAAGAACAGAAAGTCTCAGCAGATAATAAGACTGAGGAACAGAAAGTCTCAGCAGATAATAAGACTGAGGAACAGAAAGTCCTAGGAGACAGTAAGACTAGAGAACAGAAAGTCTCAGCAGATAATAAGACTGAGGAACAGAAAGTCCCAGGAGACAGTAAGACTAGAGAACAGAAACTCTCAGCAGATCATAAGACTGAGGAACAGAAAGTTCCAGCTGACAGTAAGACTGAAGAGCAGAAAGTCTCAGCAGATAATAAGACTGAGGAACAGAAAGTTCCAGCTGACAGTAAGACTGAAGAGCAGAAAGTCTCAGCAGATAATAAGACTGAGGAACAGAAAGTTCCAGCTGACAGTAAGACTGAGGAACAGAAAAACTCAGCAGATAATAAGACTGAGGAACAGAAAGTCCCAGCAGACAGTAAGACTGAAGAGCAGAAAGTCTCAGCAGATAATAAGACTGAGGAACAGAAAGTTCCAGCTGACAGTAAGACTGAGGAACAGAAAAACTCAGCAGACAGTAAGACTGAAGAGCCGAAAGTCTCAGCAGATAATAAGACTGAGGAACAGAAAGTCCCAGCATACAGTAAGACTGAAGAACAGAAAGTTTTAGTAGATAATATGACTGAGGAACAGAACGTCCCAGCAGACAGTAAGACTGGGGAACAGAAAGTCGCAGCAGATAATAAGACTGAAGAACAGAAAGTCTCAGCAGATAATAAGACTGAGGAACAGAAAGTCCCAGCAGATAGTAAGACTGAAGAACAGAAAGTCTTAGCAGATAATAAGACTGAGGAACACAAAGTCCCAGCAGACAGTAAGACTGAATAACAGAAAGTCTCAGCAGATAATAAGACCGAGGAACAGAAAGTCCCAGCAGACGGTAAGACTGAAGAGCAGAAAGTCTCAGCAGATAATAAGACTGGGGATCAAAAAGTCCCAGCAGACAGTAAGACTGAAAACAGAAAGTCTCAGCAGATAATAAGACCGAGGAACAGAAAGTCCCAGCAGACGGTAAGACTGAAGAGCACAAACTGAGGAACAGAAAGTCCCAGCAGACGGTAAGACAGAAGAGCAGAAAGTCTCATCAGATAATAAGACTGAGGAACAGAAAGTCCCAGCAGATAATAAGACTGAGGAACAGAAAGTTCCAGCTGACAGTAAGACTGAGGAACAGAAAAACTCAGCAGATAATAAGACTGAGGAACAGAAAGTCCCAGCAGACAGTAAGACTGAAGAGCAGAAAGTCTCAGCAGATAATAAGACTGAGCAACAGAAAGTTCCAGCTGACAGTAAGACTGAGGAACAGAAAAACTCAGCAGATAATAAGACTGAGGAACAGAAAGTCCCAGCAGACAGTAAGACTGAAGAACAGAAAGTCTCAGCAGATAATAAGACTGAGGAACAGAAAGTCCCAGCAGACAGTAAGACTGAAGAACAGAAAGTCTCAGCAGATAATAAGACTGAGGAACAAAAAGTCCCAGCAGACAGTAAGACTAAAGAACAGAAAGTCTCAGCAGATAATAAGACTGAGGAACAGAAAGTCCCAGCAGACAGTAAGACTGGAGAACAGAAAGTCTCAGCAGATAATAAGACTGAGGAACAGAAAGTTCCAGCTGACAGTAAGACTGAGGAACAGAAAAACTCATCAGATAATAAGACTGAGGAACAGAAAGTCCCAGCATACAGTAAGACTGAAGAACAGAAAGTCTCAGCAGATAATAAGACTGAGGAACAGAAAGTCTCAGCAGATAATAAGACTGAGGAACAGAAAGTCCTAGGAGACAGTAAGACTAGAGAACAGAAAGTCTCAGCAGATAATAAGACTGAGGAACAGAAAGTCCCAGGAGACAGTAAGACTAGAGAACAGAAAGTCTCAGCAGATCATAAGACTGAGGAACAGAAAGTTCCAGCTGACAGTAAGACTGAGGAACAGAAAAACTCAGCAGATAATAATACTGAGGAACAGAAAGTCCCAGCAGACAGTAAGATTGAAGAGCAGAAAGTCTCAGCAGATAATAAGACTGAGGAACAGAAAGTCCCAGCATACAGTAAGACTGAAGAACACAAAGTCCCAGCAGACAGTAAGACTGAAGACCAGAAAGTCTCAACAGATAATAAGACTGAGGAACAGAAAGTTCCAGCTGACAGTAAGACTGAGGAACAGAAAAACTCAGCAGATAATAAGACTGAGGAACAGAAAGTCTCAGCAGACAGTAAGACTGAAGAACAGAAAGTGTTAGCAGATAATAAGACTGTGGAACACAAAGTCCCAGCAGATAGTAAGACTGAAGAACAGAAAGTCTCAGCAGATAATAAGACTGAGGAACAGAAAGTCCCAGCAGACGGTAAGACAGAAGAGCAGAAAGTCTCATCAGATAATAAGACTGAGGAACAGAAAGTCCCAGCAGATAATAAGACTGAGGAACAGAAAGTTCCAGCTGACAGTAAGACTGAGGAACAGAAAAACTCAGCAGATAATAAGACTGAGGAACAGAAAGTCCCAGCAGACAGTAAGACTGAAGAGCAGAAAGTCTCAGCAGATAATAAGACTGAGGAACAGAAAGTTCCAGCTGACAGTAAGACTGAGGAACAGAAAAACTCAGCAGATAATAAGACTGAGGAACAGAAAGTCCCAGCAGACAGTAAGACTGAAGAACAGAAAGTCTCAGCAGATAATAAGACTGAGGAACACAAAGTCCCAGCAGACAGTAAGACTGAAGAACAGAAAGTCTCAGCAGATAATAAGACTGAGGAACAAAAAGTCCCAGCAGACAGTAAGACTGAAGAACAGAAAGTCTCAGCAGATAATAAGACTGAGGAACAGAAAGTCCCAGCAGACAGTAAGACTGGAGAACAGAAAGTCTCAGCAGATAATAAGACTGAGGAACAGAAAGTTCCAGCTGACAGTAAGACTGAGGAACAGAAAAACTCATCAGATAATAAGACTGAGGAACAGAAAGTCCCAGCATACAGTAAGACTGAAGAACAGAAAGTCTCAGCAGATAATAAGACTGAGGAACAGAAAGTCTCAGCAGATAATAAGACTGAGGAACAGAAAGTCCTAGGAGACAGTAAGACTAGAGAACAGAAAGTCTCAGCAGATAATAAGACTGAGGAACAGAAAGTCCCAGGAGACAGTAAGACTAGAGAACAGAAAGTCTCAGCAGATCATAAGACTGAGGAACAGAAAGTTCCAGCTGACAGTAAGACTGAGGAACAGAAAAACTCAGCAGATAATAATACTGAGGAACAGAAAGTCCCAGCAGACAGTAAGATTGAAGAGCAGAAAGTCTCAGCAGATAATAAGACTGAGGAACAGAAAGTCCCAGCATACAGTAAGACTGAAGAACACAAAGTCCCAGCAGACAGTAAGACTGAAGACCAGAAAGTCTCAGCAGATAATAAGACAGAGGAACAGAAAGTTGCAGCTGACAGTAAGACTGAGGAACAGAAAAACTCAGCAGATAATAAGACTGAGGAACAGAAAGTCTCAGCAGACAGTAAGACTGAGGAACAGAAAGTGTTAGCAGATAATAAGACTGAGGAACACAAAGTCCCAGCAGATAGTAAGACTGAAGAACAGAAAGTCTCAGCAGATAATAAGACTGAGGAACAGAAAGTCCCAGCAGACGGTAAGACAGAAGAGCAGAAAGTCTCATCAGATAATAAGACTGAGGAAGAGAAAGTCCCAGCAGATAATAAGACTGAGGAACAGAAAGTTCCAGCTGACAGTAAGACTGAGGAACAGAAAAACTCAGCAGATAATAAGACTGAGGAACAGAAAGTCCCAGCAGACAGTAAGACTGAAGAGCAGAAAGTCTCAGCAGATAATAAGACTGAGGAACAGAAAGTTCCAGCTGACAGTAAGACTGAGGAACAGAAAAACTCAGCAGATAATAAGACTGAGGAACAGAAAGTCCCAGCAGACAGTAAGACTGAAGAACAGAAAGTCTCAGCAGATAATAAGACTGAGGAACAGAAAGTCCCAGCAGACAGTAAGACTGAAGATAACTTGACCACCAAAACACTACGTATTAACATTCGTTTTGCACTCTTCCTCTTAAGGTACTCGATTGCCCTCACCCCCCTCTTCTTCCTTTCCATAATCCAAATTTTAACACTTGTCTCAAAAATAAAACCGAAAAAAAATAGATAAAACTTTCTTTAACACAAAGGAACGCGTAGCCTCAGCGGAAAATAAGATTAATTATAAAACAAACGAGAAAGGGGACGAAATAAAAACAATTT
The DNA here is from genome assembly GCA_963931805.1 of Microdon myrmicae. Lineage (NCBI taxonomy): Eukaryota > Metazoa > Arthropoda > Insecta > Diptera > Syrphidae > Microdon > Microdon myrmicae. The sequence goes on along the minus strand of OZ007496.1, from coordinate 164,199,521 downwards.
CTCAAGAGGAAGTACAAAAAGGCATAAAGCCTGAAAAAACCAATTCCGCACAAAAAGTATTAACAATTTTCCACAAATTTAAGAGGACATTCCGGTTTGTTCGGTTCAAAAAATCAATTTTTTTGCTTAATCGATAGTTTTATACTTCAAAAATAATATTGTAGCGAGCTTAGGGTTCGCTGGATTAATTATTTGTAAATAAATAAGAGCCGTTAAATCGATTCTGAATTAATGTGACATTTTATTAGTCCGTAATAACAATCGTTACTTTTTACCGTACACTTACCGTTTTCTTTATTATCACTTCCGCAATTATCGCGTATTTTACTGCTTACTTATTACTTATTACTACCACACTTATCGCTTGCTTCACGTTCTACTTGTTACTCATCACTATGCTCTGTGTGCGGCGTATTTACACTGTTTCAGCGTTTCGTTTCCGTCCGTTCCATTGCCTTGAATGTTCTACTGTTCCTAGTCTCCAGTTTTCCATTACTTTATAGAATATTCTAGTACTCTGTTTCGGACTCTCTAGAATACTCTAGTACTGATTGTCATATGCGTCACAATATGTTAAAATTTGAAAACGAAATCTTAGGTGGTTCCAAAGTTATAGGTCATTAAAGGGTCGGGTCTCCCGTGGATACAAATGCGTATCATAGGTGGCAACTACCGTGTATTTAGAAAGATGCAGACTATCCATTTATGGGCATTAATTTGCTTCGCTGTTGGCTTGGGCCAACTGCCACTTCTTTGAATATGTCGCAATCTTGTGCGACTGAACAACGTGTTCATAAGCGGTAATGGATAGTCGCTCCTGCGTATTTTGTTTTTACATTCGGACGTACTGCGGGTGACCTGCGATTGCCTGAGTTTTAGTTAGTTTCATATATATAAAACTAACTTGCCCGTTGCACGGTGCTGGTGGTTTTTTCTTGTTTGATGACTATGGAAGATGTTCCTACCTGTGACGTCGCGGGGTAGGTATTTTTGATGTTTCTTTGTTTCATTTTCATGAGGAGGAAAAAGTATTTAGTGTAAACGTGGTCTCAGAGCGTGCAGCGCTCGCGTTTAGGCGTCCGTTTCATACGTTTTTCAACGGTATTTTTCTAACATAATGTTTAAAAACGTTAAAGGTTCGCGTAAGTCAGGGGCGCGTCCAGGGAGTCGATATAAAAAAGGCAAAGGATTAATGGGAACTGTACATGAACTGGAAACGGAGTATGCGACTACATCGGCACAAAAATTGGCTACATCGTCCGCCTTCGCTCCAACGGTCACAGTGACGGCAGCATACGTGATGCTACTTTTTTTTCAGTTTTTTCCGAACTTTCAAACATTATAAAGTGTAAAAACTGTGACGGTTCGGTAAACTTTTCAAAAAAATATGAGAAAGGCCTAGGATTCAAACTGATCGTCAAATGCAACTGTGATGAGAGGGTCATCGAGTCCTGTCCACGAATCGCCAACAAAGCTTACGAAATTAATCGTAGAATAGCATTCGTAATGCGCATCTTGGGTGTCGGGTTAAATGGATTACATTGTTTCACTTCACTGATGGATATTGGCGAATTTACGAAACACATCTACTACGCTACTCTCGATAATGCACACACCGCCGATATCGGCGTTTTTTCTTCCGTGACAAAAAAGGCTAGCAAAGAAGAAAAACAAAAAACTGATGAAAGTGAAGATAAAAAATTTACTGCTTCTGGAGATGGTAGTTGGAGCAAAAGGGGTCATACTGCTAATTATGGCGTTATGACATTGATCGGCAACAAAACAAACAAAGTTCTCGATCTTACTGTGAAATCGCGTTATTGTCAAGGTGTTACGTACCAAAACCACCCCCCGAAACATTCATACCGGGCGAAGCCCCAATCAATTTCGGATCACATATAGTGAATCCCAGGCAGATTGATTAATGTACCAATCAGCCAAGGAAATATAACCATAGAGTCCAGACATACATCTGAGAACAATACTCAATGGCCACACCGTTTCCTTTAATCCATTCTAAGGATACGTTTCCTAAACGGAAAAAGAGCGGTGCATGTAAATAGGATTGATGGACAACAACAGCATTAAGATGTACAAAATATCTTTGGCACCGCTGTCCATTAAAAAGTAATTACCAAAAACACTCGTGGTAAATACCAATCCGAAACATTACTAAAAAACCCAAGTAATGTTTAATGACCTATGGTAATTGTCGATCCTAGGAAAATTACCGAAGGATCAAACAAAAGATCGATGGCTCACAATAGAGATCCGGATACAAAGGATTTTATGTGAGGCCAACGAGAAAACAAAAAAGGAAAATAACACGTTGCTTTTAGGTAACGTGGAAAAAAGGTTTCCTTCCGATCAAACGATCGAGATAGAGAGGAGTTGTGTTTTGTGTCAAGTCCAGAACGGACGTAAGTTGGTTTTCGGAGTGGATATAATAGTAGTTAATAGCGGAACACTAAAGTGAAGGATAAAAGATAAAATAGCGTATGGAATTATAAGTGCGTGCCTTAAAATAAATACAATGTTAAATATATGAATTAAGAGTGTTTCATTTAAAATGTGTGTTTGATTCGAAGATGGATTCCAGGTGTTGTGTACAAGAGTATTAACATCTACGTTAGTGCAAAAAGAAATAAATCATTACAAATGGCGCAGCCGGTGAGCCCAAGGAAGCCCGAGATTAACATCTCATAAGAGCTTGAAAAGCCTTGTGTCGAAAAGAACGACAAAGCTCCCACACAAAATAAGTGAAATAAAAGTAACACAAATTAACAAAAAACAACATTTTAAACACAATAAACCAGTGAAAAACACCCAAACACACACACACAAAAAACACACTCGAACAGTTGAAATTAAAATAAAAGAACAAATTAAACAAAAATCAGTGACTCCACAAATAAATCGCCATAAAAATCAACAGCGGAGAAGGATTGCAACACCTCATACCAACGGGGAGAAGCAGCGGACAACAGTAGCAGTTTCAACACCATCAACCAAAGTAGAAACAACTACAGATAAGTGACCATTTTTTCTCTTTTCTTTTCTCTTCTTTTTAAATTATTTCACTTATATAGTCGTTATTGATTCTTACCAAAAAACAAAAAAAAAAAAAAAAAAATTTACATCTGTAATAACTTTTAAAATTTGCCCCCTATATTGGTACATGCTCTGTCGTGTGACATAAAAATTAAAAAATAAGTAATGTAACTAATTGTAACAATAAATGTAATTAATATCACTGAAATTATTTAATTAAATTCATTTTAAATCATTTAATCTAATTTTCAATTTAATTTAAATCTTAGCAATTAAAGATTTCGAAACAGAACATTAACAGCTCATTGCCAGATACAATACGTTTATAAACTAAAAAGGGAAAATACAACAGATTCGATTGTCATTCTGTTTCAGTGTATAAAAGCTATAATACTTATTGTGTCCATTTTGAATTACCGTATTTTTTGGGAAGTTTTCCCACATATATATATATAATTAACAAAAACGCTTATTACCAAATTTTTATCCTTGAGGTCCGTGTCTAAATTTGCTCATATGTTTCTAGTGAATTAAAATAAAAATCTATAATTGGTTGTAAAATCTGTGTCCACATTTGTCCATATTCGCGGTCGTTTAAACGAAATTTCCCAATAATAGAGAAGTATTTCCATTTCTATAGGTAGATTTAACAAAACCACTTGTCACCATATTAGTAAATATATCTTATATCTTAGCATCTGTCTATATATTTGTCCATATATTTGTCCATATGTTTGTGCATAGTCCTCAGTCGCGGTACAAAAATTTTGAATAATTGGGAAGTATTTTCACTTTAAACCAACACAAAATTAACATTTGCAAACACCTCCAAAGTAACTTTCCCAAAGAACACCCTTAATTCTTTCACCATTAATATACCCAACAACCCCTACTGTTTAAGGAAGGCGAAGAAAGCCCAAATTCGAAATACGTCTCACCTAATTCGCCAAGGCGACTCCGAAGCGGAACCGAACAGTTAGGGAAAATAGACAAGACAAGTAGGAGGAAATTGGATTTTAGCAATCCCGACTCAACCCTTACACCGCTTATAGAACAAAATCGTGAACCTTGCACGGAATCAACCCCTACAACTCCCACGGAACAAACCCGTAAAACCCCCGCGGAACAGCAAGCCATAACGGATTCGCGGACGCACGAGTTAAAACTCGAAAAAATGACTGTCGACTATACAAAGGTAGCGAAGCTGTTAAAACAGCTAATTCCCATCTTCTCAGGGGAACGTAATCCACATTTAGGTGCCGAACTCCATACATTTTTAGATTGTTGTAGGAGGGCCTTAAATTGTCTCCGCGTGGAAGAGCACAAAGTGTTTTTAGAAATCTTCCCAACTAGATTACGAGGGGAAGCATCTGCACTGTTCGCGTCCACTCCGTTGTCATCCTTTCAGGAAGCCGAAGATTTGCTAAGGAAAGTTTATCTGCCAGTAGAAAGTTACCAAGATTTGGTCAACAAACTACTAGCTACTCGGCAGAATCCCGCAGAATCGGCCATCTTGTTCCAGCTACGGCTGAAGAAAACACTATCGGAGTGTAAGAAAGCGGCGGAACAGAAATATGGCTCCGAGCACGCTGAGGGTGTAAAAGTACAGCTGGACGACTTTGCCAAGAATGTATACAAACAAGGGTTGGTAAATCCATACCATCGACAATTCTTATTGTTGATGGGTGAGGTACCTCTTGACATTCTGATGGAAAGGACGTTGGAGTTGGAAGAAACTCACCAGCCTCAGTTCCCATCTAACTTTCCGCAGGCTTCAGTAAATCCTTTCCCCATTACATCGGCACCACTCCCACAAACAATACCGAACACTCCAAATGTAGAAGGGCTACCACACAGACAACCTATCAGGCAGAAGACTCCGCAACAGCAAGAACCAATACCAAAGGCCGAGCGAGCAATAGTACAAAATGCTTCAATCATCAAAGTAACTTGCAGTTACTGCCACCAAAGGGGGCATACCTACGAGGATTGTGTGAAAAGGAAAAACACACCCTTTTGCGCACACTGTCAGCAAGTAAATCACGATATCCGTGATTGCTGGCGTTTAAGGGAGGGAAAAAGGATTTTGCACATAAGGCAGATTTGCGACTTCTGTGGCCAACACGGCCACAATCTAGGATCCTGTCAACGAAAATTGACATGGGAAGCGCGAGTTCAATGCCAGGCTCCAACAAAAATCCCCCCTTCACGATCAACAAGAAAAGGTAAGTCAAAACCCTTGGTGGTAAAAAAGAGTTATCACATTAGGACTCCATGCTCGACAATAACCAGCGTCCCAACTGTCCAGCTACCGATAGATGTAGGTGTTAAGAATAACACTACTCTAGTAGTGGACACCGGCGCCGAGATAAGTCTGATCAGCAAAAGTAGCCTCAAGGAATCAGCCGTTAAGATTAATCGGCGAGAAGCTTGCACCTTACAGATGCCGTTTGGAAGTATCCGAACCTTGGGAACCTGCAAAGTGAACTTTCAACTGAATGGTAGGCCTAAACTCCCATGCAAATTTCAAGTAGTGAGTAGTATGCCCGATCTACCAGAAGACGGACTACTTGGAAATGACTTCCTGTCGAGAAATTGCTACGTGGAAGGCCCCAAACAGTGTATCACATTTCCTCGAACGGAAATGAACCCAACGGTATTTAGTGTACCGATCAAATTCTCAACTGTTGAGAAAAAGGTACCGGAAAACAAATACCATAAAGGGAAACAGGAGCAAGCCCAAGATAAAGTCAAAACCTTCAGGTTAAATTTTAACCATATAAAGATGAACCCTAAGGAGCCAAGTGGTAATAACAAATATATAAACCAAATAAATGACACTGCGTCAGCAAATTCAAAAAACTCGCTCCCCCGCTCGCAAAATAACCAAAACAAAAAGCTATGGCAAAGGCCCGAAACACGCGAAAAAATAACAAACCCCAATGAGATTGCAACCTTACTTAGGGTTTATCACAATTCCCCTTCCGGTGGACATCAGAGCATCACCAAATCGTATAATAAAATACGACAAAGATACTGGTGGCCATCCATGCTCTCCGATATTAGAAAATATAAGAAGCAGTGTGAGGAATGCCGTTCGTTGAAGGCAACCACATGCTCCGGAAGTGAAACGAAACCGCAATCGTTTCATGTGGGAAACATGGTGTTAATGAGGTGTAAAAACCACAAAGGCAAACACACACCTATTTGGAAGGGACCCTTCCCAGTCATAGCTATAAAAGACCCAGTAAATATGCTTATCAAAATGGGCCGAAGATCCGTGGTGGTTCACAACAATAGGCTAAAACCATATTTTTAAAACCCCATCCTCAACAATCCCAACATCCTGTCCCCTATAAAGTCTACACAATTATCATTCCTAAGAGGCATTGCAAATTCAAAATCCTCGTCCAAACCAAAAATAATAAATACGTAAAATTAAGACGAATAACGATATGGACAAAAATAGATGACAGAAGTAAGGGTCAAAGATTCATCAATATTATACATAAATACATATACAATAAAATAAATAATACACAAAATCCTATTAAGTAATTACAATATAAAAAACCGTTAAATACTAAGAAAACAAGCAACAATACACTAAATGTAACCACATTTCAAAAATCATTCACAACATTTAAATAAATACACAGAATATTTATCTCTATATAAATACAAGATATTATATAATATATATATATCAACTAATATTGTTAGAGCTAATAAGCAAATAATTTCTTTTATTATCACTAATGTTAAAATTAAATTCATGCTGTATTGAGTGAACATTATTGCACATACAATTATTATACAAAATAATGTACAAATAATTTTTACTATTATATATATTATTTAAATTAGTAAGCAAAACTATTACTATTAAAATTAAACAAATTTGTAAATGAATAAACTACTAATAAATAATAAAATAATACACTTTAGTATATAGATACATATATAAGAAAAACATGGGTTTCAGTATTATGATTCCCTGTTAACAAATAAATACAAAATATACTTTACTTTAATCGCTTCATAAATCTAGCATTACCTTACGAAAATAATAAAAATAGAAATAAAAAAAAAAAAAAATTTTTTTGACATACCAATGAACTCGTAAATATATATTAAGAAATTATTTTGGGTTATTATTAATAAAACATTCACCAGCATGAAAATATTACAGATTTTTTACTATTATTAAAATTAAATAATAAAATATATAAACTAAGTAGAAAATAAACAAACGTATAAATATAAACGCTTATATAAAAACATGTTAGTTTACAAGAACACTGATATTATACACATAAACAACCATAAAATACATACTGTATACTTAAATCTAAAAATGAAACAAAGGAATTATATAAGAACAAATATATGCGACAACGACCAATAAGTAAAGCATTATGAACTATAGTCCCAACACATGTAACCCAAACAAATATAAAATAAATTAAAGAGACAAAAATAAATACATTTGCTTTGTAGCCCGTCACGAACACAAACCCCACGCTTCACACATATCCTATAGGCAACCAAGACGTATTATTCCTCTTCAAAGAATAATACTAATTTTATAAAGGGGGGAGGTATGTTACGTACCAAAACCACCCCCCGAAACATTCATACCGGGCGAAGCCCCAATCAATTTCGGATCACATATAGTGAATCCCAGGCAGATTGATTAATGTACCAATCAGCCAAGGAAATATAACCATAGAGTCCAGACATACATCTGAGAACAATACTCAATGGCGACACCGTTTCCTTTAATCCATTTAATTTAATCCATCCAATTACCAAAAACACTCGTGGTAAATACCAATCCGAAACATTACTAAAAAACCCAAGTAATGTTTAATGACCTATGGTAATTGTCGATCCTAGGAAAATTACCGAAGGTCATTAAACATTACTTGGGTTGGTAATTGGTAATTGTCGATCCTAGGAAAATTACCGAAGGTATATGGTAATTGTCGATCCTAGGAAAATTACCGAAGGTCATTAAACATTACTTGGGTTTTTTAGTAATGTTTCGGATTGGTATTTACCACGAGTGTTTTTGGTAATTACTTTTTAATGGACAACGGTGCCAAAGATATTTTGTACATCTTAATGCTGTTGTTGTCCATCAATCCTAGTTACATGCACCGCTCTTTTTCCGTTTAGGAAACGTATCCTTAGAATGGATTAAAGGAAACGGTGTCGCCATTTAGTATTGTTCTCAGATGTATGTCTGGACTCTATGGTTATATTTCCTTGGCTGATTGGTACATTAATCAATCTGCCTGGGATTCACTATATGTGATCCGAAATTGATTGGGGCTTCGCCCGGTATGAATGTTTCGGGGGGTGGTTTTGGTACGTAACAAAGGCTGCAATCTTATGAAAACAAAGAAAGGCACCCCTGAATATGATACTTGGTGGGATGAGCACGAACCAGTTTGCACATTGGATCACAATGGAAGTTCAGGTAAAATGGAGCCTGACGGAATGTTAGAGATGTTCGAGCGCACTTTTGATCTCCACGGCCGCATTTACGAAAGGTACGTTGGAGACGGGGATGTAAAAATAATGAATGCGTTGCAGCAATCATTTCCAAATGTTGTAAAGGCCGAGTGTATCAATCACGTGGGAAAGCGAATCGGTTCTCAATTACGCGGTGTCATAAAAAAAGCAAAAAAAAAAACAGACCAATTAGGAGGAGCTGGTCCTGGCAAATTTACGGGAAACATGATAAGAGAAATGACGACTTATTACGAACTTGCGATTAGACGCAATGCTCACTCTACTGAAGAAATGGCGAAAGAACTTTGGGCAACATACTACCACAAAATATCAACCGATGAATATCCGCAACATCAAAACTGTCCAGAGGGCCCGGAGTCATGGTGCAAATGGAAACGCGCGGAAGCTGCGAATGAGGTGTCAAAGTTCCACCACGGCAAACCTCCCTTGGATCCTAAAGTACAAACAGCTATTTACCCAGTTTACGTAAAACTGACACTTCCCGATTTGTTAAAAAAATGCGAGGGAGGTTTCACGCAAAATAACAGCGAAAGTTTCAATGCTACTATCTGGCAAATGGCGCCAAAACACACATACAGTGGTAAGAAAATCATTGCAGTTGCGGCTCTTACCGCAGCTTGTATGTTTAATGAGGGGTTTTTACCCGTATTGCTAATAATGCAAGTCATGGGCATCAAAATTGGGTACGCTGCGAGAGCATTTACGAACGAGAGGGACAAAGATCGGCTGCAAGACGCTGACCGCAGCCTAGTATACAACTCGCACGAGGCACGAACAGCGAGGAAAAAGGCGAAAATGCAACTGGAGGATCAATTCGAAGTCGTGGAAGGAATTGTTTATGGTCCAGGAATAGCTGTCCAGCTGTTAGTATAAAAAATCCCGATGATTTCATGAAAAAATCACTTTTATCTTTTGTCTAATTTATCTCCAAACTTTGAATGCGTTTTTCTCGAAACGACGTTTTTGAGTGCGGTGTAAGCGATAATATGAAAATGGTGCATGCGATCCTTATGAAAGTTCGCACACATATTTTTAACAAGCACACGCAAATTGTGAGTGAATTACTTTCTTATTTATTTATATATATATAGTTATAACTAAAAAATAGAGCAAAAAAGGGCCGAAAAATCATTTTTTTTTCAATAGTCCGCCATTTTGTTTTTTTTCACTCACATTGGGCTAAATGTATTTAAGTTCAATGAACTTTTTGCATTTTTCATATTTTTTCACCGCGGACAAAAATAACGCTTACACGAGCAGAACGGATGGCTAACTTTGAACACGGGGGGGGGGGGGGGGGTTCCGGTTCCGGAGTGACTCGACAAAATTTACAAACTTAGTCGAAAGATGAATAAAATGTTTAAAAAAAATTGTTATATCTTTAATACTTTCTCTTAAAAAAATCATGAAAATAACCTATTTTTTGATCCGACAAACCGGAATGACCCCTTAATCTTTAACTTCTCTTTGTCACTAATTAATTATTATGTACATCTAATTAAACAGTATCTTAAGAGTTGTATTTCTCCCGAAGCCCTGCCATCCTCCCACAATCCCGATATACATATCCCATCCGTCACCCCATTTTTCCATACAATATACACACCCCATCTCCCAATATACATATCCCATCCATCATCCCCACTTTCCTAAACGACTTCCAAAAATCGTCGTCCTACATACATAGCAGGTGCAATAGCGGTTGCTTAATATAACGATCCCAGAATCGTCACCAAGCAAATATAGCACATACTCAATGTGACGATTCTGAAATAAAATCGAAGAACAGAATAACATACTCTTGTCGCACAAGCCAAAAACCATAATCGAGCAACCGTAGCAGCTGCTCGATTGTGATTGGCCAAAAGACAATCGTGCGTCGCCGGTTTTCAGGTACCTAGAGAGGAAGATGATATTTTTTCCCAGGTTCTACTTCGTTCATCAAAAAAAGAACTTAACGAAAGGAAACGAAAACAGAGAGAATTTGTACTTTTGCAAGGAGTCGCGTTTCATCCTCTGCCGAGTTCACATACGAGGGTTGCATTTTATATTTCGGGATTAGAGAACAAAAACAAATATTGATCATCGAAAATCACTTTATTGTTTTTCAAAATATTCCCCATGAAGATCTATACACTTTTGCATGCGTTTGAACCAATTGTCGAAGCACTTTTGCCACTCTGATTGAGGTATCTCCAACACATGCATTCTGAATGCAGCAACCGCTTCTTCAGGTGTCGAAAAACGTTGACCTCTCAGTTTGTTTTTGACGTACGGGAATAAAAAGAAGTCATTCGGTGCCAAGGCAGGACTATACGGCGGATGACCCATCAAATCGATTATTTGGGTGCTCAAAAATGCAGTTGTCGCAGCCGATGTGTGAGAGCTCGCATTGTCGTGGTGAAGAGTGATCCGTCTTCGGCGGTTGGTTTTCCTGATTTCTTGGAAGACAACTGGCAAACAAATGGTTGTGTACCACTCAGAATTGACTGTTCTGCGTTGTTCTAGTGGTACGGTTGCGACATGTCCAGTTTTTCCGAAAAAACAGGCGACCATTTGCTTGGAAGTGCTTCGTGCGCGAACAACTTTTGTTGGATTTGGCTCATCTTGAAACACCCAGACAGTCGACTGCTGTTTACTTTCGGGCTCATACGCGTAAATCCACGATTCATCACCTGTCACGATGTCATAGACGTGTTTCGAAGCACCGCGACCGTATTTTTTGAAGCATTTCTTTCGACCAATTGACACGAGCCTTTTTTTGGGCGATTGACAAATTGTGTGGGATCCAACGCGAACAAATTTTTTTGCCAGTCAAATGTTTATGCAATATTGAATGTATGCTGGTCCCACTAACGCCTAAGGTTGTCTCAATCTCACGATAGGTCACATGACGATCTTCCAATATCAGTTCGCGCACAGCATCAATGGTTTTCGGAACAACAACTGATTTTGGACGACCTTCACGAAATTCATCTTGGAGTGAACTACGACCACGATTGAATTCACCATACCATCGATAAACACTGGTCCTTGATGGAGCTTCATCGCCAAAAATTGAATTAAGTTCATCCATGCACATGAGTTAATCCACGCCGAAAGTTGTAAAAAATAATCGCACGAAAATGTTGACGATTTAATTCCATTTTTGGGACGAGATGAATCTTTTAAGTTACTGTAAACAACACAAATAGCGCTCGTATGTCAAAACGTTCTGAGTGCGTATAACCTCAAAAATGTTCAACTTTACGACAGAGCTGTCAATTGCCGGATTGCGACACTAGGGTTGCCAAATCCCGAAACATAAGAGGCAACCCTCGTATGATGATGATGATGATCTATTCTATAAAAAAAATTCTCCGGGCGAAGGGCAACTTTATACTTCACGAATGACTTGGGGCAAGTCCATAATTGAGAATTTTGTCAACTCCTCCGGTGGTATTCCCCAAATGTGGGGCTGATTAAGATTTCTTGCCTGTATATATAATAAAACATTTTGTATCAACTAATATGAATTAACAAACAAGTGAAGAAATGACAGCTGACTTCCGAGCATATGAATGATTTCTGTATAGAGATACAAATTAACATAAATAACAAACAAACTGATATTTGTCTCGAATTTCTTCATTTATCCTGGACGTCCTTACAGTTTAAATGTGGTTGCAGTTGGTGCTCAGTATGACGTGGGTAGGTGTTCGTGATCGTGACGCCAAGCAAATTTATGCTTATCGCCAAAAATTGAATTAAGTTCATCCATGCACTGTTGCTGAGTTAATCCACGCCGAAAGTTGTAAAAAATAATCGCACGAAAATGTTAACGATTTAATTCCATTTTTGGGCCGAGATGAATCTTTTAAGTTACTGTAAACAACACAAATAGCGCTCGTATGTCAAAACGTTCTGAGTGCGTATAACCTCAAAAATGTCCAACTTTACGACAAAGCTGTCAATTGCCGGATTGCAACACTAGGGTTGCCAAATCCCGAAACATAAGAGGCAACCCTCGTATCGGAGATTAATTGTAATCATAGTCAACCGAACAGTTTAACTGTAATAATAGTTTGTATTCAACATACAATCGAACAGTTTAATTGTAATCATAGTTAGCCTTCAACCTACTTACCCAACAAATTCAATAATAAAAGGAAAGAAATAAAACAATTATAAAAGGAAGAAGTGTTTTCTCTGTCCCTACTATAATAGTCCTCGCTATTCCCTCGGCCGAGACGAGGAAGCACGGCAGGCGAACGCGATATAACAGAGTGTAGAATATTCAAAATGTTTGTAGTAGATCTCTAGAAATAACTGTGATTAATTGCACAATCGATTGATTGTTTAAATTCTTGAGACTACTCTTAGGCGCATCATATGGGGAATATCATACTTCAGTGCTGTGAAAAATTTTAGGTTCAAACGTGAATTTTTATTTTTCTTGGAATGAGTAATAAACTTTTATGACTAGTTTTATAAACTAGGAAATCCTTTAATGGCTTAATTGCTTATTTACCAGGAATGGAATTAATTAATTAAATCAATTTTTTGAAAAAAACCAAAATCGCCTGTGGAAGCGTATAAACTCAGGCCTTTTTTTGATCTCAGGTTCATTCATTTCATTTTCAACATTTTTTATTTCCGTTTTTTTTCTTAGATTCTAAATTATAGGCTAGACAAAAAATGCTTAAATTCTAACTTGATGATCTTATGTTATAACCCACCGGTCCTACACAGACGCTCTAAGCTAAACTTTACGCCTGTTGTACAATTTGCCTTTCGACGACAGAACATTGTTTGTTTTTTAATTACGTTTATTTTAATAACAAAGAAAAACTAAAAAAAACGTTGTCAATTTTGTTTTTTTTAACTTAAAATTAACTTACATCTATATATATATATATATATATATATATATATATATATATATATATATATATATATATATATATATATATATATATAGATGTAAGTTAATTTTACTTACTTTACTTCCACAAATCGCTCCCAATAATACACTTTCTTTTCTTTTTAATTGCCTAAAAACCTAATTGTTTTGTCCCCTGTAGTGCCGTGTAGAATGTGGACTGTATGTTGATTCAATTTCCAGGCGAAGAAAAGCAAACACAATAATAGTCGTTTAATTCATGAACTATTTTATTTGGAACTTAGAATAATTACGCTCGAAGGAGCTCAAGTTGAGGTTGAAAGTGTTTCCGAATATATTCGTTATTTGCTTATACAATTAGTTGCGTTGAAGGTCCATTAGTGAAATCTGATTGCTTGTCCTGTGCTGTTTGAAGTGGGGTGTACAAATGTTATGAGATAAGAAAAATACAGGAATCACCTCAGAATGCGATTCCCGACTCGCTGACTCGTATGGTTTTCGACGTCGCTGGGGCGAACGGTACACGGATTTGTAGTGCTCTGAAAAGCCCTATCATATCCTTTCCCCACTCATATCCAAATCCCTATACCCAAACTCATATTTACAAAATCCATTACCCCGATCCAATACAAAATCCCGATAAACGAATAAAATATTCGTTTATCATCCGTACTCATATTTCCAGAACTTCCTAAAAACAATACACCACAATTCATATCTTCGTATGAAAACAAACTCATGTTCCTACAAATCCTTATTTTTATCTCCTTTCTTGCCAGATGTGTATATTCTAAAAATAGATATCACATTCCTTTTCTCCAGTACTCGACTCCAGTCGAAGTACATTTCGAAATTCTGCTTACATTTCGATGCATCCGCGATACAAAATCCCGATAAGATTTTGTATATAAGGGTGATGAAATTCGTATTCGAGGATCAGTCGAAGAGATCGAACCCTCACTGGCGGTCCCACCATCAACGGAGGTGGAACTTGTATACTGGTTAATAGCGGACTTCGCCATGAAGCTATTGACCTCCCACACCTAGAGTCCATAGAGGTGACTGGAGTTGAACTGCATCTGGCTAGTAATGGTAGAGTGAATATATACTCCGTATACCACTCGCATAAAACCAATAATGGCCCCATTAATCCCGAAGATATCGGCAAACTAATAAGGACCTCGGGGCATACACCCTTCATCATAGGCGGCGATTTTAACTCCAGACATCCCCACTGGAACAACTCTGTCTCTTGCCCAAATGGCACAAAACTGTACCAATGGTACACCGCAAACATGTATGCCCTCAACTTCGAAATAGTCGCACCTACGGTTGGTACACGGGGTAACTCAATTCTGGACATATTTATTGTGTCCAAAGACTTACTTCCACAAATCACTCCTCCTCAAGTTTCAGCGGATGTATCTGATCACAACGCTGTGACCACATTCATTCGCGGCTATCGAGCATCCCGGGCTCATATCAGATACATACCCGATTATGGGCGGACAAATTGGGACAACTTCAATATCACATTGAACGATAAACTCCGCAATCTCTCTCTTCCCACTGACAGGAACCGAACGACGGTTGAGATAAACAACGCTGCAAAACGACTTCACGGGATTCTAGTTGAAACTTCGGCGACTCATGTCCCGAAGTACAAACTTGAAAAGACCTATCAGATTCCCCATGACGACCTCACTCTTCGTCTCATCCGGGAGCGTAAAAAGCTCTGCAGAATGAGATATCGTCACCGCTTTACGCAAAGGGAACCATTATTGCGATCCATTATTCACAATGTTGGTACACTGATAAAACAGAGAATCCAAAACAATCGTACCCGACAAATTGGAAGACAAACTGAAGGGTATTCAGATGGACCAGAACGTTTATAAAAATGTTAAAAAGATATGTGGCGCTTCCCGCATCACTGGCCCAATAATGCACAATGGTGTTGTTGTCAATAACGACACCAATAAAGCAAATATCATCGGAGAGACCTTCGAAAACAATCACAAACTCACTCTCCAAGATGGCGACCCGGATACTAATGCAACCATTAGTTCAGAGGTCCACAGTAAGTTGGACGACTTCAACGAGCCAATTGTTGTCTTTAACCCAACTAACAGTGCATACTTCGATGACACACGTGATAATGGTCACGGTTTCATCACACCAAATACCCTACAGAGTCTGGTTAAATCTCGACACCCTAAGAAGTCACCTGGTATCGACAACATGTCATACCACTCGTTGCGAAGGCTTTCTGCCTTATTCTTTATAAAGCTCTCCATTCTGTTCAACCATGCTTACAACATGGGGTACTTTCCCCAAGCTTGGAGGCACGCTATTATTTGTCCAATAGCAAAAGTTGGGAAACCAACGTATCACCCCTCAAGCTTTCGCCCTATCTCGCTTCTAACTTCCATCAGCAAAATATATGAAAAATGCATATACGAGAAGCTAAATAACTTTGTCAGTGCCAGGCACCTAATACCTGATTTCCAATTCGGATTTCGAAGAGCGCACAGCACCACTATGGCTCTCAATTTATTTCAAAACCACGTCTGCGTGCGACTCTTTAATAAGGAACCCACCGTTGCGGTAAGCCTAGACATTGAAAAAGCTTTTGATACGACTTGGATCGAAGGTCTCGCTTTTAAACTACTGAATACTGGCCTCAGTAGAACGCTATGTAGCATCAACTACCAGTTCGTTCGAAACAGAACCTTCCAAGTTAGAATGAATGGAAACCTTTCCCCAACTTTTCACGCCGCTGCAGGCGTACCACAGGTCTCCATTCTAGGCCCCATCTTATTCAATATTTACACCTCCGATATTCCCCGCCCTGTGGACGGGAGAGTAAACCAGATATGCTACGCGGATGACGTCCTGGTGTACACGTCAACCAAAGGCCCTAACCTCGCAACAAATCGACTCAACCGTCACTTGGACGAACTGTATCAGTATTACAGTCGATGGAAAATCCGACTTAATCCATCCAAAGCAGTAGCCATAATTCTGAGTAGTAAACACTCCCAACCTGCTTCTCGATATTCACAGAATATTCGAATAAAAATGGGAGATACTACGATTAGACCACAGGACAAGATGAAATATCTTGGGGTCACTTATACCCCAAAAATGAATTTCATCAAACATGTGACCCACATTCTTCAAAGAGGCCTCGGTCGGTCTAAGCAACTGCACAACATCTTGAAATGGAGGAACAAAGTTGAGACCAAAGTTAAGCTTCTCTGCTATAAGCAGCTAATCCGATCTGGAATATCGTACGCCTTTCCCATATGGTCCTGCGTATCTTCGGCTCAAATGGAAAGACTTCGGGTTTTCGAAAGGAAACTCTTCAGAAGATGCACCAATCATTCTAGAAGGCCTGACGGTCGTCATTACCCCAACTCTCACCTATACGAAGGCGCCTCTATTACCCCTATCGACGAGTACTTGCTTCAATTAGCATATAAGTACCTCGAAAACATTCAGAACAGCGAGAACCTACTTGTACGGGACTCTTGCGTTCTTGACCCTTCTCTCTCTCTCTCGATCTCTTCTGATCAAACCCCCACAATTTCTTCTTCAGTACAAAACTGAAGAAAGCATCCCTCCCAACAACATTCCCCTCTATAATAGAGGTTTCCTGGACCCATCCCATAGGGTCTACTATTAACAAACCAAACACACGAACGCACAGTACAATACGGCACAAACACAAACATACACACCGACCAAAGCGCAGATAATCAGACGCCAAAGACGTGATCTGCGTTTACTACCGCACCCAAGACTCACCGGTCTTGTATGATTTCTTTCCCACCATCCCTCTAAAAAAGTAGTTAGAGAACACCTGGACTAACACTGTCCACACTATCCTTGGATACCCCCCCCCCCCCCCCCCTTTTCTTTTCTTTTCAGATGCCGCGAGACCGAGCCCAATATCCTCACGGATGTGGGTGATTCTGGTTATCGCAAGATGACCAGAAGTCAGAGACAAGATGAAGGACACATATGTCCTGTCTCGCTAAATTCGGCCTTCTCGCCACCATTTTTTTTATTTTTTTATTCGAGGATCAGTCTCTAGGTTGGCGTCCGACGTTTCAGGTCGTCAATCATATGATATAAATATCAAAATTAATAAAAGTAGTTGGCCGATTCCCAGGACCCATATTCAACGATCGGTAGCTGCTCTTCCCTCAAGGTTTGAGGAAGCACGGTAGCAACCGCAACGGGTCCCCCCAAGAGCTCCCTGAGAGAAGGATCACAACAGATTATTTGAATGTCACCAGACGCCGATGAAACTTGTATATTCTGCACTGCGCATTGATTCTGATATTCACCAGATGTATATGAGCTTGACAGTTTTATATTTCCTTGATTTGTCGAACCGAAATCAATTGGAAACACGCATCACCTTACAGCCGGAGAGTTTCACCTCCGTTTTCATTCGACTTTCGCCTTCACTGTTCTCGGTTACAAGTACACCAATTGTATGCGGATATTCCTTTGCGCGTTCTGTCGATTGCTCCTTCTTGCTATTATATATTCAGTTATCCTCTTTATTTCGATGGATTATATTCCATGCGGTGTGTACTCCTCAGATGCACTTGTGGGGAGGAAGTATTGTGCCAGACACGGGCACTAGGTTCACTTCCATACCCATCGTCTATTGTTCACGCGGACACTGCTCACAACCAAAGGAGGAAGAAAACGATGGTTGACCTTAGCAACCGAGCGGACACGATACAGAAACAAAACACTCAGGTTTGATCAATGTTAATTCTTTATTTGTTACGTTTTATTCTCTAAATAAAGACCACTTTGTTCTCAGCCATTATTAAATATGTTAGTGTTTTTATACTTCACTTAAACTTAATTTTAAACAGAATGAAACATCCTTTCACGACCCGACTTCTGTATATATACGCTTCTCTGCCGCGTGACCAGCGTGGTCGGCGGACGTAATTGGACTCAGCGATACAACCTTCGTTTGGGGTGTGTTTGTGGTGTGGGGGTAGATATCCTCTGCACTAAAGATATGTATTTACGTACCAGTAGAGAAATGTAAAGTCTCTCTTGGTGGAATAGAAAACCAGATCTCGTAATGGAGATCATGGTGGTATGTGTGTGATCGTTCAGATCTGTGTTGTTTACTCATGCGCGAAGGCAATGGCAAAACAAAGCAGGCAGGCGGCAAGGACAAAGTAATCGAGAAGATCTAAATAAATAGACGACGATGCTTCGAAGAAATGTGGTAAGAGGAAAGATGAGACGAGGGCATCATAAAAGTCTTAGATAAGTGATGCCCTTGTGTAAATATACGAATAGACATTGGAAAAGGTGCTAATGGGTTGGTGGACGAAACAAATCCCTGGCTGGCATTTGTATATGCAGGGAAATTCGTTTGTGGGAAACGGATTCTATATTTGCATTGTTTATGCTTTGAATTCAATCCGGCGGCTATGCGCGAAGTCGATGATTATTTGGAGATTCAAACAAGGAGCATTTCGGGGTAAAGTTCTTGCAGCTGTATCGATAGTTGCAAGTCATTGCAAAGCAGATTAGATGGTTATAGAATGACGGTTTGTATATACCATCTGTGTCAATTGTACATGGCATCTGTGGCGACGCAAGTGCCGAACTCTAGTGTGAATATCTACACTAATTGGAAATTCGGTTCTGGGTCGCTAATGCAGAGACGCATTGATACATGTATGAATACCCTTGTAGGAAAATTCTTTGTAGGCATTTCCAGGTAATGCATTGAAAGCATTAATTATCCTTGGGAAGGATGTGTTTTTGCTGCGGAGAGATTGCGGTGCAGGTGTGGGAAGGTTGGAATTTGCCTGGCAACCGAAGGTACCGAAGAGGTTTTTGGTTTTATGCACCTGTATAATGGAAAGAATTCTTGTAGGGGATTTGTATGCGAAGAGAAGCATGAAAAGGTAGGAATTCTTTACAGGGACTTTTAGGTAAATATAAATTTGATCTATTTGATGCGTGAAGCATTTAAGGTGCTAGTGCGATTGCCTTAGCGAAACTTATAAGGTTGGGCCGAAGTTATGGGGGTTCTTCAGGTAAGTAACAGTGAGGTTTGGTGGAACCGCCACATACTCACTGGAACTCGGCGAATTAAACGTTTCCGATATGGATATTGTTTCAAATAAATCGTTGCCGCATTTACTCTTGTTTCACGTTATTAATCGCACCAATCACTTTGTCATCTTCCAATGTCTTCCAATATTTTGATGAACTAATCGAAAGAGTGGAATTGAGTTATTACTTAAGGCAATTTGACGAATACCCTGTATTCCCGAAAACTATTTCGCACTTGGTTTTAGTTTTCCCTTTTCCAAGATGTATCGCTTTTTTTCGGTTCCAAAAATAGAAATAGTATTTAAGGACATAATTTTTGAAGAATAAATCAGATTCAAACAGACTACAAATTGTGTTGTGTCTCACTTTTGGCAGATAATTTAGTTATTCGTGCCCTGCCCATTGATTACGCTCTCATTAACTTTTGGCAGACACGTATGACAGTGTGCCCTGTCTAATAATCGAGCAGTGTTCTCTATTCTATGCTGTAAGGCTAATAACCTTGCCCCGAAAAACAAATTGTTATGGAAAATTTAACAGACCTCGGGACTTCCTAACTAAGGCCAAGACCGGATCCCGGTTGTAATGCCGATGATGACGATGATGATGATGATGATCTCTGTTGTACTCCGGGCCGTGCTTTCCCAAATCGGGAGAAGAGCCCGGAGTGTCGAGAGCGAAAAATGAAAGACGCGAAAAGATTCAGTTGAAGCAATGATGAAGTATCGGTCGGGAGTGATCTTCACGAGGGTGTGATTGATACTCGGCCAGCGGTTCGGCCTCTGGAGATCTACTGATGCTGAAATTGAAAACCACTGCCCTTTTATAGTTTTTGTAGTTGAGAATTGTCAACTATTTTATTGTCAAAATTCCCAGAAGCACACATAAGACTGTGTGTTGTAATTTGAGTTGTGTTCCGGGAATTTGTTGGAGGTTTTAGTTGGATAGGTTCTGGGAAGGGAAATCATGAAATGCGTTTTGAATTAAGCATTTCATGATGTCAAGGTTTTGGGAATTGAGTCAATGTACGACGAATTAACTTTTGGTTAAATTCGTTGTTCATTTGACTCAATATGGAATTTAAATATAAGGCAATAGGGAATTTAGGATTTGGGTTATGATTTGATAATATTGCGGATTTGGATGGGCGTGGCGATTTAGGATCGCTACATCTCTATTCTAACAGATTCTACCCCAGTTAGCACTAGTGGACCTATTGGAACTCAATGCGAAAGTTGGAAAGGAAGATATCTTCCAACCGACTATAGGTAAAGAAAGCCTGCACGACGTTTCAAATGGTAATGGAATTCGAATTATCACGGCCTAACACCTAACTAAATAGACCACTTCCTCATAGACAAAAGATACCACTCGAATATCCTTGACATAAGATCATATAAGGAGCAGATTGCGACTCCGATCATTATCTAGTGATGGGTAAACTCAGGAGTCGGCTCGCAGGAAACCCACATGGGCAGTCACGGGAGACGAGAAAAAAGTTCACTAAAATTGACAAACTAAAAGACTTGCGCAAAGGGGCTGAATATCACGACGAACTAACGAATAGATTTTGCATTCTAGAGACCAAAAGGCATTAGAATTTAAGAAAACAATAAAGTCCAAACCTTGGTTTGACGATGATTGCAGGGCGAAGATCGAAGAACGTAAATGCCTCAGAGTGATCCACTTAGAAAGATATGATGAAGTCAACGTAGAAAGATACGCGACGATTCGGAAAAAGACAATGAAACTCTTCAAACGCAAAAAACGCGAATGGGAGAAGACTCGAATCGAAAAAATCCTAGACAATTCCAAAAGTGGGAATACGAAGTGAAGGTTCACCAACTGTTCGTTAACTTCAAAAAAGCCTACGACTCAGTCGCAAGGCAAAGACTATTGACGTATGGTGGTTGAGTCGGGAGTCCCAAAAAATATACCGCCCTCATTTATATCTGCATGAACGAAAAGGGCGAATTAGAATAGAAAACCATCTCTCAGAACCATTCGAAATCCGAGACGGACTAAAACAGGGGGATGGACTCTCATCGTGTCTTTCTAACTTTTTGCTCGAGTCTGTCATCAGAAAAGTACAAGACGCCAACATGGTCGGATCATCCCTGAACGGGGTCACACAAGTGCTCGCATATGCGGATGACATCGCCGTTCTGGACGACATCATGCAAACGGCAGAAGAGGTGGGCCTAGAAATAAATAAAGACAAAACAAAATACAGGAGGACCTCAGGGAACACATATAAACGTCAAAGGCAAGATATTTGAAAACGTTAAAGAATTTAAATATCTGGGAACGATACTGACGGCCAGTAACGTCGAAGGAAATTAACAAAAGACTACACTCCGGCAACGCTAATTGGCACAAAGTCAGTAAACTGCTGAAACCCAAACTGCGATCACGTAACATTAAGCTCCGTGTCTATAGAACCATAATCATGCCGATTGTTCTATACGGATGCGAAACATGGGCTCTCACAAAACGAGAAGAAAACAAATTTCGCGTATTCGAGAATAAAGTTTTAATGGGTATCCTTGGCGGTGAATATGACGAGGAGGCAGGACAATGGCGGAAACTCCACAACCACGAATTGGAAGAGCTATACCGCAAACCTACAATAATGAGAGTAATCAAATCACGAAGATTAAGATGGGCTGGACATGTGGTGCGAATGGGCAACGATAGGACCGTGCGTGGAATTCTTGACGGTAGACCAACGGGAAGGAAGCCGGCCGGACGGCCGCGACGGAGAAGAGAGGCCAATGTTAAGTTTGACCTTGAGGAGATCGGATCGGATGGTCAAACGTGGAAGGAGAATGCACAGCACAGGGAACGATGGCGGAGTCGAGGTCATGAACTTCCGGGATTCTACAGGCCAATAAATAGTAATAGGACCTGTTGGACCCCAGCTTTGGAAGATTGCATTTACTTTACATCAATCCGCCACTACCTTCACGTGGCGTTTCTGCATTAACCTGTCAGAAGCAAAGGTCGCTCTCTCTCTCTCTCTCTCTCTCTCTCTCTCTCTTAACACTCTCTACTCCCTACACCCTGCGATCTGGACAATTAGTTAACCCAAGAGATTCGAGCACATTTTAATTTTTTTCCTACATGGTGATCCTACCATAATAAACCAACCGCTTTCGAACTTTATAAGCTAGACTCCCTGGATCAGGAACGGAATAGAATCCCGCAAAAGGAATCTTGCTGACTTCTACAGGGGGAAAACGCAATATTCGATGTTTACAAGAAAATCGAATCGTTAGTGCCATAGCTAACAATGAACGGTCAGGTCATCAAATCTAGGAAATTCGCTTCAAATAAACGGAGCTATGTTTTCAGGGCTAAAAGATATTTTACTTTGGCAAACATTTTCTAGGAATACCAAATTGGATCCGAGTACTGTTCTCATGTGTGGAATTCTGCTCCTAAACACACTCTTGACGTTCTCGATAGTATTCAGAGATGAGCAATCCGCTTAATTGATTACACCTCAATGACATTAAGGCTACAGTCACTATCAAATATCAATGGTGTTTTGCGGGCCTTTGTCTGTTGTACATATACATATTATTACGGAGACTGTTCTTTGGAGATTTATGCTATCGTGGCGTTTTTAACAGATACACACACAATATGCAAGCAAATAGTGAAGAACACCGAAACGAAATGCGAATAAGGAAAGCAACAGAGCCGTATACCACAGCGATAACATAACAATTCCACATCAGTTGAGTGTACTTGAGTTTAGAAATGAAATTCGTATACACGGCAGTGGCCTGATGTGTTGAGGATTGGTTCCATTTTTATTGGTTCTAACCATCATAGCGTCAGTTCGAATCACACGTTCTTCACTATCGTCGCAAACGCTATACTAAGGATTTCGGTTTGTTTGCGCCCCTTGAGGGAATCTGACAGATCCCCTCAATTGCAATCCATCTCCCAATTTAATTTCTTTACCAAAATTCGTTTTCTTACAGAACGGGAAAGCTGTGAAATCGGATTACGTTGCGAGCATTTTTGAAGTGCTACAATTTGAAACTGATCAAAAACAACTTCAATTGTTGTCTAATAGTACCTCAGGCCCTGACTCAGAGTTAAAGGTGCGCCTATCTTGAAAACAATTTTAATAAAAACAGCTCGAAGGGATTTTATCCACTCATTACTGTTTGCAGGTTCCATAATCACCAGGGATTCAGCTCCTAAGATGGGCGATGTTTTGGATGAACAAAAATGGAAATTGAATTTCAGTTTGGGGCGAATGTGAACTATGTTTGGATCCCCCAATTGAACGGGTTGAAGTGTTTTTTATACTACATATCCTGCTATTAGATAATATGTTTGGAAGAAATTATTATAATTTAGCATGTTTGAATGAGTTCGAGAAAATCAACATGTGGTCATCAGCAACATGTGGTCATCAGCAAACAGCAAAATCAATTGGCCTATAAGAAATGGATTGGAGACGAGAATACCTGGCTCTAGGAACATTAGCAAACGATAATTTTGACACATTCCAAAACTATATGGTTATTTCCTTATTCATTGAATCAGGGTGTAGATAATTCAAACTCCGTTGAATGAGATATCCATTGCGCAAACTTTACTTTCAGCGAAAAAGTGGAAGGGGGGGACTCCATTTTTTGGTAAGATACGCCATCAAATATCTTATAGATTCCCTGCTAATGATTTGATTAGTGTTATTTTGAAAGTTGACGGTTAAACGCAGATATCAAACTGTCAGAATAAAACTTAACGATAAAGGTGAGAAGGAACATAATGGGTCGCTTTTTTGGGAATTGGTTGAATATTCACCGATTTCGATTTATTTGAGCATTGACTAGTTGAATAGAACAGTCCTAGAAAAATTGACGGCGTCGGTTTTCGTTGTTCTCTGTTCGTTGATTAGTTAGCTTCGAGCACTCACTCGCAGTGGTGGATTTTCGTGTCGATCGTTGTACAGTGAAAAGTGTAATTTAGTTAGGGTTTGATAGTTTATCACCGAATTAATTAGAATTCTAAGAACTAATAAGTCATTTTGAACTATATAGTAAATCCGTTTTTGGCTTCGTGTAATATGAAACCAGATAACGCAGTGCAAGCTTTAACTGGTAACAACGAATACAGCACCAAAAGAAAACCGAAAAAGAAATCTTCTGAGCCATATTCTGGAGCATTAACGCAGCAATTTATAGCTGAAGTAGAGAGTTGAAATATCCTCACGTATACACCGTCGTGGTGGGATACGTTGATGTTTACGTTTAAATATCCTTGAATCGAAACATATTCTGCACAATCATTGCAAAAATGCTAGAGTTGATGACCATGTTGTGATTTAAACACTCTTCCATAGGAAAACCAGGACTTTATGTCACTCCGTAGTACAGCCTACTGGGCTCATTCTGCTTACTCTGCTCAATTTGGTCAATCTGCTCTGTCGCTCCATACATACTGGGGAGGAAGAAGTGTGAATTACACAATACCAAAGAAAATTGAGAAAAAAAAATCGATAATGGCGTATACCAGTGCCTTAACATAATAATTCCGCGTGTACAAGTGGTCGTGTTCTCATGCGTCTGTGCTTTGGTTTCACAGTGTGCATTCGGATCATGAATGCCTTCTCAACCCACTACTGCCGAGTAGTAGGTGGAATCCCAACGCCCTGTCACCCGGTGAAATACCACCCCATCAAGCTATGTATATGTACCGTGAAATAGTCGGGAGAAATCCCTGGCCATCTTTCGGTGTTTGGCTGATGGACCGGTTCGAGAAAAGGTTGGCTTAGGTGATATCCGGTCCCAAAGTGAGATAGCACTCCGTCACACTGTACATTCCGCGATATCGTTGGGAGAAAACTTCGACTTTGTATGACTGATGGCCCGGGGTGACACGGAGATAAGTTGTGGGGGTTCTCTATACCCCACGGAGAACCAACCCACAATTCCTACCTAACTTCGACTGCTAACAGCGCGTCACCATAATCCAAATCCGTAATCCATGCGCAAACACACAAAGAGCACAATCCAATATTCAACAGCTTCCGTCCCCAAATCTGCAATTGCATACATCCCCAAACTTACCAAAAATCCATTTCCCTAGCTGCAATACATGCATATTCAAATTTACAACGGAATACTAATCATCTCCCCCAACTACACCAAACCGCATTCATTTTTTCAAAAACCGCTTCGGTTAATTTCTTATCTAAATTATATTCCTTGCTTGTAACCAAGCGATTCTAATTTCCCCCGAAAATCACTCCGGCTCACTTCCTGCTTAAACTATTTCCTCACTTGTAACCAAGCAATATTTAGTTCCCCCGAAAATCATTTCGGCTCCCATCCTACCCAATACCAATTCTCCTTACTGGCAAGTCACCAGCACGATGCGTCGCATTTCCGCGAAACAACCACCGCAACGACCAAGACCTACATTCCTTTGTCTAACCGACAACTCATGCCCATAATTGGTCGTGTTTCCAAACCAATTTCTTCGTATACATAGCTCCAGAGGAATTTAACCCAGCCTGTACGACGGCGATTCTCCGGAACTAAATTCCCCATGCAAGCATAGCAACCCTTTTCAAAGTTCCTAGTAAGTGGCAGTGAGTTTATTTAGCTATGACTCCACTCCCACGGCGCGACGAACTTTTTCTCGCTTGTAATGAGTCAGTCGAGTCCCAGCCGCCAAGGTGCACACATACACTACAGTCGAGTCACAACCGCCAAGGTGCACACACACGCTTCAGTCGCTTTACAACCACCGCTGCGTGCACACACGCTAGAGTCGGCCCACCCTCCCAGTCGAGTCACAGCCGCCAAGGTGCAGACATACACTATAGTCAGTCGAGTTTCTACATCAGGAGACTGCGCACGCGGACGTCAAGTTCGTGGTTTGATAGATCTTTTGTTTTGCGTTAACGTTCACATCTACTGAATAAGTAAGCTTAGAAATTTAATGCTGTAACCTTCCTTCACTGGTTTTATTGTCATAGATTGGAAACTGAAAGAGTAACGATGTTCGTTAATCCTTTTGGAGAAATGTGACACTCTAACCGAAGATACATAAAATTAAAAAGAAAGGAAACGGCTTTGGGACAATACTCTGTGTTACAAAGGAAGATAATTATTATACAAACCGGTTATTATAACAATAAAAAAACAGTTTGCAACAAATCAAATCACAGTGTGTTTTATTTTTCTTCTCGTACAACGGCTCGCTGCGGAACTCAGTTTTTATTTATTCAGTGAACTATCGCGGTTGTGAACTATAGCAGACGGCGGAATCTTAGTGGACCCGTGCCCGTGCTGGCACTAGGCTAAGATACACACGCCACAAAGTCTTCAGGCGCTCCGATCTGGCTTGCCAGAAGATGAAGGAGTTGGAACCCAATAACTTGTACATCATGTGGTTGAAGGTCGTACTGAGGAATTCTGTTAAAGTTCTTTGTTCCGGATCACTGCTTTTCAAGCGAATAACCGACCTAAGCAGCTACGTCATATATATATTATTTTGTTTACACTAACGCGCGCACAAAAGTGGATTTTGAAGTACCCTTAAATGTCAGAGCACAGTGCGAGCGGATAG
This sequence comes from Microdon myrmicae, assembly GCA_963931805.1. Lineage (NCBI taxonomy): Eukaryota > Metazoa > Arthropoda > Insecta > Diptera > Syrphidae > Microdon > Microdon myrmicae. The sequence goes on along the minus strand of OZ007496.1, from coordinate 164,172,337 downwards.
AGGGGAAGTGGGTAAGGAAAGGAGGCGTCGGTGTATATTGGTCTTAAATGTCTGGACATCACAACGGCCAGGAAACACATGATCAGGCAAAACATTCCACATTCGTGTGGTTCGGCTAAAGAATGACTCTATATGTTTATTTGTGCGCCTAAAGTCCACTTTCAACGTGAACTGATGTGCATTCACAGATTGACTGGTATCGCGAGAAAATGCCTGAAGGGGCGGAACACATTCAGCAAGTTCAGTTGAGCAACGACCGTGGTAATACCTATAGAAAAGAGATAGGCATGATACTTTGCTAGTGTTCTAACGATGGAATTGATCGACTTACGGCTGAGTCCCCAATAAGTTTCACTGCTCGCTTTTGCATCTTGTCAAGCACGTGTAGTGCAGTTTTGGATGCGCCTGACCAAATATGGGAGTTGCACTCCATTTTCGGACGAATGTATGCCTTGTAAATAGTGGCAAGGTTGGATGGAGTGAAGTATCTTTTGCATCCCTTAAGGAACCCCATACATTTGGCTACACTTTTCGCAGCTTCAAAAATGTGGTCATTCCAGTTAAGAGCCGAATTAATTCGAGTGACGAGGATTGATAGTTCCATGGCTTCGTCGATGCAAGTGCCGTTCATAGACAGTATATTTACTTTGGGGCTCGCCTTTGACGACAAGAGACAGCACTGAGTTTTTTGGGCATTGAATTCTACTCGATTAGATAATCTCCATTGATATATCTTGTTGAAATCTGAATTCAAGGAATCAAGCATAAGTTGCTGGTTGATAGTGACGTTCGAAGAGTTTGGACGGGAGTATTCGTATGAGTATGAGAAACTAAATGTGCTATCATCAGCAAACGAGTGAATTGGGTTGTGAGTAATTGACAAGAGATCATTTATAAAGATGAAGAAGAGAGTGGGTGAGAGTACCGAACCCTGAGGAACACCTGCATTAATTTGATGGGAGACAGATTTGACACCATCAAGAACCACTTGGATTGAACGGCCAGAAAGATAGTCTCTGATCCATTGGATCAGGGAATTGTCCAATCCATATGAATGCAATTTTGATAAAAGGGCTGGATGCCAAACTCTGTCAAAGGCTTTTGAAATATCCACTGCGACTACCTCGCTGTCACCGAGATAGTGGATGGAATGGCTCCACTTTTCGGTAAGATACGCCATCAGATCTCCTGTGGACCTGTTGCTACGAAAACCATATTGGCGGTCATTGAGGGGCTCACTTGATTCCAGATATTTCGAAAGTTGGCGATTGATAAGAGATTCCATTACCTTCGAGAGAATAGAAGTTAGTGCTATGGGTCGATAAGAAGAAAGGGATGATTTGTCCCCCTTTTTGGGAATTGGCTGAATGTTCGCTGTTTTCCATCTATTTGGGAAACGGCCAGTAGAATAATACAAATGGAAGAGTTTCCGCAGTGGTTTAGCGAGTGGAGAGGATTGGGGGAATGCCATCCGGACGAGCGGATTTGTGTGTGTTTAGCTCTTTGAGCGCGCGGGCAACAGTACGCGTTCGGAAGCGAATCTGGCTCATGGTGTGTTGCTTATGCTCAAGTTGAGGTGGAACTGATGTGGTATCAGGCAGCGTTGAATTAGCTGCAAAATGTGCAGCAAGTAGATTTGTGGCGACTCTAACAGATACACACACAATTGGTGACTACGACGTGATCTGTACAATGCAGCACACACTTCCCGTAGTAAACAGAACTTCACACACAATCATGACTTCCGCATAGAGCACCAACGCACACTCGCTTGCTCCGACATTCTCTCGTTCGCTCGTCGTTCGCACCGAAGCTGATCGTAACGAAGTTACTGGGAAGGGGGTGGTGTGGCGACTCTAACAGATACACACACAATTCACAAGCAAAATAGTGAAGAGCACCGAACGAAAAATCGAATAAGAAAATACATCAGAGCCGTATACCAAGCGATAACATGACAATTCACATCAGTGGAGTATAGTCGAGTTTAAAAATCAAATTCTAAAATCGGCCAGTAGTCTGATGGGTAACGCTTAGGTTCAATTTTTGGTGATTCAAACTGTCATAGCGTCAGTTCGAATCACACGTTCTTCTTCACTATTATTTCAAACGCTATAGATTCGTCTTCTCTATTGTAGGGGTGACTGGCTTGTCATCGACTATAAGTGATGGAATGGATGAAGAGACTGAGTTTTGAATGTTTTTCACGAATGCCCAGAAGTTTCTACTACCTGTGGGAGAGTGTAGTATTTGTTGTCTCACTCTCTGGTCACTTAAGAAATTTGCGCCTGGAATATACGCTTTACAGTCATTTCTAGCTCTCTTAAATCTTTTCCGGTTTTCCTCAGTATTGTTTGATTTATACAACCGGAAGCTCAACTCGTTAGCCATAATGGCTTCTCTGCAGCCGGAATCGAACTACATATTTCTCTTGGGGTTGATACTCTTTACTCTGTGTGGAATAAAGGTCCGCATGCTAAGTAAAATCGTGACTGTCAAGGTGCCCGCTTTAGACTCAACATCGTTATTGAGGAAAAATAACGACCAATTTAACCTCCCAAAAAAGTCGTTCAGACCTTCCCAGTTGGCTTTCTCGTAGAACCATACTATTCTTTTGAGAGCTTTCTCATTAACGTTACTGTTGGTTAGAGGAAATTTAGCTGACACGACACAGTGGTCTGAAGTGCCCAAGGGCGAAGGAACTTCAATTGTGAATTTGTTTGGGTGGAGTGTGAGAAACAGGACCAGTGTGTTGACGAAATGACCGTATATATCTGGTAAGCGTGTTGGCTCATTGACAAGTTGAGTTCAACTATTTGAATCAGCAAAAAGCTGGACATATTGACCTTCAGGTGTTGTGTGTCCGGAGTGACGAAGCCACTGAGAGTTATGCACATTAAATGGTATGGGGCTGGCAACCGGGCCAGTTTGCGAGATTTCTTCGCATCCATTCCGTGGTCCGAGATGTGCATTGGAGACTCCAGTGTTAAAGCATACGCGGAGTTGGTCACCGAGATGATTCTTCTTGGGATGATGATCTACATTCCGCAAACGAAATTCATCTGATATCATCTTGGTTTGATAAAAAAATGCGAGCAGATTACAGTGGCACAAAATAGAGTTTTAAGCAATGGCGCTCCAATCCCACCGAGGTTAAAGAACGAATTTTGATATAATCAGAAACGCGTTCAATCAGGCGATTGATACCGCGAAGAAGGCTTACAACGACAGAGTGACCAATAAACTCCTTGAGTCCCCAACTGCTCCGCATCCCTCGTGGTCAATGGGAAGGGCTGTCAACAGTAACTTCGCTTCCTCCTCTTTTCCTCAATTTGTGACGGACAGCGGGACACTAATCACGGATTCAGAAGATAAAGTTAATCTATTCGCGAATTTATTTTCTATGAATTCAAACCTCGATGCCGGTCATTTGGAGCCGGCAGGTTCCGTCCTCGAACCATTCTACGCGGACCGGACTTAAAAACTGTGCTCCAGAACTTTCGCCGGTTCTTGGCAGACTCTTTCACTTATCCTATGCACGGAGGACGTCTCTTATCTGGTGGGAAATCGTTCAAGTTCAGCCAATCCCCAAGAGGGGAAAAAAGAGTCCCCACAAAATTACCGGCCGGTAGCATTACTCTCTATGTTATCTAAGGTGATGGAAAAGGTCATCAGTGCAGAGTTAATTAAGTGTTTGGAGTGCAACGAACTTCTGAATGATCGTTAATACGGATTTCGTTGCAGGCGGTCTACGGGAGACATTTTTACCCCTTTTACCGATATATGGACATCTGCGATTGAGGATCAAGAGCGCTCGCATTAGATATCTCAAATGCTTTTGACGCGTCTGGCACGGAGCATTTCTGAGCAAACTTCGTTCAGACGAACTTTCCCAGGGGCTACACGAAGAGCTTCCTCGAAAATCAATCTTTCCAGGTTGTTGTTCACGGCGAGTCTTCGAATCTTGTTTATTCCGGGGTGCCTGGAGGTTCCATTTTGGCTCCAACCTAGTTTTTACTTCACATAAATGATTTGTTGCGGTCAACGAATAACAAGCTATTCAGTTTTGCGGATGATAGTAAGCTTGTTTCCTCTTTTTCGAATGATCGGCCGATTAGTGGAACAACGTTCAACATCAGCTGACATGGAGCCAGGTCGACTTTTTGAATCGGGATCTGGATAAGGCCCTGCAGTGGGGAAAACCAATCTCGTCGACTTCAATGTAACAAAGACACAATATACAACATACACAAAGAAAATGGGATCATTGGCTCCCCAGCTGATGATGAATGGCCAAACCCTCGAATCTGAGGAAAGCATGAATTTGATCGATCTCACAGTCGCCGGGTCAGCCTCTGGGAAACTGAGTTACCTTTTTAGAGTCAACAAATAATTTATTCGGGCGTTCGAATATGCTTTCATGTTTGAGACGTCGGGACTATAGTCTAACGTCGGGACTACAGTCTCTGTCACATACTAGGCGCGTAGCTGAACTCCGCCTGTTTTACAGATATTATTACGGGTACTGTTCTTCGGAGATTCGTGGTATTGTTCTGCATAATTCGGTTTATATGGGTTCCACAGGACAATCTGACGGATCGCAACAACTTGCGGTTCATCTCCATACGGCCCGAACATCCCTGCATCAGAACTCGTTCCGTTGCAGTGCGGGAAAGCAAAAAAAAAAACAACACATATATATATTAAATACAGTGGTGAAAAAAATAATAGAAACAAAGGTTTAGATAACGATCAACAATCAGAAGCTGCGTACAATTTGGTTTTTCTTCGACACCAATTCTATACCCGAACCGTACCCAACAGTACTTTGATATGGTGCATCAATTTGCTCTTATCAGTTTTTTGTTTTTGCCTGGTAGTAAAAAACGCAAGCGAAAGGGATATTTTGCTGGGAAAAAATAATAGAAACAAACCATCACCACAGTCGTCAATCGTGATTGTGAAGTAAACTACTGGTTCGTCTTTATTGATATCTTCGTAAATTTGTTAGACCTGTCTTTTAGTGTTTGTTAAAAAAAAACAATAAAAATAAAATTTAGCATCCTAGAGAATGGGAGTAGTGAGGAAGAGGAAGCCAATTATCTGGGCAATAAATGGGCATCGATCACAGACACAATCAAACAAACAGCCCAAAAGGTATTAGGATTTAAGAAAACAACTAAGTCCAAACCTTGGTTTGACGATGAGTGCAGGGCAAAGATCGAACAACGTAAATGCCTCAGAATGATCCACTTAGAAGCGTATGATGAAGTCAACGCAGTAAGATACGCGATAATTCGGAAAGAGACAACCAGACTTTTCAAACGCAAAAAACGCGAATGGGAGAAGACTCGGATCGAAAAAATCATAGAAAATGCTAGAGCAAAGAACAGCAAAGGTATGTATGCCGGCATAAATTCAATTAGAAATGGCTACCGAGGGGGAGCCAAAATAATCCGCGACACAAACGGTTGTCTGGTGACAGAAACAAAACATATCGTGACATATGGATGGAAGCAGTACTTTGAAAACCTGCTCAATGTGTGCACCCATCAACCACAAATAAACGCATCAGACGTACATACAGCCGAGCCCCAGATCCCAGAGCCCTCTTTCGACGAAGTTGTAGACGCGATAAATCGACTGAAAAACAACAAGGTTCCCGGAGTCGATTGCATACCGGCAGAGCTTGTAAAGCATGGAGGAGGAGCAATCGCGCGAAAGATCCACCAAGAATGGAAAACCTCAATAGTCGTTCCCATTTTCAAAAAAGGCGACAGATCTGACTGCGTAAATTACAAATTACATCCCAATCACATACAAAATATTAACAAATGTCATACTGGCAAGAATCACACCGTACGCAGAAAAAATATTGGGAGACTACCAATGCGGATTCCGTAGGAACCGATCAACAAGCGACCAGATGTTCACAATAAGGCAACTGCTGGAAAAGTAGCGGGAATACGGAGAGACGGTTCACCAGCTGTTCGGTGACTTCAAAAAAGCCGACGACTCAGTCGCAAGGCAAAGACTCTACCATATTGTGGTTGAGCTGGGGATCCCGAAAAAATATGTCGCCCTCATTCAAATTTGCATGAACGAAAACAAAGGGCGAGTTAGAATAGAAAACTATCTCTCAGAACCATTTGAAATCCGGGACGGACTAAAACAGGGGGATGGCCTCTCACCATGTATTTTTAACCTTGTCCTCGAGTATGTTATCAGAAAGGTACAAGACGACAACACGGCCGGATCATCCCTGAACGGGGTCACACAAGTGCTCGCGTATGCGGATGACATCGCCGTTCTGGGCGATAATCTCGAAACTGTAAGTAAAAACTGTGAAATCATCATGCAAGCAGCAGAAGAGGTGGGCCTAGAAATAAATGAAGGCAAAACAAAATACATGATTACGGCGAGAGCAGGTGGAGAAGACATATAAACGGCAGGGGCAAAATATTTGAAAATGTCAAAGAATTTAAATATCTGGGAACGATACTGACGACAGAAACGAAACGTCGAAGGAAATTAACAAAAGACTACACTCCGGCAACGCTAGTTGGCATGCAGTCAGCAAATTTTTGAAATCCACACTGCTATCACGTAATATAAAGCTCCGTGTCTATTGAACCATAGTCATGCCGATTGCTCTATACGGAGGCGAAACATGGGCTCTCACAAAACGGGAAGAGAACAAATTCCGCGTATTCGAGAATAAAGTTTTAAGGGGTATATTTGGCGGTAAATATGACGAGGAGGCAGGCCAACCACAAATTGGAAGAGCTATACCGCAAACCTACAATAGTGAGAGTAATCAAGTCGGGAAGATTAAGATGGGCCGGACACGTAGCGCGAATGGGCGATGATAGGCCCGCACATAGAATTCTTGACGGTAAACTAACGGGAAAGAGACCGACAGGACGGCCGCGACGGAGATGAGAGGACAATGTTAGATTGGACCTCGAGGAGATTGGATCAGACTTCGAACGTGGAATCTCTATATAAATACAAGATATTATATAATATATATATATCAACTAATATTGTTAGAGCTAATAAGCAAATAATTTCTTTTATTATCACTAATGTTAAAATTAAATTCATGCTGTATTGAGTGAACATTATTGCACATACAATTATTATACAAAATAATGTACAAATAATTTTTACTATTATATATATTATTTAAATTAGTAAGCAAAACTATTACTATTAAAATTAAACAAATTTGTAAATGAATAAACTACTAATAAATAATAAAATAATACACTTTAGTATATAGATACATATATAAGAAAAACATGGGTTTCAGTATTATGATTCCCTGTTAACAAATAAATACAAAATATACTTTACTTTAATCGCTTCATAAATCTAGCATTACCTTACGAAAATAATAAAAATAGAAATAAAAAAAAAAAAAAATTTTTTTGACATACCAATGAACTCGTAAATATATATTAAGAAATTATTTTGGGTTATTATTAATAAAACATTCACCAGCATGAAAATATTACAGATTTTTTACTATTATTAAAATTAAATAATAAAATATATAAACTAAGTAGAAAATAAACAAACGTATAAATATAAACGCTTATATAAAAACATGTTAGTTTACAAGAACACTGATATTATACACATAAACAACCATAAAATACATACTGTATACTTAAATCTAAAAATGAAACAAAGGAATTATATAAGAACAAATATATGCGACAACGACCAATAAGTAAAGCATTATGAACTATAGTCCCAACACATGTAACCCAAACAAATATAAAATAAATTAAAGAGACAAAAATAAATACATTTGCTTTGTAGCCCGTCACGAACACAAACCCCACGCTTCACACATATCCTATAGGCAACCAAGACGTATTATTCCTCTTCAAAGAATAATACTAATTTTATAAAGGGGGGAGGTATGTTACGTACCAAAACCACCCCCCGAAACATTCATACCGGGCGAAGCCCCAATCAATTTCGGATCACATATAGTGAATCCCAGGCAGATTGATTAATGTACCAATCAGCCAAGGAAATATAACCATAGAGTCCAGACATACATCTGAGAACAATACTCAATGGCGACACCGTTTCCTTTAATCCATTTAATTTAATCCATCCAATTACCAAAAACACTCGTGGTAAATACCAATCCGAAACATTACTAAAAAACCCAAGTAATGTTTAATGACCTATGGTAATTGTCGATCCTAGGAAAATTACCGAAGGTCATTAAACATTACTTGGGTTGGTAATTGGTAATTGTCGATCCTAGGAAAATTACCGAAGGTATATGGTAATTGTCGATCCTAGGAAAATTACCGAAGGTCATTAAACATTACTTGGGTTTTTTAGTAATGTTTCGGATTGGTATTTACCACGAGTGTTTTTGGTAATTACTTTTTAATGGACAACGGTGCCAAAGATATTTTGTACATCTTAATGCTGTTGTTGTCCATCAATCCTAGTTACATGCACCGCTCTTTTTCCGTTTAGGAAACGTATCCTTAGAATGGATTAAAGGAAACGGTGTCGCCATTTAGTATTGTTCTCAGATGTATGTCTGGACTCTATGGTTATATTTCCTTGGCTGATTGGTACATTAATCAATCTGCCTGGGATTCACTATATGTGATCCGAAATTGATTGGGGCTTCGCCCGGTATGAATGTTTCGGGGGGTGGTTTTGGTACGTAACAAAGGCTGCAATCTTATGAAAACAAAGAAAGGCACCCCTGAATATGATACTTGGTGGGATGAGCACGAACCAGTTTGCACATTGGATCACAATGGAAGTTCAGGTAAAATGGAGCCTGACGGAATGTTAGAGATGTTCGAGCGCACTTTTGATCTCCACGGCCGCATTTACGAAAGGTACGTTGGAGACGGGGATGTAAAAATAATGAATGCGTTGCAGCAATCATTTCCAAATGTTGTAAAGGCCGAGTGTATCAATCACGTGGGAAAGCGAATCGGTTCTCAATTACGCGGTGTCATAAAAAAAGCAAAAAAAAAAACAGACCAATTAGGAGGAGCTGGTCCTGGCAAATTTACGGGAAACATGATAAGAGAAATGACGACTTATTACGAACTTGCGATTAGACGCAATGCTCACTCTACTGAAGAAATGGCGAAAGAACTTTGGGCAACATACTACCACAAAATATCAACCGATGAATATCCGCAACATCAAAACTGTCCAGAGGGCCCGGAGTCATGGTGCAAATGGAAACGCGCGGAAGCTGCGAATGAGGTGTCAAAGTTCCACCACGGCAAACCTCCCTTGGATCCTAAAGTACAAACAGCTATTTACCCAGTTTACGTAAAACTGACACTTCCCGATTTGTTAAAAAAATGCGAGGGAGGTTTCACGCAAAATAACAGCGAAAGTTTCAATGCTACTATCTGGCAAATGGCGCCAAAACACACATACAGTGGTAAGAAAATCATTGCAGTTGCGGCTCTTACCGCAGCTTGTATGTTTAATGAGGGGTTTTTACCCGTATTGCTAATAATGCAAGTCATGGGCATCAAAATTGGGTACGCTGCGAGAGCATTTACGAACGAGAGGGACAAAGATCGGCTGCAAGACGCTGACCGCAGCCTAGTATACAACTCGCACGAGGCACGAACAGCGAGGAAAAAGGCGAAAATGCAACTGGAGGATCAATTCGAAGTCGTGGAAGGAATTGTTTATGGTCCAGGAATAGCTGTCCAGCTGTTAGTATAAAAAATCCCGATGATTTCATGAAAAAATCACTTTTATCTTTTGTCTAATTTATCTCCAAACTTTGAATGCGTTTTTCTCGAAACGACGTTTTTGAGTGCGGTGTAAGCGATAATATGAAAATGGTGCATGCGATCCTTATGAAAGTTCGCACACATATTTTTAACAAGCACACGCAAATTGTGAGTGAATTACTTTCTTATTTATTTATATATATATAGTTATAACTAAAAAATAGAGCAAAAAAGGGCCGAAAAATCATTTTTTTTTCAATAGTCCGCCATTTTGTTTTTTTTCACTCACATTGGGCTAAATGTATTTAAGTTCAATGAACTTTTTGCATTTTTCATATTTTTTCACCGCGGACAAAAATAACGCTTACACGAGCAGAACGGATGGCTAACTTTGAACACGGGGGGGGGGGGGGGGGGGTTCCGGTTCCGGAGTGACTCGACAAAATTTACAAACTTAGTCGAAAGATGAATAAAATGTTTAAAAAAAATTGTTATATCTTTAATACTTTCTCTTAAAAAAATCATGAAAATAACCTATTTTTTGATCCGACAAACCGGAATGACCCCTTAATCTTTAACTTCTCTTTGTCACTAATTAATTATTATGTACATCTAATTAAACAGTATCTTAAGAGTTGTATTTCTCCCGAAGCCCTGCCATCCTCCCACAATCCCGATATACATATCCCATCCGTCACCCCATTTTTCCATACAATATACACACCCCATCTCCCAATATACATATCCCATCCATCATCCCCACTTTCCTAAACGACTTCCAAAAATCGTCGTCCTACATACATAGCAGGTGCAATAGCGGTTGCTTAATATAACGATCCCAGAATCGTCACCAAGCAAATATAGCACATACTCAATGTGACGATTCTGAAATAAAATCGAAGAACAGAATAACATACTCTTGTCGCACAAGCCAAAAACCATAATCGAGCAACCGTAGCAGCTGCTCGATTGTGATTGGCCAAAAGACAATCGTGCGTCGCCGGTTTTCAGGTACCTAGAGAGGAAGATGATATTTTTTCCCAGGTTCTACTTCGTTCATCAAAAAAAGAACTTAACGAAAGGAAACGAAAACAGAGAGAATTTGTACTTTTGCAAGGAGTCGCGTTTCATCCTCTGCCGAGTTCACATACGAGGGTTGCATTTTATATTTCGGGATTAGAGAACAAAAACAAATATTGATCATCGAAAATCACTTTATTGTTTTTCAAAATATTCCCCATGAAGATCTATACACTTTTGCATGCGTTTGAACCAATTGTCGAAGCACTTTTGCCACTCTGATTGAGGTATCTCCAACACATGCATTCTGAATGCAGCAACCGCTTCTTCAGGTGTCGAAAAACGTTGACCTCTCAGTTTGTTTTTGACGTACGGGAATAAAAAGAAGTCATTCGGTGCCAAGGCAGGACTATACGGCGGATGACCCATCAAATCGATTATTTGGGTGCTCAAAAATGCAGTTGTCGCAGCCGATGTGTGAGAGCTCGCATTGTCGTGGTGAAGAGTGATCCGTCTTCGGCGGTTGGTTTTCCTGATTTCTTGGAAGACAACTGGCAAACAAATGGTTGTGTACCACTCAGAATTGACTGTTCTGCGTTGTTCTAGTGGTACGGTTGCGACATGTCCAGTTTTTCCGAAAAAACAGGCGACCATTTGCTTGGAAGTGCTTCGTGCGCGAACAACTTTTGTTGGATTTGGCTCATCTTGAAACACCCAGACAGTCGACTGCTGTTTACTTTCGGGCTCATACGCGTAAATCCACGATTCATCACCTGTCACGATGTCATAGACGTGTTTCGAAGCACCGCGACCGTATTTTTTGAAGCATTTCTTTCGACCAATTGACACGAGCCTTTTTTTGGGCGATTGACAAATTGTGTGGGATCCAACGCGAACAAATTTTTTTGCCAGTCAAATGTTTATGCAATATTGAATGTATGCTGGTCCCACTAACGCCTAAGGTTGTCTCAATCTCACGATAGGTCACATGACGATCTTCCAATATCAGTTCGCGCACAGCATCAATGGTTTTCGGAACAACAACTGATTTTGGACGACCTTCACGAAATTCATCTTGGAGTGAACTACGACCACGATTGAATTCACCATACCATCGATAAACACTGGTCCTTGATGGAGCTTCATCGCCAAAAATTGAATTAAGTTCATCCATGCACATGAGTTAATCCACGCCGAAAGTTGTAAAAAATAATCGCACGAAAATGTTGACGATTTAATTCCATTTTTGGGACGAGATGAATCTTTTAAGTTACTGTAAACAACACAAATAGCGCTCGTATGTCAAAACGTTCTGAGTGCGTATAACCTCAAAAATGTTCAACTTTACGACAGAGCTGTCAATTGCCGGATTGCGACACTAGGGTTGCCAAATCCCGAAACATAAGAGGCAACCCTCGTATGATGATGATGATGATCTATTCTATAAAAAAAATTCTCCGGGCGAAGGGCAACTTTATACTTCACGAATGACTTGGGGCAAGTCCATAATTGAGAATTTTGTCAACTCCTCCGGTGGTATTCCCCAAATGTGGGGCTGATTAAGATTTCTTGCCTGTATATATAATAAAACATTTTGTATCAACTAATATGAATTAACAAACAAGTGAAGAAATGACAGCTGACTTCCGAGCATATGAATGATTTCTGTATAGAGATACAAATTAACATAAATAACAAACAAACTGATATTTGTCTCGAATTTCTTCATTTATCCTGGACGTCCTTACAGTTTAAATGTGGTTGCAGTTGGTGCTCAGTATGACGTGGGTAGGTGTTCGTGATCGTGACGCCAAGCAAATTTATGCTTATCGCCAAAAATTGAATTAAGTTCATCCATGCACTGTTGCTGAGTTAATCCACGCCGAAAGTTGTAAAAAATAATCGCACGAAAATGTTAACGATTTAATTCCATTTTTGGGCCGAGATGAATCTTTTAAGTTACTGTAAACAACACAAATAGCGCTCGTATGTCAAAACGTTCTGAGTGCGTATAACCTCAAAAATGTCCAACTTTACGACAAAGCTGTCAATTGCCGGATTGCAACACTAGGGTTGCCAAATCCCGAAACATAAGAGGCAACCCTCGTATCGGAGATTAATTGTAATCATAGTCAACCGAACAGTTTAACTGTAATAATAGTTTGTATTCAACATACAATCGAACAGTTTAATTGTAATCATAGTTAGCCTTCAACCTACTTACCCAACAAATTCAATAATAAAAGGAAAGAAATAAAACAATTATAAAAGGAAGAAGTGTTTTCTCTGTCCCTACTATAATAGTCCTCGCTATTCCCTCGGCCGAGACGAGGAAGCACGGCAGGCGAACGCGATATAACAGAGTGTAGAATATTCAAAATGTTTGTAGTAGATCTCTAGAAATAACTGTGATTAATTGCACAATCGATTGATTGTTTAAATTCTTGAGACTACTCTTAGGCGCATCATATGGGGAATATCATACTTCAGTGCTGTGAAAAATTTTAGGTTCAAATGTGAATTTTTATTTTTCTTGGAATGAGTAATAAACTTTTATGACTAGTTTTATAAACTAGGAAATCCTTTAATGGCTTAATTGCTTATTTACCAGGAATGGAATTAATTAATTAAATCAATTTTTTGAAAAAAACCAAAATCGCCTGTGGAAGCGTATAAACTCAGGCCTTTTTTTGATCTCAGGTTCATTCATTTCATTTTCAACATTTTTTATTTCCGTTTTTTTTCTTAGATTCTAAATTATAGGCTAGACAAAAAATGCTTAAATTCTAACTTGATGATCTTATGTTATAACCCACCGGTCCTACACAGACGCTCTAAGCTAAACTTTACGCCTGTTGTACAATTTGCCTTTCGACGACAGAACATTGTTTGTTTTTTAATTACGTTTATTTTAATAACAAAGAAAAACTAAAAAAAACGTTGTCAATTTTGTTTTTTTTAACTTAAAATTAACTTACATCTATATATATATATATATATATATATATATATATATATATATATATATATATATATATATATATATATATATATATAGATGTAAGTTAATTTTACTTACTTTACTTCCACAAATCGCTCCCAATAATACACTTTCTTTTCTTTTTAATTGCCTAAAAACCTAATTGTTTTGTCCCCTGTAGTGCCGTGTAGAATGTGGACTGTATGTTGATTCAATTTCCAGGCGAAGAAAAGCAAACACAATAATAGTCGTTTAATTCATGAACTATTTTATTTGGAACTTAGAATAATTACGCTCGAAGGAGCTCAAGTTGAGGTTGAAAGTGTTTCCGAATATATTCGTTATTTGCTTATACAATTAGTTGCGTTGAAGGTCCATTAGTGAAATCTGATTGCTTGTCCTGTGCTGTTTGAAGTGGGGTGTACAAATGTTATGAGATAAGAAAAATACAGGAATCACCTCAGAATGCGATTCCCGACTCGCTGACTCGTATGGTTTTCGACGTCGCTGGGGCGAACGGTACACGGATTTGTAGTGCTCTGAAAAGCCCTATCATATCCTTTCCCCACTCATATCCAAATCCCTATACCCAAACTCATATTTACAAAATCCATTACCCCGATCCAATACAAAATCCCGATAAACGAATAAAATATTCGTTTATCATCCGTACTCATATTTCCAGAACTTCCTAAAAACAATACACCACAATTCATATCTTCGTATGAAAACAAACTCATGTTCCTACAAATCCTTATTTTTATCTCCTTTCTTGCCAGATGTGTATATTCTAAAAATAGATATCACATTCCTTTTCTCCAGTACTCGACTCCAGTCGAAGTACATTTCGAAATTCTGCTTACATTTCGATGCATCCGCGATACAAAATCCCGATAAGATTTTGTATATAAGGGTGATGAAATTCGTATTCGAGGATCAGTCGAAGAGATCGAACCCTCACTGGCGGTCCCACCATCAACGGAGGTGGAACTTGTATACTGGTTAATAGCGGACTTCGCCATGAAGCTATTGACCTCCCACACCTAGAGTCCATAGAGGTGACTGGAGTTGAACTGCATCTGGCTAGTAATGGTAGAGTGAATATATACTCCGTATACCACTCGCATAAAACCAATAATGGCCCCATTAATCCCGAAGATATCGGCAAACTAATAAGGACCTCGGGGCATACACCCTTCATCATAGGCGGCGATTTTAACTCCAGACATCCCCACTGGAACAACTCTGTCTCTTGCCCAAATGGCACAAAACTGTACCAATGGTACACCGCAAACATGTATGCCCTCAACTTCGAAATAGTCGCACCTACGGTTGGTACACGGGGTAACTCAATTCTGGACATATTTATTGTGTCCAAAGACTTACTTCCACAAATCACTCCTCCTCAAGTTTCAGCGGATGTATCTGATCACAACGCTGTGACCACATTCATTCGCGGCTATCGAGCATCCCGGGCTCATATCAGATACATACCCGATTATGGGCGGACAAATTGGGACAACTTCAATATCACATTGAACGATAAACTCCGCAATCTCTCTCTTCCCACTGACAGGAACCTAACGACGGTTGAGATAAACAACGCTGCAAAACGACTTCACGGGATTCTAGTTGAAACTTCGGCGACTCATGTCCCGAAGTACAAACTTGAAAAGACCTATCAGATTCCCCATGACGACCTCACTCTTCGTCTCATCCGGGAGCGTAAAAAGCTCTGCAGAATGAGATATCGTCACCGCTTTACGCAAAGGGAACCATTATTGCGATCCATTATTCACAATGTTGGTACACTGATAAAACAGAGAATCCAAAACAATCGTACCCGACAAATTGGAAGACAAACTGAAGGGTATTCAGATGGACCAGAACGTTTATAAAAATGTTAAAAAGATATGTGGCGCTTCCCGCATCACTGGCCCAATAATGCACAATGGTGTTGTTGTCAATAACGACACCAATAAAGCAAATATCATCGGAGAGACCTTCGAAAACAATCACAAACTCACTCTCCAAGATGGCGACCCGGATACTAATGCAACCATTAGTTCAGAGGTCCACAGTAAGTTGGACGACTTCAACGAGCCAATTGTTGTCTTTAACCCAACTAACAGTGCATACTTCGATGACACACGTGATAATGGTCACGGTTTCATCACACCAAATACCCTACAGAGTCTGGTTAAATCTCGACACCCTAAGAAGTCACCTGGTATCGACAACATGTCATACCACTCGTTGCGAAGGCTTTCTGCCTTATTCTTTATAAAGCTCTCCATTCTGTTCAACCATGCTTACAACATGGGGTACTTTCCCCAAGCTTGGAGGCACGCTATTATTTGTCCAATAGCAAAAGTTGGGAAACCAACGTATCACCCCTCAAGCTTTCGCCCTATCTCGCTTCTAACTTCCATCAGCAAAATATATGAAAAATGCATATACGAGAAGCTAAATAACTTTGTCAGTGCCAGGCACCTAATACCTGATTTCCAATTCGGATTTCGAAGAGCGCACAGCACCACTATGGCTCTCAATTTATTTCAAAACCACGTCTGCGTGCGACTCTTTAATAAGGAACCCACCGTTGCGGTAAGCCTAGACATTGAAAAAGCTTTTGATACGACTTGGATCGAAGGTCTCGCTTTTAAACTACTGAATACTGGCCTCAGTAGAACGCTATGTAGCATCATCTACCAGTTCGTTCGAAACAGAACCTTCCAAGTTAGAATGAATGGAAACCTTTCCCCAACTTTTCACGCCGCTGCAGGCGTACCACAGGTCTCCATTCTAGGCCCCATCTTATTCAATATTTACACCTCCGATATTCCCCGCCCTGTGGACGGGAGAGTAAACCAGATATGCTACGCGGATGACGTCCTGGTGTACACGTCAACCAAAGGCCCTAACCTCGCAACAAATCGACTCAACCGTCACTTGGACGAACTGTATCAGTATTACAGTCGATGGAAAATCCGACTTAATCCATCCAAAGCAGTAGCCATAATTCTGAGTAGTAAACACTCCCAACCTGCTTCTCGATATTCACAGAATATTCGAATAAAAATGGGAGATACTACGATTAGACCACAGGACAAGATGAAATATCTTGGGGTCACTTATACCCCAAAAATGAATTTCATCAAACATGTGACCCACATTCTTCAAAGAGGCCTCGGTCGGTCTAAGCAACTGCACAACATCTTGAAATGGAGGAACAAAGTTGAGACCAAAGTTAAGCTTCTCTGCTATAAGCAGCTAATCCGATCTGGAATATCGTACGCCTTTCCCATATGGTCCTGCGTATCTTCGGCTCAAATGGAAAGACTTCGGGTTTTCGAAAGGAAACTCTTCAGAAGATGCACCAATCATTCTAGAAGGCCTGACGGTCGTCATTACCCCAACTCTCACCTATACGAAGGCGCCTCTATTACCCCTATCGACGAGTACTTGCTTCAATTAGCATATAAGTACCTCGAAAACATTCAGAACAGCGAGAACCTACTTGTACGGGACTCTTGCGTTCTTGACCCTTCTCTCTCTCTCTCGATCTCTTCTGATCAAACCCCCACAATTTCTTCTTCAGTACAAAACTGAAGAAAGCATCCCTCCCAACAACATTCCCCTCTATAATAGAGGATTCCTGGACCCATCCCATAGGGTCTACTATTAACAAACCAAACACACGAACGCACAGTACAATACGGCACAAACACAAACATACACACCGACCAAAGCGCAGATAATCAGACGCCAAAGACGTGATCTGCGTTTACTACCGCACCCAAGACTCACCGGTCTTGTATGATTTCTTTCCCACCATCCCTCTAAAAAAGTAGTTAGAGAACACCTGGACTAACACTCTCCACACTATCCTTGGATACCCCCCCCCCCCCCCCCTTTTCTTTTCTTTTCAGATGCCGCGAGACCGAGCCCAATATCCTCACGGATGTGGGTGATTCTGGTTATCGCAAGATGACCAGAAGTCAGAGACAAGATGAAGGACACATATGTCCTGTCTCGCTAAATTCGGCCTTCTCGCCACCATTTTTTTTATTTTTTTATTCGAGGATCAGTCTCTAGGTTGGCGTCCGACGTTTCAGGTCGTCAATCATATGATATAAATATCAAAATTAATAAAAGTAGTTGGCCGATTCCCAGGACCCATATTCAACGATCGGTAGCTGCTCTTCCCTCAAGGTTTGAGGAAGCACGGTAGCAACCGCAACGGGTCCCCCCAAGAGCTCCCTGAGAGAAGGATCACAACAGATTATTTGAATGTCACCAGACGCCGATGAAACTTGTATATTCTGCACTGCGCATTGATTCTGATATTCACCAGATGTATATGAGCTTGACAGTTTTATATTTCCTTGATTTGTCGAACCGAAATCAATTGGAAACACGCATCACCTTACAGCCGGAGAGTTTCACCTCCGTTTTCATTCGACTTTCGCCTTCACTGTTCTCGGTTACAAGTACACCAATTGTATGCGGATATTCCTTTGCGCGTTCTGTCGATTGCTCCTTCTTGCTATTATATATTCAGTTATCCTCTTTATTTCGATGGATTATATTCCATGCGGTGTGTACTCCTCAGATGCACTTGTGGGGAGGAAGTATTGTGCCAGACACGGGCACTAGGTTCACTTCCATACCCATCGTCTATTGTTCACGCGGACACTGCTCACAACCAAAGGAGGAAGAAAACGATGGTTGACCTTAGCAACCGAGCGGACACGATACAGAAACAAAACACTCAGGTTTGATCAATGTTAATTCTTTATTTGTTACGTTTTATTCTCTAAATAAAGACCACTTTGTTCTCAGCCATTATTAAATATGTTAGTGTTTTTATACTTCACTTAAACTTAATTTTAAACAGAATGAAACATCCTTTCACGACCCGACTTCTGTATATATACGCTTCTCTGCCGCGTGACCAGCGTGGTCGGCGGACGTAATTGGACTCAGCGATACAACCTTCGTTTGGGGTGTGTTTGTGGTGTGGGGGTAGATATCCTCTGCACTAAAGATATGTATTTACGTACCAGTAGAGAAATGTAAAGTCTCTCTTGGTGGAATAGAAAACCAGATCTCGTAATGGAGATCATGGTGGTATGTGTGTGATCGTTCAGATCTGTGTTGTTTACTCATGCGCGAAGGCAATGGCAAAACAAAGCAGGCAGGCGGCAAGGACAAAGTAATCGAGAAGATCTAAATAAATAGACGACGATGCTTCGAAGAAATGTGGTAAGAGGAAAGATGAGACGAGGGCATCATAAAAGTCTTAGATAAGTGATGCCCTTGTGTAAATATACGAATAGACATTGGAAAAGGTGCTAATGGGTTGGTGGACGAAACAAATCCCTGGCTGGCATTTGTATATGCAGGGAAATTCGTTTGTGGGAAACGGATTCTATATTTGCATTGTTTATGCTTTGAATTCAATCCGGCGGCTATGCGCGAAGTCGATGATTATTTGGAGATTCAAACAAGGAGCATTTCGGGGTAAAGTTCTTGCAGCTGTATCGATAGTTGCAAGTCATTGCAAAGCAGATTAGATGGTTATAGAATGACGGTTTGTATATACCATCTGTGTCAATTGTACATGGCATCTGTGGCGACGCAAGTGCCGAACTCTAGTGTGAATATCTACACTAATTGGAAATTCGGTTCTGGGTCGCTAATGCAGAGACGCATTGATACATGTATGAATACCCTTGTAGGAAAATTCTTTGTAGGCATTTCCAGGTAATGCATTGAAAGCATTAATTATCCTTGGGAAGGATGTGTTTTTGCTGCGGAGAGATTGCGGTGCAGGTGTGGGAAGGTTGGAATTTGCCTGGCAACCGAAGGTACCGAAGAGGTTTTTGGTTTTATGCACCTGTATAATGGAAAGAATTCTTGTAGGGGATTTGTATGCGAAGAGAAGCATGAAAAGGTAGGAATTCTTTACAGGGACTTTTAGGTAAATATAAATTTGATCTATTTGATGCGTGAAGCATTTAAGGTGCTAGTGCGATTGCCTTAGCGAAACTTATAAGGTTGGGCCGAAGTTATGGGGGTTCTTCAGGTAAGTAACAGTGAGGTTTGGTGGAACCGCCACATACTCACTGGAACTCGGCGAATTAAACGTTTCCGATATGGATATTGTTTCAAATAAATCGTTGCCGCATTTACTCTTGTTTCACGTTATTAATCGCACCAATCACTTTGTCATCTTCCAATGTCTTCCAATATTTTGATGAACTAATCGAAAGAGTGGAATTGAGTTATTACTTAAGGCAATTTGACGAATACCCTGTATTCCCGAAAACTATTTCGCACTTGGTTTTAGTTTTCCCTTTTCCAAGATGTATCGCTTTTTTTCGGTTCCAAAAATAGAAATAGTATTTAAGGACATAATTTTTGAAGAATAAATCAGATTCAAACAGACTACAAATTGTGTTGTGTCTCACTTTTGGCAGATAATTTAGTTATTCGTGCCCTGCCCATTGATTACGCTCTCATTAACTTTTGGCAGACACGTATGACAGTGTGCCCTGTCTAATAATCGAGCAGTGTTCTCTATTCTATGCTGTAAGGCTAATAACCTTGCCCCGAAAAACAAATTGTTATGGAAAATTTAACAGACCTCGGGACTTCCTAACTAAGGCCAAGACCGGATCCCGGTTGTAATGCCGATGATGACGATGATGATGATGATGATCTCTGTTGTACTCCGGGCCGTGCTTTCCCAAATCGGGAGAAGAGCCCGGAGTGTCGAGAGCGAAAAATGAAAGACGCGAAAAGATTCAGTTGAAGCAATGATGAAGTATCGGTCGGGAGTGATCTTCACGAGGGTGTGATTGATACTCGGCCAGCGGTTCGGCCTCTGGAGATCTACTGATGCTGAAATTGAAAACCACTGCCCTTTTATAGTTTTTGTAGTTGAGAATTGTCAACTATTTTATTGTCAAAATTCCCAGAAGCACACATAAGACTGTGTGTTGTAATTTGAGTTGTGTTCCGGGAATTTGTTGGAGGTTTTAGTTGGATAGGTTCTGGGAAGGGAAATCATGAAATGCGTTTTGAATTAAGCATTTCATGATGTCAAGGTTTTGGGAATTGAGTCAATGTACGACGAATTAACTTTTGGTTAAATTCGTTGTTCATTTGACTCAATATGGAATTTAAATATAAGGCAATAGGGAATTTAGGATTTGGGTTATGATTTGATAATATTGCGGATTTGGATGGGCGTGGCGATTTAGGATCGCTACATCTCTATTCTAACAGATTCTACCCCAGTTAGCACTAGTGGACCTATTGGAACTCAATGCGAAAGTTGGAAAGGAAGATATCTTCCAACCGACTATAGGTAAAGAAAGCCTGCACGACGTTTCAAATGGTAATGGAATTCGAATTATCACGGCCTAACACCTAACTAAATAGACCACTTCCTCATAGACAAAAGATACCACTCGAATATCCTTGACATAAGATCATATAAGGAGCAGATTGCGACTCCGATCATTATCTAGTGATGGGTAAACTCAGGAGTCGGCTCGCAGGAAACCCACATGGGCAGTCACGGGAGACGAGAAAAAAGTTCACTAAAATTGACAAACTAAAAGACTTGCGCAAAGGGGCTGAATATCACGACGAACTAACGAATAGATTTTGCATTCTAGAGACCAAAAGGCATTAGAATTTAAGAAAACAATAAAGTCCAAACCTTGGTTTGACGATGATTGCAGGGCGAAGATCGAAGAACGTAAATGCCTCAGAGTGATCCACTTAGAAAGATATGATGAAGTCAACGTAGAAAGATACGCGACGATTCGGAAAAAGACAATGAAACTCTTCAAACGCAAAAAACGCGAATGGGAGAAGACTCGAATCGAAAAAATCCTAGACAATTCCAAAAGTGGGAATACGAAGTGAAGGTTCACCAACTGTTCGTTAACTTCAAAAAAGCCTACGACTCAGTCGCAAGGCAAAGACTATTGACGTATGGTGGTTGAGTCGGGAGTCCCAAAAAATATACCGCCCTCATTTATATCTGCATGAACGAAAAGGGCGAGTTAGAATAGAAAACCATCTCTCAGAACCATTCGAAATCCGAGACGGACTAAAACAGGGGGATGGACTCTCATCGTGTCTTTCTAACTTTTTGCTCGAGTCTGTCATCAGAAAAGTACAAGACGCCAACATGGTCGGATCATCCCTGAACGGGGTCACACAAGTGCTCGCATATGCGGATGACATCGCCGTTCTGGACGACATCATGCAAACGGCAGAAGAGGTGGGCCTAGAAATAAATAAAGACAAAACAAAATACAGGAGGACCTCAGGGAACACATATAAACGTCAAAGGCAAGATATTTGAAAACGTTAAAGAATTTAAATATCTGGGAACGATACTGACGGCCAGTAACGTCGAAGGAAATTAACAAAAGACTACACTCCGGCAACGCTAATTGGCACAAAGTCAGTAAACTGCTGAAACCCAAACTGCGATCACGTAACATTAAGCTCCGTGTCTATAGAACCATAATCATGCCGATTGTTCTATACGGATGCGAAACATGGGCTCTCACAAAACGAGAAGAAAACAAATTTCGCGTATTCGAGAATAAAGTTTTAATGGGTATCCTTGGCGGTGAATATGACGAGGAGGCAGGACAATGGCGGAAACTCCACAACCACGAATTGGAAGAGCTATACCGCAAACCTACAATAATGAGAGTAATCAAATCACGAAGATTAAGATGGGCTGGACATGTGGTGCGAATGGGCAACGATAGGACCGTGCGTGGAATTCTTGACGGTAGACCAACGGGAAGGAAGCCGGCCGGACGGCCGCGACGGAGAAGAGAGGCCAATGTTAAGTTTGACCTTGAGGAGATCGGATCGGATGGTCAAACGTGGAAGGAGAATGCACAGCACAGGGAACGATGGCGGAGTCGAGGTCATGAACTTCCGGGATTCTACAGGCCAATAAATAGTAATAGGACCTGTTGGACCCCAGCTTTGGAAGATTGCATTTACTTTACATCAATCCGCCACTACCTTCACGTGGCGTTTCTGCATTAACCTGTCAGAAGCAAAGGTCGCTCTCTCTCTCTCTCTCTCTCTCTCTCTCTCTCTTAACACTCTCTACTCCCTACACCCTGCGATCTGGACAATTAGTTAACCCAAGAGATTCGAGCACATTTTAATTTTTTTCCTACATGGTGATCCTACCATAATAAACCAACCGCTTTCGAACTTTATAAGCTAGACTCCCTGGATCAGGAACGGAATAGAATCCCGCAAAAGGAATCTTGCTGACTTCTACAGGGGGAAAACGCAATATTCGATGTTTACAAGAAAATCGAATCGTTAGTGCCATAGCTAACAATGAACGGTCAGGTCATCAAATCTAGGAAATTCGCTTCAAATAAACGGAGCTATGTTTTCAGGGCTAAAAGATATTTTACTTTGGCAAACATTTTCTAGGAATACCAAATTGGATCCGAGTACTGTTCTCATGTGTGGAATTCTGCTCCTAAACACACTCTTGACGTTCTCGATAGTATTCAGAGATGAGCAATCCGCTTAATTGATTACACCTCAATGACATTAAGGCTACAGTCACTATCAAATATCAATGGTGTTTTGCGGGCCTTTGTCTGTTGTACATATACATATTATTACGGAGACTGTTCTTTGGAGATTTATGCTATCGTGGCGTTTTTAACAGATACACACACAATATGCAAGCAAATAGTGAAGAACACCGAAACGAAATGCGAATAAGGAAAGCAACAGAGCCGTATACCACAGCGATAACATAACAATTCCACATCAGTTGAGTGTACTTGAGTTTAGAAATGAAATTCGTATACACGGCAGTGGCCTGATGTGTTGAGGATTGGTTCCATTTTTATTGGTTCTAACCATCATAGCGTCAGTTCGAATCACACGTTCTTCACTATCGTCGCAAACGCTATACTAAGGATTTCGGTTTGTTTGCGCCCCTTGAGGGAATCTGACAGATCCCCTCAATTGCAATCCATCTCCCAATTTAATTTCTTTACCAAAATTCGTTTTCTTACAGAACGGGAAAGCTGTGAAATCGGATTACGTTGCGAGCATTTTTGAAGTGCTACAATTTGAAACTGATCAAAAACAACTTCAATTGTTGTCTAATAGTACCTCAGGCCCTGACTCAGAGTTAAAGGTGCGCCTATCTTGAAAACAATTTTAATAAAAACAGCTCGAAGGGATTTTATCCACTCATTACTGTTTGCAGGTTCCATAATCACCAGGGATTCAGCTCCTAAGATGGGCGATGTTTTGGATGAACAAAAATGGAAATTGAATTTCAGTTTGGGGCGAATGTGAACTATGTTTGGATCCCCCAATTGAACGGGTTGAAGTGTTTTTTATACTACATATCCTGCTATTAGATAATATGTTTGGAAGAAATTATTATAATTTAGCATGTTTGAATGAGTTCGAGAAAATCAACATGTGGTCATCAGCAACATGTGGTCATCAGCAAACAGCAAAATCAATTGGCCTATAAGAAATGGATTGGAGACGAGAATACCTGGCTCTAGGAACATTAGCAAACGATAATTTTGACACATTCCAAAACTATATGGTTATTTCCTTATTCATTGAATCAGGGTGTAGATAATTCAAACTCCGTTGAATGAGATATCCATTGCGCAAACTTTACTTTCAGCGAAAAAGTGGAAGGGGGGGACTCCATTTTTTGGTAAGATACGCCATCAAATATCTTATAGATTCCCTGCTAATGATTTGATTAGTGTTATTTTGAAAGTTGACGGTTAAACGCAGATATCAAACTGTCAGAATAAAACTTAACGATAAAGGTGAGAAGGAACATAATGGGTCGCTTTTTTGGGAATTGGTTGAATATTCACCGATTTCGATTTATTTGAGCATTGACTAGTTGAATAGAACAGTCCTAGAAAAATTGACGGCGTCGGTTTTCGTTGTTCTCTGTTCGTTGATTAGTTAGCTTCGAGCACTCACTCGCAGTGGTGGATTTTCGTGTCGATCGTTGTACAGTGAAAAGTGTAATTTAGTTAGGGTTTGATAGTTTATCACCGAATTAATTAGAATTCTAAGAACTAATAAGTCATTTTGAACTATATAGTAAATCCGTTTTTGGCTTCGTGTAATATGAAACCAGATAACGCAGTGCAAGCTTTAACTGGTAACAACGAATACAGCACCAAAAGAAAACCGAAAAAGAAATCTTCTGAGCCATATTCTGGAGCATTAACGCAGCAATTTATAGCTGAAGTAGAGAGTTGAAATATCCTCACGTATACACCGTCGTGGTGGGATACGTTGATGTTTACGTTTAAATATCCTTGAATCGAAACATATTCTGCACAATCATTGCAAAAATGCTAGAGTTGATGACCATGTTGTGATTTAAACACTCTTCCATAGGAAAACCAGGACTTTATGTCACTCCGTAGTACAGCCTACTGGGCTCATTCTGCTTACTCTGCTCAATTTGGTCAATCTGCTCTGTCGCTCCATACATACTGGGGAGGAAGAAGTGTGAATTACACAATACCAAAGAAAATTGAGAAAAAAAAATCGATAATGGCGTATACCAGTGCCTTAACATAATAATTCCGCGTGTACAAGTGGTCGTGTTCTCATGCGTCTGTGCTTTGGTTTCACAGTGTGCATTCGGATCATGAATGCCTTCTCAACCCACTACTGCCGAGTAGTAGGTGGAATCCCAACGCCCTGTCACCCGGTGAAATACCACCCCATCAAGCTATGTATATGTACCGTGAAATAGTCGGGAGAAATCCCTGGCCATCTTTCGGTGTTTGGCTGATGGACCGGTTCGAGAAAAGGTTGGCTTAGGTGATATCCGGTCCCAAAGTGAGATAGCACTCCGTCACACTGTACATTCCGCGATATCGTTGGGAGAAAACTTCGACTTTGTATGACTGATGGCCCGGGGTGACACGGAGATAAGTTGTGGGGGTTCTCTATACCCCACGGAGAACCAACCCACAATTCCTACCTAACTTCGACTGCTAACAGCGCGTCACCATAATCCAAATCCGTAATCCATGCGCAAACACACAAAGAGCACAATCCAATATTCAACAGCTTCCGTCCCCAAATCTGCAATTGCATACATCCCCAAACTTACCAAAAATCCATTTCCCTAGCTGCAATACATGCATATTCAAATTTACAACGGAATACTAATCATCTCCCCCAACTACACCAAACCGCATTCATTTTTTCAAAAACCGCTTCGGTTAATTTCTTATCTAAATTATATTCCTTGCTTGTAACCAAGCGATTCTAATTTCCCCCGAAAATCACTCCGGCTCACTTCCTGCTTAAACTATTTCCTCACTTGTAACCAAGCAATATTTAGTTCCCCCGAAAATCATTTCGGCTCCCATCCTACCCAATACCAATTCTCCTTACTGGCAAGTCACCAGCACGATGCGTCGCATTTCCGCGAAACAACCACCGCAACGACCAAGACCTACATTCCTTTGTCTAACCGACAACTCATGCCCATAATTGGTCGTGTTTCCAAACCAATTTCTTCGTATACATAGCTCCAGAGGAATTTAACCCAGCCTGTACGACGGCGATTCTCCGGAACTAAATTCCCCATGCAAGCATAGCAACCCTTTTCAAAGTTCCTAGTAAGTGGCAGTGAGTTTATTTAGCTATGACTCCACTCCCACGGCGCGACGAACTTTTTCTCGCTTGTAATGAGTCAGTCGAGTCCCAGCCGCCAAGGTGCACACATACACTACAGTCGAGTCACAACCGCCAAGGTGCACACACACGCTTCAGTCGCTTTACAACCACCGCTGCGTGCACACACGCTAGAGTCGGCCCACCCTCCCAGTCGAGTCACAGCCGCCAAGGTGCAGACATACACTATAGTCAGTCGAGTTTCTACACCAGGAGACTGCGCACGCGGACGTCAAGTTCGTGGTTTGATAGATCTTTTGTTTTGCGTTAACGTTCACATCTACTGAATAAGTAAGCTTAGAAATTTAATGCTGTAACCTTCCTTCACTGGTTTTATTGTCATAGATTGGAAACTGAAAGAGTAACGATGTTCGTTAATCCTTTTGGAGAAATGTGACACTCTAACCGAAGATACATAAAATTAAAAAGAAAGGAAACGGCTTTGGGACAATACTCTGTGTTACAAAGGAAGATAATTATTATACAAACCGGTTATTATAACAATAAAAAAACAGTTTGCAACAAATCAAATCACAGTGTGTTTTATTTTTCTTCTCGTACAACGGCTCGCTGCGGAACTCAGTTTTTATTTATTCAGTGAACTATCGCGGTTGTGAACTATAGCAGACGGCGGAATCTTAGTGGACCCGTGCCCGTGCTGGCACTAGGCTAAGATACACACGCCACAAAGTCTTCAGGCGCTCCGATCTGGCTTGCCAGAAGATGAAGGAGTTGGAACCCAATAACTTGTACATCATGTGGTTGAAGGTCGTACTGAGGAATTCTGTTAAAGTTCTTTGTTCCGGATCACTGCTTTTCAAGCGAATAACCGACCTAAGCAGCTACGTCATATATATATTATTTTGTTTACACTAACGCGCGCACAAAAGTGGATTTTGAAGTACCCTTAAATGTCAGAGCACAGTGCGAGCGGATAGAGGGGAAGTGGGTAAGGAAAGGAGGCGTCGGTGTATATTGGTCTTAAATGTCTGGACATCACAACGGCCAGGAAACACATGATCAGGCAAAACATTCCACATTCGTGTGGTTCGGCTAAAGAATGACTCTATATGTTTATTTGTGCGCCTAAAGTCCACTTTCAACGTGAACTGATGTGCATTCACAGATTGACTGGTATCGCGAGAAAATGCCTGAAGGGGCGGAACACATTCAGCAAGTTCAGTTGAGCAACGACCGTGGTAATACCTATAGAAAAGAGATAGGCATGATACTTTGCTAGTGTTCTAACGATGGAATTGATCGACTTACGGCTGAGTCCCCAATAAGTTTCACTGCTCGCTTTTGCATCTTGTCAAGCACGTGTAGTGCAGTTTTGGATGCGCCTGACCAAATATGGGAGTTGCACTCCATTTTCGGACGAATGTATGCCTTGTAAATAGTGGCAAGGTTGGATGGAGTGAAGTATCTTTTGCATCCCTTAAGGAACCCCATACATTTGGCTACACTTTTCGCAGCTTCAAAAATGTGGTCATTCCAGTTAAGAGCCGAATTAATTCGAGTGACGAGGATTGATAGTTCCATGGCTTCGTCGATGCAAGTGCCGTTCATAGACAGTATATTTACTTTGGGGCTCGCCTTTGACGACAAGAGACAGCACTGAGTTTTTTGGGCATTGAATTCTACTCGATTAGATAATCTCCATTGATATATCTTGTTGAAATCTGAATTCAAGGAATCAAGCATAAGTTGCTGGTT
Source organism: Microdon myrmicae (assembly GCA_963931805.1). NCBI lineage: Eukaryota > Metazoa > Arthropoda > Insecta > Diptera > Syrphidae > Microdon > Microdon myrmicae. Next base: position 164,144,095 of record OZ007496.1, on the reverse strand, counting down.
GATAGTGACGTTCGAAGAGTTTGGACGGGAGTATTCGTATGAGTATGAGAAACTAAATGTGCTATCATCAGCAAACGAGTGAATTGGGTTGTGAGTAATTGACAAGAGATCATTTATAAAGATGAAGAAGAGAGTGGGTGAGAGTACCGAACCCTGAGGAACACCTGCATTAATTTGATGGGAGACAGATTTGACACCATCAAGAACCACTTGGATTGAACGGCCAGAAAGATAGTCTCTGATCCATTGGATCAGGGAATTGTCCAATCCATATGAATGCAATTTTGATAAAAGGGCTGGATGCCAAACTCTGTCAAAGGCTTTTGAAATATCCACTGCGACTACCTCGCTGTCACCGAGATAGTGGATGGAATGGCTCCACTTTTCGGTAAGATACGCCATCAGATCTCCTGTGGACCTGTTGCTACGAAAACCATATTGGCGGTCATTGAGGGGCTCACTTGATTCCAGATATTTCGAAAGTTGACGATTGATAAGAGATTCCATTACCTTCGAGAGAATAGAAGTTAGTGCTATGGGTCGATAAGAAGAAAGGGATGATTTGTCCCCCTTTTTGGGAATTGGCTGAATGTTCGCTGTTTTCCATCTATTTGGGAAACGGCCAGTAGAATAATACAAATGGAAGAGTTTCCGCAGTGGTTTAGCGAGTGGAGAGGATTGGGGGAATGCCATCCGGACGAGCGGATTTGTGTGTGTTTAGCTCTTTGAGCGCGCGGGCAACAGTACGCGTTCGGAAGCGAATCTGGCTCATGGTGTGTTGCTTATGCTCAAGTTGAGGTGGAACTGATGTGGTATCAGGCAGCGTTGAATTAGCTGCAAAATGTGCAGCAAGTAGATTTGTGGCGACTCTAACAGATACACACACAATTGGTGACTACGACGTGATCTGTACAATGCAGCACACACTTCCCGTAGTAAACAGAACTTCACACACAATCATGACTTCCGCATAGAGCACCAACGCACACTCGCTTGCTCCGACATTCTCTCGTTCGCTCGTCGTTCGCACCGAAGCTGATCGTAACGAAGTTACTGGGAAGGGGGTGGTGTGGCGACTCTAACAGATACACACACAATTCACAAGCAAAATAGTGAAGAGCACCGAACGAAAAATCGAATAAGAAAATACATCAGAGCCGTATACCAAGCGATAACATGACAATTCACATCAGTGGAGTATAGTCGAGTTTAAAAATCAAATTCTAAAATCGGCCAGTAGTCTGATGGGTAACGCTTAGGTTCAATTTTTGGTGATTCAAACTGTCATAGCGTCAGTTCGAATCACACGTTCTTCTTCACTATTATTTCAAACGCTATAGATTCGTCTTCTCTATTGTAGGGGTGACTGGCTTGTCATCGACTATAAGTGATGGAATGGATGAAGAGACTGAGTTTTGAATGTTTTTCACGAATGCCCAGAAGTTTCTACTACCTGTGGGAGAGTGTAGTATTTGTTGTCTCACTCTCTGGTCACTTAAGAAATTTGCGCCTGGAATATACGCTTTACAGTCATTTCTAGCTCTCTTAAATCTTTTCCGGTTTTCCTCAGTATTGTTTGATTTATACAACCGGAAGCTCAACTCGTTAGCCATAATGGCTTCTCTGCAGCCGGAATCGAACTACATATTTCTCTTGGGGTTGATACTCTTTACTCTGTGTGGAATAAAGGTCCGCATGCTAAGTAAAATCGTGACTGTCAAGGTGCCCGCTTTAGACTCAACATCGTTATTGAGGAAAAATAACGACCAATTTAACCTCCCAAAAAAGTCGTTCAGACCTTCCCAGTTGGCTTTCTCGTAGAACCATACTATTCTTTTGAGAGCTTTCTCATTAACGTTACTGTTGGTTAGAGGAAATTTAGCTGACACGACACAGTGGTCTGAAGTGCCCAAGGGCGAAGGAACTTCAATTGTGAATTTGTTTGGGTGGAGTGTGAGAAACAGGACCAGTGTGTTGACGAAATGACCGTATATATCTGGTAAGCGTGTTGGCTCATTGACAAGTTGAGTTCAACTATTTGAATCAGCAAAAAGCTGGACATATTGACCTTCAGGTGTTGTGTGTCCGGAGTGACGAAGCCACTGAGAGTTATGCACATTAAATGGTATGGGGCTGGCAACCGGGCCAGTTTGCGAGATTTCTTCGCATCCATTCCGTGGTCCGAGATGTGCATTGGAGACTCCAGTGTTAAAGCATACGCGGAGTTGGTCACCGAGATGATTCTTCTTGGGATGATGATCTACATTCCGCAAACGAAATTCATCTGATATCATCTTGGTTTGATAAAAAAATGCGAGCAGATTACAGTGGCACAAAATAGAGTTTTAAGCAATGGCGCTCCAATCCCACCGAGGTTAAAGAACGAATTTTGATATAATCAGAAACGCGTTCAATCAGGCGATTGATACCGCGAAGAAGGCTTACAACGACAGAGTGACCAATAAACTCCTTGAGTCCCCAACTGCTCCGCATCCCTCGTGGTCAATGGGAAGGGCTGTCAACAGTAACTTCGCTTCCTCCTCTTTTCCTCAATTTGTGACGGACAGCGGGACACTAATCACGGATTCAGAAGATAAAGTTAATCTATTCGCGAATTTATTTTCTATGAATTCAAACCTCGATGCCGGTCATTTGGAGCCGGCAGGTTCCGTCCTCGAACCATTCTACGCGGACCGGACTTAAAAACTGTGCTCCAGAACTTTCGCCGGTTCTTGGCAGACTCTTTCACTTATCCTATGCACGGAGGACGTCTCTTATCTGGTGGGAAATCGTTCAAGTTCAGCCAATCCCCAAGAGGGGAAAAAAGAGTCCCCACAAAATTACCGGCCGGTAGCATTACTCTCTATGTTATCTAAGGTGATGGAAAAGGTCATCAGTGCAGAGTTAATTAAGTGTTTGGAGTGCAACGAACTTCTGAATGATCGTTAATACGGATTTCGTTGCAGGCGGTCTACGGGAGACATTTTTACCCCTTTTACCGATATATGGACATCTGCGATTGAGGATCAAGAGCGCTCGCATTAGATATCTCAAATGCTTTTGACGCGTCTGGCACGGAGCATTTCTGAGCAAACTTCGTTCAGACGAACTTTCCCAGGGGCTACACGAAGAGCTTCCTCGAAAATCAATCTTTCCAGGTTGTTGTTCACGGCGAGTCTTCGAATCTTGTTTATTCCGGGGTGCCTGGAGGTTCCATTTTGGCTCCAACCTAGTTTTTACTTCACATAAATGATTTGTTGCGGTCAACGAATAACAAGCTATTCAGTTTTGCGGATGATAGTAAGCTTGTTTCCTCTTTTTCGAATGATCGGCCGATTAGTGGAACAACGTTCAACATCAGCTGACATGGAGCCAGGTCGACTTTTTGAATCGGGATCTGGATAAGGCCCTGCAGTGGGGAAAACCAATCTCGTCGACTTCAATGTAACAAAGACACAATATACAACATACACAAAGAAAATGGGATCATTGGCTCCCCAGCTGATGATGAATGGCCAAACCCTCGAATCTGAGGAAAGCATGAATTTGATCGATCTCACAGTCGCCGGGTCAGCCTCTGGGAAACTGAGTTACCTTTTTAGAGTCAACAAATAATTTATTCGGGCGTTCGAATATGCTTTCATGTTTGAGACGTCGGGACTATAGTCTAACGTCGGGACTACAGTCTCTGTCACATACTAGGCGCGTAGCTGAACTCCGCCTGTTTTACAGATATTATTACGGGTACTGTTCTTCGGAGATTCGTGGTATTGTTCTGCATAATTCGGTTTATATGGGTTCCACAGGACAATCTGACGGATCGCAACAACTTGCGGTTCATCTCCATACGGCCCGAACATCCCTGCATCAGAACTCGTTCCGTTGCAGTGCGGGAAAGCAAAAAAAAAAACAACACATATATATATTAAATACAGTGGTGAAAAAAATAATAGAAACAAAGGTTTAGATAACGATCAACAATCAGAAGCTGCGTACAATTTGGTTTTTCTTCGACACCAATTCTATACCCGAACCGTACCCAACAGTACTTTGATATGGTGCATCAATTTGCTCTTATCAGTTTTTTGTTTTTGCCTGGTAGTAAAAAACGCAAGCGAAAGGGATATTTTGCTGGGAAAAAATAATAGAAACAAACCATCACCACAGTCGTCAATCGTGATTGTGAAGTAAACTACTGGTTCGTCTTTATTGATATCTTCGTAAATTTGTTAGACCTGTCTTTTAGTGTTTGTTAAAAAAAAACAATAAAAATAAAATTTAGCATCCTAGAGAATGGGAGTAGTGAGGAAGAGGAAGCCAATTATCTGGGCAATAAATGGGCATCGATCACAGACACAATCAAACAAACAGCCCAAAAGGTATTAGGATTTAAGAAAACAACTAAGTCCAAACCTTGGTTTGACGATGAGTGCAGGGCAAAGATCGAACAACGTAAATGCCTCAGAATGATCCACTTAGAAGCGTATGATGAAGTCAACGCAGTAAGATACGCGACAATTCGGAAAGAGACAACCAGACTTTTCAAACGCAAAAAACGCGAATGGGAGAAGACTCGGATCGAAAAAATCATAGAAAATGCTAGAGCAAAGAACAGCAAAGGTATGTATGCCGGCATAAATTCAATTAGAAATGGCTACCGAGGGGGAGCCAAAATAATCCGCGACACAAACGGTTGTCTGGTGACAGAAACAAAACATATCGTGACATATGGATGGAAGCAGTACTTTGAAAACCTGCTCAATGTGTGCACCCATCAACCACAAATAAACGCATCAGACGTACATACAGCCGAGCCCCAGATCCCAGAGCCCTCTTTCGACGAAGTTGTAGACGCGATAAATCGACTGAAAAACAACAAGGTTCCCGGAGTCGATTGCATACCGGCAGAGCTTGTAAAGCATGGAGGAGGAGCAATCGCGCGAAAGATCCACCAAGAATGGAAAACCTCAATAGTCGTTCCCATTTTCAAAAAAGGCGACAGATCTGACTGCGTAAATTACAAATTACATCCCAATCACATACAAAATATTAACAAATGTCATACTGGCAAGAATCACACCGTACGCAGAAAAAATATTGGGAGACTACCAATGCGGATTCCGTAGGAACCGATCAACAAGCGACCAGATGTTCACAATAAGGCAACTGCTGGAAAAGTAGCGGGAATACGGAGAGACGGTTCACCAGCTGTTCGGTGACTTCAAAAAAGCCGACGACTCAGTCGCAAGGCAAAGACTCTACCATATTGTGGTTGAGCTGGGGATCCCGAAAAAATATGTCGCCCTCATTCAAATTTGCATGAACGAAAACAAAGGGCGAGTTAGAATAGAAAACTATCTCTCAGAACCATTTGAAATCCGGGACGGACTAAAACAGGGGGATGGCCTCTCACCATGTATTTTTAACCTTGTCCTCGAGTATGTTATCAGAAAGGTACAAGACGACAACACGGCCGGATCATCCCTGAACGGGGTCACACAAGTGCTCGCGTATGCGGATGACATCGCCGTTCTGGGCGATAATCTCGAAACTGTAAGTAAAAACTGTGAAATCATCATGCAAGCAGCAGAAGAGGTGGGCCTAGAAATAAATGAAGGCAAAACAAAATACATGATTACGGCGAGAGCAGGTGGAGAAGACATATAAACGGCAGGGGCAAAATATTTGAAAATGTCAAAGAATTTAAATATCTGGGAACGATACTGACGACAGAAACGAAACGTCGAAGGAAATTAACAAAAGACTACACTCCGGCAACGCTAGTTGGCATGCAGTCAGCAAATTTTTGAAATCCACACTGCTATCACGTAATATAAAGCTCCGTGTCTATTGAACCATAGTCATGCCGATTGCTCTATACGGAGGCGAAACATGGGCTCTCACAAAACGGGAAGAGAACAAATTCCGCGTATTCGAGAATAAAGTTTTAAGGGGTATATTTGGCGGTAAATATGACGAGGAGGCAGGCCAACCACAAATTGGAAGAGCTATACCGCAAACCTACAATAGTGAGAGTAATCAAGTCGGGAAGATTAAGATGGGCCGGACACGTAGCGCGAATGGGCGATGATAGGCCCGCACATAGAATTCTTGACGGTAAACTAACGGGAAAGAGACCGACAGGACGGCCGCGACGGAGATGAGAGGACAATGTTAGATTGGACCTCGAGGAGATTGGATCAGACTTCGAACGTGGAATCTCTATATAAATACAAGATATTATATAATATATATATATCAACTAATATTGTTAGAGCTAATAAGCAAATAATTTCTTTTATTATCACTAATGTTAAAATTAAATTCATGCTGTATTGAGTGAACATTATTGCACATACAATTATTATACAAAATAATGTACAAATAATTTTTACTATTATATATATTATTTAAATTAGTAAGCAAAACTATTACTATTAAAATTAAACAAATTTGTAAATGAATAAACTACTAATAAATAATAAAATAATACACTTTAGTATATAGATACATATATAAGAAAAACATGGGTTTCAGTATTATGATTCCCTGTTAACAAATAAATACAAAATATACTTTACTTTAATCGCTTCATAAATCTAGCATTACCTTACGAAAATAATAAAAATAGAAATAAAAAAAAAAAAAAATTTTTTTGACATACCAATGAACTCGTAAATATATATTAAGAAATTATTTTGGGTTATTATTAATAAAACATTCACCAGCATGAAAATATTACAGATTTTTTACTATTATTAAAATTAAATAATAAAATATATAAACTAAGTAGAAAATAAACAAACGTATAAATATAAACGCTTATATAAAAACATGTTAGTTTACAAGAACACTGATATTATACACATAAACAACCATAAAATACATACTGTATACTTAAATCTAAAAATGAAACAAAGGAATTATATAAGAACAAATATATGCGACAACGACCAATAAGTAAAGCATTATGAACTATAGTCCCAACACATGTAACCCAAACAAATATAAAATAAATTAAAGAGACAAAAATAAATACATTTGCTTTGTAGCCCGTCACGAACACAAACCCCACGCTTCACACATATCCTATAGGCAACCAAGACGTATTATTCCTCTTCAAAGAATAATACTAATTTTATAAAGGGGGGAGGTATGTTACGTACCAAAACCACCCCCCGAAACATTCATACCGGGCGAAGCCCCAATCAATTTCGGATCACATATAGTGAATCCCAGGCAGATTGATTAATGTACCAATCAGCCAAGGAAATATAACCATAGAGTCCAGACATACATCTGAGAACAATACTCAATGGCGACACCGTTTCCTTTAATCCATTTAATTTAATCCATCCAATTACCAAAAACACTCGTGGTAAATACCAATCCGAAACATTACTAAAAAACCCAAGTAATGTTTAATGACCTATGGTAATTGTCGATCCTAGGAAAATTACCGAAGGTCATTAAACATTACTTGGGTTGGTAATTGGTAATTGTCGATCCTAGGAAAATTACCGAAGGTATATGGTAATTGTCGATCCTAGGAAAATTACCGAAGGTCATTAAACATTACTTGGGTTTTTTAGTAATGTTTCGGATTGGTATTTACCACGAGTGTTTTTGGTAATTACTTTTTAATGGACAACGGTGCCAAAGATATTTTGTACATCTTAATGCTGTTGTTGTCCATCAATCCTAGTTACATGCACCGCTCTTTTTCCGTTTAGGAAACGTATCCTTAGAATGGATTAAAGGAAACGGTGTCGCCATTTAGTATTGTTCTCAGATGTATGTCTGGACTCTATGGTTATATTTCCTTGGCTGATTGGTACATTAATCAATCTGCCTGGGATTCACTATATGTGATCCGAAATTGATTGGGGCTTCGCCCGGTATGAATGTTTCGGGGGGTGGTTTTGGTACGTAACAAAGGCTGCAATCTTATGAAAACAAAGAAAGGCACCCCTGAATATGATACTTGGTGGGATGAGCACGAACCAGTTTGCACATTGGATCACAATGGAAGTTCAGGTAAAATGGAGCCTGACGGAATGTTAGAGATGTTCGAGCGCACTTTTGATCTCCACGGCCGCATTTACGAAAGGTACGTTGGAGACGGGGATGTAAAAATAATGAATGCGTTGCAGCAATCATTTCCAAATGTTGTAAAGGCCGAGTGTATCAATCACGTGGGAAAGCGAATCGGTTCTCAATTACGCGGTGTCATAAAAAAAGCAAAAAAAAAAACAGACCAATTAGGAGGAGCTGGTCCTGGCAAATTTACGGGAAACATGATAAGAGAAATGACGACTTATTACGAACTTGCGATTAGACGCAATGCTCACTCTACTGAAGAAATGGCGAAAGAACTTTGGGCAACATACTACCACAAAATATCAACCGATGAATATCCGCAACATCAAAACTGTCCAGAGGGCCCGGAGTCATGGTGCAAATGGAAACGCGCGGAAGCTGCGAATGAGGTGTCAAAGTTCCACCACGGCAAACCTCCCTTGGATCCTAAAGTACAAACAGCTATTTACCCAGTTTACGTAAAACTGACACTTCCCGATTTGTTAAAAAAATGCGAGGGAGGTTTCACGCAAAATAACAGCGAAAGTTTCAATGCTACTATCTGGCAAATGGCGCCAAAACACACATACAGTGGTAAGAAAATCATTGCAGTTGCGGCTCTTACCGCAGCTTGTATGTTTAATGAGGGGTTTTTACCCGTATTGCTAATAATGCAAGTCATGGGCATCAAAATTGGGTACGCTGCGAGAGCATTTACGAACGAGAGGGACAAAGATCGGCTGCAAGACGCTGACCGCAGCCTAGTATACAACTCGCACGAGGCACGAACAGCGAGGAAAAAGGCGAAAATGCAACTGGAGGATCAATTCGAAGTCGTGGAAGGAATTGTTTATGGTCCAGGAATAGCTGTCCAGCTGTTAGTATAAAAAATCCCGATGATTTCATGAAAAAATCACTTTTATCTTTTGTCTAATTTATCTCCAAACTTTGAATGCGTTTTTCTCGAAACGACGTTTTTGAGTGCGGTGTAAGCGATAATATGAAAATGGTGCATGCGATCCTTATGAAAGTTCGCACACATATTTTTAACAAGCACACGCAAATTGTGAGTGAATTACTTTCTTATTTATTTATATATATATAGTTATAACTAAAAAATAGAGCAAAAAAGGGCCGAAAAATCATTTTTTTTTCAATAGTCCGCCATTTTGTTTTTTTTCACTCACATTGGGCTAAATGTATTTAAGTTCAATGAACTTTTTGCATTTTTCATATTTTTTCACCGCGGACAAAAATAACGCTTACACGAGCAGAACGGATGGCTAACTTTGAACACGGGGGGGGGGGGGGGGGGGTTCCGGTTCCGGAGTGACTCGACAAAATTTACAAACTTAGTCGAAAGATGAATAAAATGTTTAAAAAAAATTGTTATATCTTTAATACTTTCTCTTAAAAAAATCATGAAAATAACCTATTTTTTGATCCGACAAACCGGAATGACCCCTTAATCTTTAACTTCTCTTTGTCACTAATTAATTATTATGTACATCTAATTAAACAGTATCTTAAGAGTTGTATTTCTCCCGAAGCCCTGCCATCCTCCCACAATCCCGATATACATATCCCATCCGTCACCCCATTTTTCCATACAATATACACACCCCATCTCCCAATATACATATCCCATCCATCATCCCCACTTTCCTAAACGACTTCCAAAAATCGTCGTCCTACATACATAGCAGGTGCAATAGCGGTTGCTTAATATAACGATCCCAGAATCGTCACCAAGCAAATATAGCACATACTCAATGTGACGATTCTGAAATAAAATCGAAGAACAGAATAACATACTCTTGTCGCACAAGCCAAAAACCATAATCGAGCAACCGTAGCAGCTGCTCGATTGTGATTGGCCAAAAGACAATCGTGCGTCGCCGGTTTTCAGGTACCTAGAGAGGAAGATGATATTTTTTCCCAGGTTCTACTTCGTTCATCAAAAAAAGAACTTAACGAAAGGAAACGAAAACAGAGAGAATTTGTACTTTTGCAAGGAGTCGCGTTTCATCCTCTGCCGAGTTCACATACGAGGGTTGCATTTTATATTTCGGGATTAGAGAACAAAAACAAATATTGATCATCGAAAATCACTTTATTGTTTTTCAAAATATTCCCCATGAAGATCTATACACTTTTGCATGCGTTTGAACCAATTGTCGAAGCACTTTTGCCACTCTGATTGAGGTATCTCCAACACATGCATTCTGAATGCAGCAACCGCTTCTTCAGGTGTCGAAAAACGTTGACCTCTCAGTTTGTTTTTGACGTACGGGAATAAAAAGAAGTCATTCGGTGCCAAGGCAGGACTATACGGCGGATGACCCATCAAATCGATTATTTGGGTGCTCAAAAATGCAGTTGTCGCAGCCGATGTGTGAGAGCTCGCATTGTCGTGGTGAAGAGTGATCCGTCTTCGGCGGTTGGTTTTCCTGATTTCTTGGAAGACAACTGGCAAACAAATGGTTGTGTACCACTCAGAATTGACTGTTCTGCGTTGTTCTAGTGGTACGGTTGCGACATGTCCAGTTTTTCCGAAAAAACAGGCGACCATTTGCTTGGAAGTGCTTCGTGCGCGAACAACTTTTGTTGGATTTGGCTCATCTTGAAACACCCAGACAGTCGACTGCTGTTTACTTTCGGGCTCATACGCGTAAATCCACGATTCATCACCTGTCACGATGTCATAGACGTGTTTCGAAGCACCGCGACCGTATTTTTTGAAGCATTTCTTTCGACCAATTGACACGAGCCTTTTTTTGGGCGATTGACAAATTGTGTGGGATCCAACGCGAACAAATTTTTTTGCCAGTCAAATGTTTATGCAATATTGAATGTATGCTGGTCCCACTAACGCCTAAGGTTGTCTCAATCTCACGATAGGTCACATGACGATCTTCCAATATCAGTTCGCGCACAGCATCAATGGTTTTCGGAACAACAACTGATTTTGGACGACCTTCACGAAATTCATCTTGGAGTGAACTACGACCACGATTGAATTCACCATACCATCGATAAACACTGGTCCTTGATGGAGCTTCATCGCCAAAAATTGAATTAAGTTCATCCATGCACATGAGTTAATCCACGCCGAAAGTTGTAAAAAATAATCGCACGAAAATGTTGACGATTTAATTCCATTTTTGGGACGAGATGAATCTTTTAAGTTACTGTAAACAACACAAATAGCGCTCGTATGTCAAAACGTTCTGAGTGCGTATAACCTCAAAAATGTTCAACTTTACGACAGAGCTGTCAATTACCGGATTGCGACACTAGGGTTGCCAAATCCCGAAACATAAGAGGCAACCCTCGTATGATGATGATGATGATCTATTCTATAAAAAAAATTCTCCGGGCGAAGGGCAACTTTATACTTCACGAATGACTTGGGGCAAGTCCATAATTGAGAATTTTGTCAACTCCTCCGGTGGTATTCCCCAAATGTGGGGCTGATTAAGATTTCTTGCCTGTATATATAATAAAACATTTTGTATCAACTAATATGAATTAACAAACAAGTGAAGAAATGACAGCTGACTTCCGAGCATATGAATGATTTCTGTATAGAGATACAAATTAACATAAATAACAAACAAACTGATATTTGTCTCGAATTTCTTCATTTATCCTGGACGTCCTTACAGTTTAAATGTGGTTGCAGTTGGTGCTCAGTATGACGTGGGTAGGTGTTCGTGATCGTGACGCCAAGCAAATTTATGCTTATCGCCAAAAATTGAATTAAGTTCATCCATGCACTGTTGCTGAGTTAATCCACGCCGAAAGTTGTAAAAAATAATCGCACGAAAATGTTAACGATTTAATTCCATTTTTGGGCCGAGATGAATCTTTTAAGTTACTGTAAACAACACAAATAGCGCTCGTATGTCAAAACGTTCTGAGTGCGTATAACCTCAAAAATGTCCAACTTTACGACAAAGCTGTCAATTGCCGGATTGCAACACTAGGGTTGCCAAATCCCGAAACATAAGAGGCAACCCTCGTATCGGAGATTAATTGTAATCATAGTCAACCGAACAGTTTAACTGTAATAATAGTTTGTATTCAACATACAATCGAACAGTTTAATTGTAATCATAGTTAGCCTTCAACCTACTTACCCAACAAATTCAATAATAAAAGGAAAGAAATAAAACAATTATAAAAGGAAGAAGTGTTTTCTCTGTCCCTACTATAATAGTCCTCGCTATTCCCTCGGCCGAGACGAGGAAGCACGGCAGGCGAACGCGATATAACAGAGTGTAGAATATTCAAAATGTTTGTAGTAGATCTCTAGAAATAACTGTGATTAATTGCACAATCGATTGATTGTTTAAATTCTTGAGACTACTCTTAGGCGCATCATATGGGGAATATCATACTTCAGTGCTGTGAAAAATTTTAGGTTCAAACGTGAATTTTTATTTTTCTTGGAATGAGTAATAAACTTTTATGACTAGTTTTATAAACTAGGAAATCCTTTAATGGCTTAATTGCTTATTTACCAGGAATGGAATTAATTAATTAAATCAATTTTTTGAAAAAAACCAAAATCGCCTGTGGAAGCGTATAAACTCAGGCCTTTTTTTGATCTCAGGTTCATTCATTTCATTTTCAACATTTTTTATTTCCGTTTTTTTTCTTAGATTCTAAATTATAGGCTAGACAAAAAATGCTTAAATTCTAACTTGATGATCTTATGTTATAACCCACCGGTCCTACACAGACGCTCTAAGCTAAACTTTACGCCTGTTGTACAATTTGCCTTTCGACGACAGAACATTGTTTGTTTTTTAATTACGTTTATTTTAATAACAAAGAAAAACTAAAAAAAACGTTGTCAATTTTGTTTTTTTTAACTTAAAATTAACTTACATCTATATATATATATATATATATATATATATATATATATATATATATATATATATATATATATATATATATATATATAGATGTAAGTTAATTTTACTTACTTTACTTCCACAAATCGCTCCCAATAATACACTTTCTTTTCTTTTTAATTGCCTAAAAACCTAATTGTTTTGTCCCCTGTAGTGCCGTGTAGAATGTGGACTGTATGTTGATTCAATTTCCAGGCGAAGAAAAGCAAACACAATAATAGTCGTTTAATTCATGAACTATTTTATTTGGAACTTAGAATAATTACGCTCGAAGGAGCTCAAGTTGAGGTTGAAAGTGTTTCCGAATATATTCGTTATTTGCTTATACAATTAGTTGCGTTGAAGGTCCATTAGTGAAATCTGATTGCTTGTCCTGTGCTGTTTGAAGTGGGGTGTACAAATGTTATGAGATAAGAAAAATACAGGAATCACCTCAGAATGCGATTCCCGACTCGCTGACTCGTATGGTTTTCGACGTCGCTGGGGCGAACGGTACACGGATTTGTAGTGCTCTGAAAAGCCCTATCATATCCTTTCCCCACTCATATCCAAATCCCTATACCCAAACTCATATTTACAAAATCCATTACCCCGATCCAATACAAAATCCCGATAAACGAATAAAATATTCGTTTATCATCCGTACTCATATTTCCAGAACTTCCTAAAAACAATACACCACAATTCATATCTTCGTATGAAAACAAACTCATGTTCCTACAAATCCTTATTTTTATCTCCTTTCTTGCCAGATGTGTATATTCTAAAAATAGATATCACATTCCTTTTCTCCAGTACTCGACTCCAGTCGAAGTACATTTCGAAATTCTGCTTACATTTCGATGCATCCGCGATACAAAATCCCGATAAGATTTTGTATATAAGGGTGATGAAATTCGTATTCGAGGATCAGTCGAAGAGATCGAACCCTCACTGGCGGTCCCACCATCAACGGAGGTGGAACTTGTATACTGGTTAATAGCGGACTTCGCCATGAAGCTATTGACCTCCCACACCTAGAGTCCATAGAGGTGACTGGAGTTGAACTGCATCTGGCTAGTAATGGTAGAGTGAATATATACTCCGTATACCACTCGCATAAAACCAATAATGGCCCCATTAATCCCGAAGATATCGGCAAACTAATAAGGACCTCGGGGCATACACCCTTCATCATAGGCGGCGATTTTAACTCCAGACATCCCCACTGGAACAACTCTGTCTCTTGCCCAAATGGCACAAAACTGTACCAATGGTACACCGCAAACATGTATGCCCTCAACTTCGAAATAGTCGCACCTACGGTTGGTACACGGGGTAACTCAATTCTGGACATATTTATTGTGTCCAAAGACTTACTTCCACAAATCACTCCTCCTCAAGTTTCAGCGGATGTATCTGATCACAACGCTGTGACCACATTCATTCGCGGCTATCGAGCATCCCGGGCTCATATCAGATACATACCCGATTATGGGCGGACAAATTGGGACAACTTCAATATCACATTGAACGATAAACTCCGCAATCTCTCTCTTCCCACTGACAGGAACCTAACGACGGTTGAGATAAACAACGCTGCAAAACGACTTCACGGGATTCTAGTTGAAACTTCGGCGACTCATGTCCCGAAGTACAAACTTGAAAAGACCTATCAGATTCCCCATGACGACCTCACTCTTCGTCTCATCCGGGAGCGTAAAAAGCTCTGCAGAATGAGATATCGTCACCGCTTTACGCAAAGGGAACCATTATTGCGATCCATTATTCACAATGTTGGTACACTGATAAAACAGAGAATCCAAAACAATCGTACCCGACAAATTGGAAGACAAACTGAAGGGTATTCAGATGGACCAGAACGTTTATAAAAATGTTAAAAAGATATGTGGCGCTTCCCGCATCACTGGCCCAATAATGCACAATGGTGTTGTTGTCAATAACGACACCAATAAAGCAAATATCATCGGAGAGACCTTCGAAAACAATCACAAACTCACTCTCCAAGATGGCGACCCGGATACTAATGCAACCATTAGTTCAGAGGTCCACAGTAAGTTGGACGACTTCAACGAGCCAATTGTTGTCTTTAACCCAACTAACAGTGCATACTTCGATGACACACGTGATAATGGTCACGGTTTCATCACACCAAATACCCTACAGAGTCTGGTTAAATCTCGACACCCTAAGAAGTCACCTGGTATCGACAACATGTCATACCACTCGTTGCGAAGGCTTTCTGCCTTATTCTTTATAAAGCTCTCCATTCTGTTCAACCATGCTTACAACATGGGGTACTTTCCCCAAGCTTGGAGGCACGCTATTATTTGTCCAATAGCAAAAGTTGGGAAACCAACGTATCACCCCTCAAGCTTTCGCCCTATCTCGCTTCTAACTTCCATCAGCAAAATATATGAAAAATGCATATACGAGAAGCTAAATAACTTTGTCAGTGCCAGGCACCTAATACCTGATTTCCAATTCGGATTTCGAAGAGCGCACAGCACCACTATGGCTCTCAATTTATTTCAAAACCACGTCTGCGTGCGACTCTTTAATAAGGAACCCACCGTTGCGGTAAGCCTAGACATTGAAAAAGCTTTTGATACGACTTGGATCGAAGGTCTCGCTTTTAAACTACTGAATACTGGCCTCAGTAGAACGCTATGTAGCATCATCTACCAGTTCGTTCGAAACAGAACCTTCCAAGTTAGAATGAATGGAAACCTTTCCCCAACTTTTCACGCCGCTGCAGGCGTACCACAGGTCTCCATTCTAGGCCCCATCTTATTCAATATTTACACCTCCGATATTCCCCGCCCTGTGGACGGGAGAGTAAACCAGATATGCTACGCGGATGACGTCCTGGTGTACACGTCAACCAAAGGCCCTAACCTCGCAACAAATCGACTCAACCGTCACTTGGACGAACTGTATCAGTATTACAGTCGATGGAAAATCCGACTTAATCCATCCAAAGCAGTAGCCATAATTCTGAGTAGTAAACACTCCCAACCTGCTTCTCGATATTCACAGAATATTCGAATAAAAATGGGAGATACTACGATTAGACCACAGGACAAGATGAAATATCTTGGGGTCACTTATACCCCAAAAATGAATTTCATCAAACATGTGACCCACATTCTTCAAAGAGGCCTCGGTCGGTCTAAGCAACTGCACAACATCTTGAAATGGAGGAACAAAGTTGAGACCAAAGTTAAGCTTCTCTGCTATAAGCAGCTAATCCGATCTGGAATATCGTACGCCTTTCCCATATGGTCCTGCGTATCTTCGGCTCAAATGGAAAGACTTCGGGTTTTCGAAAGGAAACTCTTCAGAAGATGCACCAATCATTCTAGAAGGCCTGACGGTCGTCATTACCCCAACTCTCACCTATACGAAGGCGCCTCTATTACCCCTATCGACGAGTACTTGCTTCAATTAGCATATAAGTACCTCGAAAACATTCAGAACAGCGAGAACCTACTTGTACGGGACTCTTGCGTTCTTGACCCTTCTCTCTCTCTCTCGATCTCTTCTGATCAAACCCCCACAATTTCTTCTTCAGTACAAAACTGAAGAAAGCATCCCTCCCAACAACATTCCCCTCTATAATAGAGGATTCCTGGACCCATCCCATAGGGTCTACTATTAACAAACCAAACACACGAACGCACAGTACAATACGGCACAAACACAAACATACACACCGACCAAAGCGCAGATAATCAGACGCCAAAGACGTGATCTGCGTTTACTACCGCACCCAAGACTCACCGGTCCTGTATGATTTCTTTCCCACCATCCCTCTAAAAAAGTAGTTAGAGAACACCTGGACTAACACTGTCCACACTATCCTTGGATACCCCCCCCCCCCCCCTTTTCTTTTCTTTTCAGATGCCGCGAGACCGAGCCCAATATCCTCACGGATGTGGGTGATTCTGGTTATCGCAAGATGACCAGAAGTCAGAGACAAGATGAAGGACACATATGTCCTGTCTCGCTAAATTCGGCCTTCTCGCCACCATTTTTTTTATTTTTTTATTCGAGGATCAGTCTCTAGGTTGGCGTCCGACGTTTCAGGTCGTCAATCATATGATATAAATATCAAAATTAATAAAAGTAGTTGGCCGATTCCCAGGACCCATATTCAACGATCGGTAGCTGCTCTTCCCTCAAGGTTTGAGGAAGCACGGTAGCAACCGCAACGGGTCCCCCCAAGAGCTCCCTGAGAGAAGGATCACAACAGATTATTTGAATGTCACCAGACGCCGATGAAACTTGTATATTCTGCACTGCGCATTGATTCTGATATTCACCAGATGTATATGAGCTTGACAGTTTTATATTTCCTTGATTTGTCGAACCGAAATCAATTGGAAACACGCATCACCTTACAGCCGGAGAGTTTCACCTCCGTTTTCATTCGACTTTCGCCTTCACTGTTCTCGGTTACAAGTACACCAATTGTATGCGGATATTCCTTTGCGCGTTCTGTCGATTGCTCCTTCTTGCTATTATATATTCAGTTATCCTCTTTATTTCGATGGATTATATTCCATGCGGTGTGTACTCCTCAGATGCACTTGTGGGGAGGAAGTATTGTGCCAGACACGGGCACTAGGTTCACTTCCATACCCATCGTCTATTGTTCACGCGGACACTGCTCACAACCAAAGGAGGAAGAAAACGATGGTTGACCTTAGCAACCGAGCGGACACGATACAGAAACAAAACACTCAGGTTTGATCAATGTTAATTCTTTATTTGTTACGTTTTATTCTCTAAATAAAGACCACTTTGTTCTCAGCCATTATTAAATATGTTAGTGTTTTTATACTTCACTTAAACTTAATTTTAAACAGAATGAAACATCCTTTCACGACCCGACTTCTGTATATATACGCTTCTCTGCCGCGTGACCAGCGTGGTCGGCGGACGTAATTGGACTCAGCGATACAACCTTCGTTTGGGGTGTGTTTGTGGTGTGGGGGTAGATATCCTCTGCACTAAAGATATGTATTTACGTACCAGTAGAGAAATGTAAAGTCTCTCTTGGTGGAATAGAAAACCAGATCTCGTAATGGAGATCATGGTGGTATGTGTGTGATCGTTCAGATCTGTGTTGTTTACTCATGCGCGAAGGCAATGGCAAAACAAAGCAGGCAGGCGGCAAGGACAAAGTAATCGAGAAGATCTAAATAAATAGACGACGATGCTTCGAAGAAATGTGGTAAGAGGAAAGATGAGACGAGGGCATCATAAAAGTCTTAGATAAGTGATGCCCTTGTGTAAATATACGAATAGACATTGGAAAAGGTGCTAATGGGTTGGTGGACGAAACAAATCCCTGGCTGGCATTTGTATATGCAGGGAAATTCGTTTGTGGGAAACGGATTCTATATTTGCATTGTTTATGCTTTGAATTCAATCCGGCGGCTATGCGCGAAGTCGATGATTATTTGGAGATTCAAACAAGGAGCATTTCGGGGTAAAGTTCTTGCAGCTGTATCGATAGTTGCAAGTCATTGCAAAGCAGATTAGATGGTTATAGAATGACGGTTTGTATATACCATCTGTGTCAATTGTACATGGCATCTGTGGCGACGCAAGTGCCGAACTCTAGTGTGAATATCTACACTAATTGGAAATTCGGTTCTGGGTCGCTAATGCAGAGACGCATTGATACATGTATGAATACCCTTGTAGGAAAATTCTTTGTAGGCATTTCCAGGTAATGCATTGAAAGCATTAATTATCCTTGGGAAGGATGTGTTTTTGCTGCGGAGAGATTGCGGTGCAGGTGTGGGAAGGTTGGAATTTGCCTGGCAACCGAAGGTACCGAAGAGGTTTTTGGTTTTATGCACCTGTATAATGGAAAGAATTCTTGTAGGGGATTTGTATGCGAAGAGAAGCATGAAAAGGTAGGAATTCTTTACAGGGACTTTTAGGTAAATATAAATTTGATCTATTTGATGCGTGAAGCATTTAAGGTGCTAGTGCGATTGCCTTAGCGAAACTTATAAGGTTGGGCCGAAGTTATGGGGGTTCTTCAGGTAAGTAACAGTGAGGTTTGGTGGAACCGCCACATACTCACTGGAACTCGGCGAATTAAACGTTTCCGATATGGATATTGTTTCAAATAAATCGTTGCCGCATTTACTCTTGTTTCACGTTATTAATCGCACCAATCACTTTGTCATCTTCCAATGTCTTCCAATATTTTGATGAACTAATCGAAAGAGTGGAATTGAGTTATTACTTAAGGCAATTTGACGAATACCCTGTATTCCCGAAAACTATTTCGCACTTGGTTTTAGTTTTCCCTTTTCCAAGATGTATCGCTTTTTTTCGGTTCCAAAAATAGAAATAGTATTTAAGGACATAATTTTTGAAGAATAAATCAGATTCAAACAGACTACAAATTGTGTTGTGTCTCACTTTTGGCAGATAATTTAGTTATTCGTGCCCTGCCCATTGATTACGCTCTCATTAACTTTTGGCAGACACGTATGACAGTGTGCCCTGTCTAATAATCGAGCAGTGTTCTCTATTCTATGCTGTAAGGCTAATAACCTTGCCCCGAAAAACAAATTGTTATGGAAAATTTAACAGACCTCGGGACTTCCTAACTAAGGCCAAGACCGGATCCCGGTTGTAATGCCGATGATGACGATGATGATGATGATGATCTCTGTTGTACTCCGGGCCGTGCTTTCCCAAATCGGGAGAAGAGCCCGGAGTGTCGAGAGCGAAAAATGAAAGACGCGAAAAGATTCAGTTGAAGCAATGATGAAGTATCGGTCGGGAGTGATCTTCACGAGGGTGTGATTGATACTCGGCCAGCGGTTCGGCCTCTGGAGATCTACTGATGCTGAAATTGAAAACCACTGCCCTTTTATAGTTTTTGTAGTTGAGAATTGTCAACTATTTTATTGTCAAAATTCCCAGAAGCACACATAAGACTGTGTGTTGTAATTTGAGTTGTGTTCCGGGAATTTGTTGGAGGTTTTAGTTGGATAGGTTCTGGGAAGGGAAATCATGAAATGCGTTTTGAATTAAGCATTTCATGATGTCAAGGTTTTGGGAATTGAGTCAATGTACGACGAATTAACTTTTGGTTAAATTCGTTGTTCATTTGACTCAATATGGAATTTAAATATAAGGCAATAGGGAATTTAGGATTTGGGTTATGATTTGATAATATTGCGGATTTGGATGGGCGTGGCGATTTAGGATCGCTACATCTCTATTCTAACAGATTCTACCCCAGTTAGCACTAGTGGACCTATTGGAACTCAATGCGAAAGTTGGAAAGGAAGATATCTTCCAACCGACTATAGGTAAAGAAAGCCTGCACGACGTTTCAAATGGTAATGGAATTCGAATTATCACGGCCTAACACCTAACTAAATAGACCACTTCCTCATAGACAAAAGATACCACTCGAATATCCTTGACATAAGATCATATAAGGAGCAGATTGCGACTCCGATCATTATCTAGTGATGGGTAAACTCAGGAGTCGGCTCGCAGGAAACCCACATGGGCAGTCACGGGAGACGAGAAAAAAGTTCACTAAAATTGACAAACTAAAAGACTTGCGCAAAGGGGCTGAATATCACGACGAACTAACGAATAGATTTTGCATTCTAGAGACCAAAAGGCATTAGAATTTAAGAAAACAATAAAGTCCAAACCTTGGTTTGACGATGATTGCAGGGCGAAGATCGAAGAACGTAAATGCCTCAGAGTGATCCACTTAGAAAGATATGATGAAGTCAACGTAGAAAGATACGCGACGATTCGGAAAAAGACAATGAAACTCTTCAAACGCAAAAAACGCGAATGGGAGAAGACTCGAATCGAAAAAATCCTAGACAATTCCAAAAGTGGGAATACGAAGTGAAGGTTCACCAACTGTTCGTTAACTTCAAAAAAGCCTACGACTCAGTCGCAAGGCAAAGACTATTGACGTATGGTGGTTGAGTCGGGAGTCCCAAAAAATATACCGCCCTCATTTATATCTGCATGAACGAAAAGGGCGAGTTAGAATAGAAAACCATCTCTCAGAACCATTCGAAATCCGAGACGGACTAAAACAGGGGGATGGACTCTCATCGTGTCTTTCTAACTTTTTGCTCGAGTCTGTCATCAGAAAAGTACAAGACGCCAACATGGTCGGATCATCCCTGAACGGGGTCACACAAGTGCTCGCATATGCGGATGACATCGCCGTTCTGGACGACATCATGCAAACGGCAGAAGAGGTGGGCCTAGAAATAAATAAAGACAAAACAAAATACAGGAGGACCTCAGGGAACACATATAAACGTCAAAGGCAAGATATTTGAAAACGTTAAAGAATTTAAATATCTGGGAACGATACTGACGGCCAGTAACGTCGAAGGAAATTAACAAAAGACTACACTCCGGCAACGCTAATTGGCACAAAGTCAGTAAACTGCTGAAACCCAAACTGCGATCACGTAACATTAAGCTCCGTGTCTATAGAACCATAATCATGCCGATTGTTCTATACGGATGCGAAACATGGGCTCTCACAAAACGAGAAGAAAACAAATTTCGCGTATTCGAGAATAAAGTTTTAATGGGTATCCTTGGCGGTGAATATGACGAGGAGGCAGGACAATGGCGGAAACTCCACAACCACGAATTGGAAGAGCTATACCGCAAACCTACAATAATGAGAGTAATCAAATCACGAAGATTAAGATGGGCTGGACATGTGGTGCGAATGGGCAACGATAGGACCGTGCGTGGAATTCTTGACGGTAGACCAACGGGAAGGAAGCCGGCCGGACGGCCGCGACGGAGAAGAGAGGCCAATGTTAAGTTTGACCTTGAGGAGATCGGATCGGATGGTCAAACGTGGAAGGAGAATGCACAGCACAGGGAACGATGGCGGAGTCGAGGTCATGAACTTCCGGGATTCTACAGGCCAATAAATAGTAATAGGACCTGTTGGACCCCAGCTTTGGAAGATTGCATTTACTTTACATCAATCCGCCACTACCTTCACGTGGCGTTTCTGCATTAACCTGTCAGAAGCAAAGGTCGCTCTCTCTCTCTCTCTCTCTCTCTCTCTCTCTCTTAACACTCTCTACTCCCTACACCCTGCGATCTGGACAATTAGTTAACCCAAGAGATTCGAGCACATTTTAATTTTTTTCCTACATGGTGATCCTACCATAATAAACCAACCGCTTTCGAACTTTATAAGCTAGACTCCCTGGATCAGGAACGGAATAGAATCCCGCAAAAGGAATCTTGCTGACTTCTACAGGGGGAAAACGCAATATTCGATGTTTACAAGAAAATCGAATCGTTAGTGCCATAGCTAACAATGAACGGTCAGGTCATCAAATCTAGGAAATTCGCTTCAAATAAACGGAGCTATGTTTTCAGGGCTAAAAGATATTTTACTTTGGCAAACATTTTCTAGGAATACCAAATTGGATCCGAGTACTGTTCTCATGTGTGGAATTCTGCTCCTAAACACACTCTTGACGTTCTCGATAGTATTCAGAGATGAGCAATCCGCTTAATTGATTAC
Organism: Microdon myrmicae; assembly: GCA_963931805.1. Taxonomy (NCBI): domain Eukaryota; kingdom Metazoa; phylum Arthropoda; class Insecta; order Diptera; family Syrphidae; genus Microdon; species Microdon myrmicae. The sequence goes on along the minus strand of OZ007496.1, from coordinate 164,121,508 downwards.
ACCTCAATGACATTAAGGCTACAGTCACTATCAAATATCAATGGTGTTTTGCGGGCCTTTGTCTGTTGTACATATACATATTATTACGGAGACTGTTCTTTGGAGATTTATGCTATCGTGGCGTTTTTAACAGATACACACACAATATGCAAGCAAATAGTGAAGAACACCGAAACGAAATGCGAATAAGGAAAGCAACAGAGCCGTATACCACAGCGATAACATAACAATTCCACATCAGTTGAGTGTACTTGAGTTTAGAAATGAAATTCGTATACACGGCAGTGGCCTGATGTGTTGAGGATTGGTTCCATTTTTATTGGTTCTAACCATCATAGCGTCAGTTCGAATCACACGTTCTTCACTATCGTCGCAAACGCTATACTAAGGATTTCGGTTTGTTTGCGCCCCTTGAGGGAATCTGACAGATCCCCTCAATTGCAATCCATCTCCCAATTTAATTTCTTTACCAAAATTCGTTTTCTTACAGAACGGGAAAGCTGTGAAATCGGATTACGTTGCGAGCATTTTTGAAGTGCTACAATTTGAAACTGATCAAAAACAACTTCAATTGTTGTCTAATAGTACCTCAGGCCCTGACTCAGAGTTAAAGGTGCGCCTATCTTGAAAACAATTTTAATAAAAACAGCTCGAAGGGATTTTATCCACTCATTACTGTTTGCAGGTTCCATAATCACCAGGGATTCAGCTCCTAAGATGGGCGATGTTTTGGATGAACAAAAATGGAAATTGAATTTCAGTTTGGGGCGAATGTGAACTATGTTTGGATCCCCCAATTGAACGGGTTGAAGTGTTTTTTATACTACATATCCTGCTATTAGATAATATGTTTGGAAGAAATTATTATAATTTAGCATGTTTGAATGAGTTCGAGAAAATCAACATGTGGTCATCAGCAACATGTGGTCATCAGCAAACAGCAAAATCAATTGGCCTATAAGAAATGGATTGGAGACGAGAATACCTGGCTCTAGGAACATTAGCAAACGATAATTTTGACACATTCCAAAACTATATGGTTATTTCCTTATTCATTGAATCAGGGTGTAGATAATTCAAACTCCGTTGAATGAGATATCCATTGCGCAAACTTTACTTTCAGCGAAAAAGTGGAAGGGGGGGACTCCATTTTTTGGTAAGATACGCCATCAAATATCTTATAGATTCCCTGCTAATGATTTGATTAGTGTTATTTTGAAAGTTGACGGTTAAACGCAGATATCAAACTGTCAGAATAAAACTTAACGATAAAGGTGAGAAGGAACATAATGGGTCGCTTTTTTGGGAATTGGTTGAATATTCACCGATTTCGATTTATTTGAGCATTGACTAGTTGAATAGAACAGTCCTAGAAAAATTGACGGCGTCGGTTTTCGTTGTTCTCTGTTCGTTGATTAGTTAGCTTCGAGCACTCACTCGCAGTGGTGGATTTTCGTGTCGATCGTTGTACAGTGAAAAGTGTAATTTAGTTAGGGTTTGATAGTTTATCACCGAATTAATTAGAATTCTAAGAACTAATAAGTCATTTTGAACTATATAGTAAATCCGTTTTTGGCTTCGTGTAATATGAAACCAGATAACGCAGTGCAAGCTTTAACTGGTAACAACGAATACAGCACCAAAAGAAAACCGAAAAAGAAATCTTCTGAGCCATATTCTGGAGCATTAACGCAGCAATTTATAGCTGAAGTAGAGAGTTGAAATATCCTCACGTATACACCGTCGTGGTGGGATACGTTGATGTTTACGTTTAAATATCCTTGAATCGAAACATATTCTGCACAATCATTGCAAAAATGCTAGAGTTGATGACCATGTTGTGATTTAAACACTCTTCCATAGGAAAACCAGGACTTTATGTCACTCCGTAGTACAGCCTACTGGGCTCATTCTGCTTACTCTGCTCAATTTGGTCAATCTGCTCTGTCGCTCCATACATACTGGGGAGGAAGAAGTGTGAATTACACAATACCAAAGAAAATTGAGAAAAAAAAATCGATAATGGCGTATACCAGTGCCTTAACATAATAATTCCGCGTGTACAAGTGGTCGTGTTCTCATGCGTCTGTGCTTTGGTTTCACAGTGTGCATTCGGATCATGAATGCCTTCTCAACCCACTACTGCCGAGTAGTAGGTGGAATCCCAACGCCCTGTCACCCGGTGAAATACCACCCCATCAAGCTATGTATATGTACCGTGAAATAGTCGGGAGAAATCCCTGGCCATCTTTCGGTGTTTGGCTGATGGACCGGTTCGAGAAAAGGTTGGCTTAGGTGATATCCGGTCCCAAAGTGAGATAGCACTCCGTCACACTGTACATTCCGCGATATCGTTGGGAGAAAACTTCGACTTTGTATGACTGATGGCCCGGGGTGACACGGAGATAAGTTGTGGGGGTTCTCTATACCCCACGGAGAACCAACCCACAATTCCTACCTAACTTCGACTGCTAACAGCGCGTCACCATAATCCAAATCCGTAATCCATGCGCAAACACACAAAGAGCACAATCCAATATTCAACAGCTTCCGTCCCCAAATCTGCAATTGCATACATCCCCAAACTTACCAAAAATCCATTTCCCTAGCTGCAATACATGCATATTCAAATTTACAACGGAATACTAATCATCTCCCCCAACTACACCAAACCGCATTCATTTTTTCAAAAACCGCTTCGGTTAATTTCTTATCTAAATTATATTCCTTGCTTGTAACCAAGCGATTCTAATTTCCCCCGAAAATCACTCCGGCTCACTTCCTGCTTAAACTATTTCCTCACTTGTAACCAAGCAATATTTAGTTCCCCCGAAAATCATTTCGGCTCCCATCCTACCCAATACCAATTCTCCTTACTGGCAAGTCACCAGCACGATGCGTCGCATTTCCGCGAAACAACCACCGCAACGACCAAGACCTACATTCCTTTGTCTAACCGACAACTCATGCCCATAATTGGTCGTGTTTCCAAACCAATTTCTTCGTATACATAGCTCCAGAGGAATTTAACCCAGCCTGTACGACGGCGATTCTCCGGAACTAAATTCCCCATGCAAGCATAGCAACCCTTTTCAAAGTTCCTAGTAAGTGGCAGTGAGTTTATTTAGCTATGACTCCACTCCCACGGCGCGACGAACTTTTTCTCGCTTGTAATGAGTCAGTCGAGTCCCAGCCGCCAAGGTGCACACATACACTACAGTCGAGTCACAACCGCCAAGGTGCACACACACGCTTCAGTCGCTTTACAACCACCGCTGCGTGCACACACGCTAGAGTCGGCCCACCCTCCCAGTCGAGTCACAGCCGCCAAGGTGCAGACATACACTATAGTCAGTCGAGTTTCTACACCAGGAGACTGCGCACGCGGACGTCAAGTTCGTGGTTTGATAGATCTTTTGTTTTGCGTTAACGTTCACATCTACTGAATAAGTAAGCTTAGAAATTTAATGCTGTAACCTTCCTTCACTGGTTTTATTGTCATAGATTGGAAACTGAAAGAGTAACGATGTTCGTTAATCCTTTTGGAGAAATGTGACACTCTAACCGAAGATACATAAAATTAAAAAGAAAGGAAACGGCTTTGGGACAATACTCTGTGTTACAAAGGAAGATAATTATTATACAAACCGGTTATTATAACAATAAAAAAACAGTTTGCAACAAATCAAATCACAGTGTGTTTTATTTTTCTTCTCGTACAACGGCTCGCTGCGGAACTCAGTTTTTATTTATTCAGTGAACTATCGCGGTTGTGAACTATAGCAGACGGCGGAATCTTAGTGGACCCGTGCCCGTGCTGGCACTAGGCTAAGATACACACGCCACAAAGTCTTCAGGCGCTCCGATCTGGCTTGCCAGAAGATGAAGGAGTTGGAACCCAATAACTTGTACATCATGTGGTTGAAGGTCGTACTGAGGAATTCTGTTAAAGTTCTTTGTTCCGGATCACTGCTTTTCAAGCGAATAACCGACCTAAGCAGCTACGTCATATATATATTATTTTGTTTACACTAACGCGCGCACAAAAGTGGATTTTGAAGTACCCTTAAATGTCAGAGCACAGTGCGAGCGGATAGAGGGGAAGTGGGTAAGGAAAGGAGGCGTCGGTGTATATTGGTCTTAAATGTCTGGACATCACAACGGCCAGGAAACACATGATCAGGCAAAACATTCCACATTCGTGTGGTTCGGCTAAAGAATGACTCTATATGTTTATTTGTGCGCCTAAAGTCCACTTTCAACGTGAACTGATGTGCATTCACAGATTGACTGGTATCGCGAGAAAATGCCTGAAGGGGCGGAACACATTCAGCAAGTTCAGTTGAGCAACGACCGTGGTAATACCTATAGAAAAGAGATAGGCATGATACTTTGCTAGTGTTCTAACGATGGAATTGATCGACTTACGGCTGAGTCCCCAATAAGTTTCACTGCTCGCTTTTGCATCTTGTCAAGCACGTGTAGTGCAGTTTTGGATGCGCCTGACCAAATATGGGAGTTGCACTCCATTTTCGGACGAATGTATGCCTTGTAAATAGTGGCAAGGTTGGATGGAGTGAAGTATCTTTTGCATCCCTTAAGGAACCCCATACATTTGGCTACACTTTTCGCAGCTTCAAAAATGTGGTCATTCCAGTTAAGAGCCGAATTAATTCGAGTGACGAGGATTGATAGTTCCATGGCTTCGTCGATGCAAGTGCCGTTCATAGACAGTATATTTACTTTGGGGCTCGCCTTTGACGACAAGAGACAGCACTGAGTTTTTTGGGCATTGAATTCTACTCGATTAGATAATCTCCATTGATATATCTTGTTGAAATCTGAATTCAAGGAATCAAGCATAAGTTGCTGGTTGATAGTGACGTTCGAAGAGTTTGGACGGGAGTATTCGTATGAGTATGAGAAACTAAATGTGCTATCATCAGCAAACGAGTGAATTGGGTTGTGAGTAATTGACAAGAGATCATTTATAAAGATGAAGAAGAGAGTGGGTGAGAGTACCGAACCCTGAGGAACACCTGCATTAATTTGATGGGAGACAGATTTGACACCATCAAGAACCACTTGGATTGAACGGCCAGAAAGATAGTCTCTGATCCATTGGATCAGGGAATTGTCCAATCCATATGAATGCAATTTTGATAAAAGGGCTGGATGCCAAACTCTGTCAAAGGCTTTTGAAATATCCACTGCGACTACCTCGCTGTCACCGAGATAGTGGATGGAATGGCTCCACTTTTCGGTAAGATACGCCATCAGATCTCCTGTGGACCTGTTGCTACGAAAACCATATTGGCGGTCATTGAGGGGCTCACTTGATTCCAGATATTTCGAAAGTTGACGATTGATAAGAGATTCCATTACCTTCGAGAGAATAGAAGTTAGTGCTATGGGTCGATAAGAAGAAAGGGATGATTTGTCCCCCTTTTTGGGAATTGGCTGAATGTTCGCTGTTTTCCATCTATTTGGGAAACGGCCAGTAGAATAATACAAATGGAAGAGTTTCCGCAGTGGTTTAGCGAGTGGAGAGGATTGGGGGAATGCCATCCGGACGAGCGGATTTGTGTGTGTTTAGCTCTTTGAGCGCGCGGGCAACAGTACGCGTTCGGAAGCGAATCTGGCTCATGGTGTGTTGCTTATGCTCAAGTTGAGGTGGAACTGATGTGGTATCAGGCAGCGTTGAATTAGCTGCAAAATGTGCAGCAAGTAGATTTGTGGCGACTCTAACAGATACACACACAATTGGTGACTACGACGTGATCTGTACAATGCAGCACACACTTCCCGTAGTAAACAGAACTTCACACACAATCATGACTTCCGCATAGAGCACCAACGCACACTCGCTTGCTCCGACATTCTCTCGTTCGCTCGTCGTTCGCACCGAAGCTGATCGTAACGAAGTTACTGGGAAGGGGGTGGTGTGGCGACTCTAACAGATACACACACAATTCACAAGCAAAATAGTGAAGAGCACCGAACGAAAAATCGAATAAGAAAATACATCAGAGCCGTATACCAAGCGATAACATGACAATTCACATCAGTGGAGTATAGTCGAGTTTAAAAATCAAATTCTAAAATCGGCCAGTAGTCTGATGGGTAACGCTTAGGTTCAATTTTTGGTGATTCAAACTGTCATAGCGTCAGTTCGAATCACACGTTCTTCTTCACTATTATTTCAAACGCTATAGATTCGTCTTCTCTATTGTAGGGGTGACTGGCTTGTCATCGACTATAAGTGATGGAATGGATGAAGAGACTGAGTTTTGAATGTTTTTCACGAATGCCCAGAAGTTTCTACTACCTGTGGGAGAGTGTAGTATTTGTTGTCTCACTCTCTGGTCACTTAAGAAATTTGCGCCTGGAATATACGCTTTACAGTCATTTCTAGCTCTCTTAAATCTTTTCCGGTTTTCCTCAGTATTGTTTGATTTATACAACCGGAAGCTCAACTCGTTAGCCATAATGGCTTCTCTGCAGCCGGAATCGAACTACATATTTCTCTTGGGGTTGATACTCTTTACTCTGTGTGGAATAAAGGTCCGCATGCTAAGTAAAATCGTGACTGTCAAGGTGCCCGCTTTAGACTCAACATCGTTATTGAGGAAAAATAACGACCAATTTAACCTCCCAAAAAAGTCGTTCAGACCTTCCCAGTTGGCTTTCTCGTAGAACCATACTATTCTTTTGAGAGCTTTCTCATTAACGTTACTGTTGGTTAGAGGAAATTTAGCTGACACGACACAGTGGTCTGAAGTGCCCAAGGGCGAAGGAACTTCAATTGTGAATTTGTTTGGGTGGAGTGTGAGAAACAGGACCAGTGTGTTGACGAAATGACCGTATATATCTGGTAAGCGTGTTGGCTCATTGACAAGTTGAGTTCAACTATTTGAATCAGCAAAAAGCTGGACATATTGACCTTCAGGTGTTGTGTGTCCGGAGTGACGAAGCCACTGAGAGTTATGCACATTAAATGGTATGGGGCTGGCAACCGGGCCAGTTTGCGAGATTTCTTCGCATCCATTCCGTGGTCCGAGATGTGCATTGGAGACTCCAGTGTTAAAGCATACGCGGAGTTGGTCACCGAGATGATTCTTCTTGGGATGATGATCTACATTCCGCAAACGAAATTCATCTGATATCATCTTGGTTTGATAAAAAAATGCGAGCAGATTACAGTGGCACAAAATAGAGTTTTAAGCAATGGCGCTCCAATCCCACCGAGGTTAAAGAACGAATTTTGATATAATCAGAAACGCGTTCAATCAGGCGATTGATACCGCGAAGAAGGCTTACAACGACAGAGTGACCAATAAACTCCTTGAGTCCCCAACTGCTCCGCATCCCTCGTGGTCAATGGGAAGGGCTGTCAACAGTAACTTCGCTTCCTCCTCTTTTCCTCAATTTGTGACGGACAGCGGGACACTAATCACGGATTCAGAAGATAAAGTTAATCTATTCGCGAATTTATTTTCTATGAATTCAAACCTCGATGCCGGTCATTTGGAGCCGGCAGGTTCCGTCCTCGAACCATTCTACGCGGACCGGACTTAAAAACTGTGCTCCAGAACTTTCGCCGGTTCTTGGCAGACTCTTTCACTTATCCTATGCACGGAGGACGTCTCTTATCTGGTGGGAAATCGTTCAAGTTCAGCCAATCCCCAAGAGGGGAAAAAAGAGTCCCCACAAAATTACCGGCCGGTAGCATTACTCTCTATGTTATCTAAGGTGATGGAAAAGGTCATCAGTGCAGAGTTAATTAAGTGTTTGGAGTGCAACGAACTTCTGAATGATCGTTAATACGGATTTCGTTGCAGGCGGTCTACGGGAGACATTTTTACCCCTTTTACCGATATATGGACATCTGCGATTGAGGATCAAGAGCGCTCGCATTAGATATCTCAAATGCTTTTGACGCGTCTGGCACGGAGCATTTCTGAGCAAACTTCGTTCAGACGAACTTTCCCAGGGGCTACACGAAGAGCTTCCTCGAAAATCAATCTTTCCAGGTTGTTGTTCACGGCGAGTCTTCGAATCTTGTTTATTCCGGGGTGCCTGGAGGTTCCATTTTGGCTCCAACCTAGTTTTTACTTCACATAAATGATTTGTTGCGGTCAACGAATAACAAGCTATTCAGTTTTGCGGATGATAGTAAGCTTGTTTCCTCTTTTTCGAATGATCGGCCGATTAGTGGAACAACGTTCAACATCAGCTGACATGGAGCCAGGTCGACTTTTTGAATCGGGATCTGGATAAGGCCCTGCAGTGGGGAAAACCAATCTCGTCGACTTCAATGTAACAAAGACACAATATACAACATACACAAAGAAAATGGGATCATTGGCTCCCCAGCTGATGATGAATGGCCAAACCCTCGAATCTGAGGAAAGCATGAATTTGATCGATCTCACAGTCGCCGGGTCAGCCTCTGGGAAACTGAGTTACCTTTTTAGAGTCAACAAATAATTTATTCGGGCGTTCGAATATGCTTTCATGTTTGAGACGTCGGGACTATAGTCTAACGTCGGGACTACAGTCTCTGTCACATACTAGGCGCGTAGCTGAACTCCGCCTGTTTTACAGATATTATTACGGGTACTGTTCTTCGGAGATTCGTGGTATTGTTCTGCATAATTCGGTTTATATGGGTTCCACAGGACAATCTGACGGATCGCAACAACTTGCGGTTCATCTCCATACGGCCCGAACATCCCTGCATCAGAACTCGTTCCGTTGCAGTGCGGGAAAGCAAAAAAAAAAACAACACATATATATATTAAATACAGTGGTGAAAAAAATAATAGAAACAAAGGTTTAGATAACGATCAACAATCAGAAGCTGCGTACAATTTGGTTTTTCTTCGACACCAATTCTATACCCGAACCGTACCCAACAGTACTTTGATATGGTGCATCAATTTGCTCTTATCAGTTTTTTGTTTTTGCCTGGTAGTAAAAAACGCAAGCGAAAGGGATATTTTGCTGGGAAAAAATAATAGAAACAAACCATCACCACAGTCGTCAATCGTGATTGTGAAGTAAACTACTGGTTCGTCTTTATTGATATCTTCGTAAATTTGTTAGACCTGTCTTTTAGTGTTTGTTAAAAAAAAACAATAAAAATAAAATTTAGCATCCTAGAGAATGGGAGTAGTGAGGAAGAGGAAGCCAATTATCTGGGCAATAAATGGGCATCGATCACAGACACAATCAAACAAACAGCCCAAAAGGTATTAGGATTTAAGAAAACAACTAAGTCCAAACCTTGGTTTGACGATGAGTGCAGGGCAAAGATCGAACAACGTAAATGCCTCAGAATGATCCACTTAGAAGCGTATGATGAAGTCAACGCAGTAAGATACGCGACAATTCGGAAAGAGACAACCAGACTTTTCAAACGCAAAAAACGCGAATGGGAGAAGACTCGGATCGAAAAAATCATAGAAAATGCTAGAGCAAAGAACAGCAAAGGTATGTATGCCGGCATAAATTCAATTAGAAATGGCTACCGAGGGGGAGCCAAAATAATCCGCGACACAAACGGTTGTCTGGTGACAGAAACAAAACATATCGTGACATATGGATGGAAGCAGTACTTTGAAAACCTGCTCAATGTGTGCACCCATCAACCACAAATAAACGCATCAGACGTACATACAGCCGAGCCCCAGATCCCAGAGCCCTCTTTCGACGAAGTTGTAGACGCGATAAATCGACTGAAAAACAACAAGGTTCCCGGAGTCGATTGCATACCGGCAGAGCTTGTAAAGCATGGAGGAGGAGCAATCGCGCGAAAGATCCACCAAGAATGGAAAACCTCAATAGTCGTTCCCATTTTCAAAAAAGGCGACAGATCTGACTGCGTAAATTACAAATTACATCCCAATCACATACAAAATATTAACAAATGTCATACTGGCAAGAATCACACCGTACGCAGAAAAAATATTGGGAGACTACCAATGCGGATTCCGTAGGAACCGATCAACAAGCGACCAGATGTTCACAATAAGGCAACTGCTGGAAAAGTAGCGGGAATACGGAGAGACGGTTCACCAGCTGTTCGGTGACTTCAAAAAAGCCGACGACTCAGTCGCAAGGCAAAGACTCTACCATATTGTGGTTGAGCTGGGGATCCCGAAAAAATATGTCGCCCTCATTCAAATTTGCATGAACGAAAACAAAGGGCGAGTTAGAATAGAAAACTATCTCTCAGAACCATTTGAAATCCGGGACGGACTAAAACAGGGGGATGGCCTCTCACCATGTATTTTTAACCTTGTCCTCGAGTATGTTATCAGAAAGGTACAAGACGACAACACGGCCGGATCATCCCTGAACGGGGTCACACAAGTGCTCGCGTATGCGGATGACATCGCCGTTCTGGGCGATAATCTCGAAACTGTAAGTAAAAACTGTGAAATCATCATGCAAGCAGCAGAAGAGGTGGGCCTAGAAATAAATGAAGGCAAAACAAAATACATGATTACGGCGAGAGCAGGTGGAGAAGACATATAAACGGCAGGGGCAAAATATTTGAAAATGTCAAAGAATTTAAATATCTGGGAACGATACTGACGACAGAAACGAAACGTCGAAGGAAATTAACAAAAGACTACACTCCGGCAACGCTAGTTGGCATGCAGTCAGCAAATTTTTGAAATCCACACTGCTATCACGTAATATAAAGCTCCGTGTCTATTGAACCATAGTCATGCCGATTGCTCTATACGGAGGCGAAACATGGGCTCTCACAAAACGGGAAGAGAACAAATTCCGCGTATTCGAGAATAAAGTTTTAAGGGGTATATTTGGCGGTAAATATGACGAGGAGGCAGGCCAACCACAAATTGGAAGAGCTATACCGCAAACCTACAATAGTGAGAGTAATCAAGTCGGGAAGATTAAGATGGGCCGGACACGTAGCGCGAATGGGCGATGATAGGCCCGCACATAGAATTCTTGACGGTAAACTAACGGGAAAGAGACCGACAGGACGGCCGCGACGGAGATGAGAGGACAATGTTAGATTGGACCTCGAGGAGATTGGATCAGACTTCGAACGTGGAAGGAAAGCGCACAGGACAGGGAACAATGGCGGAGCCGAATCGGTGAGGTCATGAACTTCCGGGTTCCTACAGGCCAATAAATAATAATAAATAATAAGAAATATTAGGTGTACAGCTTTGCTCCCGCCGTTTTGCAATAGATGTCTGTAGCGGTAAGTGGTAGTTGAAATAAATAGATCATAGATGTCATACAATAAGCTTATGTATTTGTAAACGCCATCGAAATATTAGTCGATTTGTGTCTGCATCAGAAAGTTATTCTCGATTAAACATGTCAGCTTACGAGCCAAATTCTCGTCAATTGCGGGAGATTTTAATTTTCTGCTTTAATATGAAGAAATGGATTCGTATGCTGCCCGAAAGATGGGAGAAAGTAGTGGCCAGCGATGGACAATACTTTGAATCATAAATGTATAACCAGTTTTTTACAATAAAGCCTCGAATTTCGGAAAAAAAAACGGCGGAAGCAAAGTTGTAATAAAAATAAAATTTTGTGAAAATGGGCCGTGGAGTAAGATTGCACTAGTGCCGATCGTGAAATGATAAAAAAATTAAGAAATGATGGGAAAACAATGGATGAAATAGCTAAGCTAATGAAGTGCTCTAAGAAAAAAATATTCACAGCTCTTCATTCAAGTCCCAAAATGGAAACCAGAGGCAGAAAAAGAAAAACAACCTCACGATTCGACAAACTGCTAATCCGTCTATCCAAGAACAACGTTTTTTTTTCTTCAACGGAATTAAAAAATGACTTAAACCCACCTTGTACGAGTCGTACAATTAGAAACAGACTAATAGAAGAGGTTCTTCCTGGAAGAAGTCCCAGAAAAGCTCCATACTTGAGCAAGAAAAATATAAAGCAGAGACTCGTTTTTGCCAAAAAAAAAACACCTCCACCGTACGAATTGGAATAACATCTTATGGTCGGATGACACCAAGATTAATTTGTTTGGTTCCGATGGAAAAATGTACCTCAGACGACCAAAGAACTCAGAATTCGATCCAAAGTATATGAAGAAGACTGTGAAACATGGTGGAGGCAATTTAATGATTTGGGGGTGCTTTTCAGCATTTGGTGTTGGTCCAATTTTTCTTATAAAGGACAAAATGTGTGCTAAAGATTATGTAGAAATCTTAAGCACCGTTATGCTACCATTTTCTGAAGAGGACATGCCTATTAAATGGGAGTTTATGCAGGATAATGACCCCAACCACACCCCAAAATTGGCTAAAGAATGGTTTCTTCAAATCAAAGTCGATGTTATGGAGTGACCATCGCAGTCCCCTGATCTTAACCCAATAGAACACCTATGGGGCATTCTTAAGCGCCAGATCGGAAACTGCAAAGCCAAAGATAAGGAAGAACTTGATCCAAAATAAAAGATGAATGGTACCCTATACCTACCGCTACTTATACTAAACTGGTCAATTCCATGGAACGAAGATGCGAAGCAGTCATTAAAAACAAAGGTGCGACAACTAAGTATTAAAAGGTCAACAACAGAAACACTTTTACTGTAAATTAATTCTTCACAAAACACAAACAAAAAACTAATTTGTTTCTATTATTTATTCCAGGCAAATCCAAAGAAAACCGGAATCAATATTTTTTTTTCAATATTTATCACTTTTTTTTATTAAAAATGTAGTATTTCTTTTATGTATTACAGTGCACCAAATCTATTAGTATATTTTTAATTCTTATTTTTCCCCAAATACATTTTTTCTTAACGATTAATGTCGAAGAACAAGCTTGTTTCTATTATTTTTCCCCCCACTGTATATAAAAGCCCGTCTTAATTGGAAAAAAATCTCACTTCACTTCGGAACGTTCATGCAGTCAGACATACTGATCGTGTGTTCGTGTACAACCAAGATTGACAAAAAAAAAAAAAAAAAAAAAATTGAATTCGTAGACGTTAAGTCGTCGACGACCGACCGCGTTCACATCGAACCTTATGTGATATATTGCGTTTGTTCGTGAGCATTGCGACAAATTATAATTACAAAAAAAAAAAAACGTGTAATTTTCGCTGGATGCCGTAGTCGAAATCTGTCTTCACAGATGCCAGACAACGACCCGAGCGCTACCCGGGAATATCTATTGGAACGGAAGAGAAGAGCCATTGAAACTCTTCAAAACTCATCTAAGAAGACCACAAAAATGGAACATCCAGGAAACCACATGGACTACGAACAAAAATTCCACGAAGCCGTGGAATACATCCAACAGCTTTCAGCAGAGGTGAAACAACTCCGGGAGGAAATTCACTCCCTAAAGCAACCCACCCAAAACAGCGACGATGCCTGTATGGAGATGACGCCTTCTCCCAGCTTAAACCATAAAACATCTCCACCCAAACAACAATCATCAGCCCATAAGGAATCCACCAAACAAGCCAAGCCAGCACCGAGTCCCCTGCCTGCCCAGCACAAAAACGAAAGACCACCGCCAATCTACATCAGGAACCCGACCAGCACCAAAGCACTAATTCAAACCCTGCAAAATGACCTGGGTCACCGGAATTTTAGCACCAATGCAAAAGGATCTAGGACTTCAATAACAGTCAGATCATTACTCGATCATGATAGGGCAGTTAAAAAACTGTTGGAGGAGCAATATCAGTTCTTCACCTTCCAGCATCCGAACAGCAAACCAGCTACCTTTATTATAAGGCACATCGATCCCGAATGGACCAATGAAGAAGTGGGCCTGGAAATCGCTAGGATATGTCCACAAATAAAGATCAATAAGCTGGACTACTTCCAAACACCGTACATGAGGACAAACAACGTAAAAAACCTCCGGATCATACAAATCCCACCTAATCAGGACATCAAGCAACTTAAACAAATTAAATATTTGTTTACCCAAAAAATCGCAATCGAAGAGCCCCACAAACAAGAAATTCTTCATTGTAAGCGATGCCAAGAATCAGGACACTTGGCGGTCTCATGCCACCAGCAAAGACGTTGCGGCAGATGCGCAGAGGAACACGAGCTCGAGGAATGCAAGGTAAATCCACAAGGCCTGGAACCTGAAACAATACAAACCGTCAACGCTGATGGATCCATTACCAACAAAAAGATCACAATTAAATGCTGTAACTGTGGAGGCCCTCATCCGGCAAATTTTTCCCAATGCCCTCAGAAGCTAAAACTTCTGGAAAGACGGAAATTAGCAACAACTATTAAATCAACAACAACAACAACAACAACAACAACGAAACCAACAGTATTGCAGGAAACGAAGTCGACCCGACCCGGAATATCGTACGCGGATGCAGCAAGAGGAAACCTCAACACTACCACTCCCCCTAACAACAATACTGAAAATTTCAATCTGGACATCATGGGATACATCCAAAGCTTACAAGCCATGCTACCTTCGCTGAGGAAGATGTCAGAAATAGAGAAAAAAGGTCAGATTCTTTCACTAATAACTTCCCATATTCTTTCCAGCTCTCTCTAAACTAACCATTATCTCCCTCAACACAGAATCCATTTACTCTAACATACGTAAGCAACACCTCCGGTTGTTTGTTGAAAAGTTTTCCCCAGATGTCCTCTTCCTTTCAGAGATCTGGCTCAAACCAAATTCCCGAGTTTCAATTCCCAATTACACTTTAGTTTCTAACCCCAGAACTAATGGATCTCATGGAGGTACCGGCATATTAATTCACAAAAAATTTCAATTCAGTGAAATTAGATTCACCTGTGTATCCAGCATTGAATACACAGCAGTAAAACTTTTCTGTGAGAACAATAAAGTGCTCGTCTTAGCATCCATTTATATTCACCCATTTCGCAGATTATCCAACACTCCGTTCCCGCTCCATTTATAATCGGAGGAGACTGGAATGCTCGTCACACAGCATTCAATGATAATAAATGCAACAAATATGGTCGCCAATTGCTAGCCCTCCTCCCGTCTTATCCATATACATACATTGACTCCCCATTACAGCCAACTCGTGTCTCTAGCTCAGCCAGGTCAACAATCGACTTCTTCCTCAAGTCCGACGATGTTTATTCAGCGGGTCCACCTACAGTCTCCTTTATATTTCCTTCTGATCATGGTTCCGTTCACACCACGATCCAAATCCCCTCTTTCGAGCCACTATACTCGTCAAACCCTGTCCCAAACTTCACCAAAACAAATTGAAGAAAAGTCAATAGCGATAAGTTTCTCTGACTTGTATACCCCCGAAGCATCTAACTTACTCCCTACTGAAATCGATCAAGCATCTTTAAGAATAGAGCAAATTCTTAAGGAGGCTCTCAGCAAAAACACCCCGACAACCATTCCTCATAACTATTTAGGAAAGCCTTTGCCCAGCATCCTAACCAAATTATTGCGCCTTAAAAAGCCGCTCCGCCGTAAACTTCATACAGGATACTGCCCCTTTATTAAAAGCCAAATCCAACTCCTATCCACTCTGATAAA
This sequence comes from Microdon myrmicae, assembly GCA_963931805.1. NCBI lineage: Eukaryota > Metazoa > Arthropoda > Insecta > Diptera > Syrphidae > Microdon > Microdon myrmicae. The sequence goes on along the minus strand of OZ007496.1, from coordinate 164,105,968 downwards.
TGAGCAGTTGAAAAAATTCGCAGATGAAAACTACATCTCCACACTTAAAAATATCAAACCAAATCGGGATCTTTTCAAAAACATCAACCAATTAACTGGTCGTAAATATAAACCCCGAATAGACCATCTCATTAACCCGATCAGCAATAATATTGCCCAGTCCGATTCGGACATAGCAAATTGCCTCGCAGAACACTTTGCAAAGATCCATGAGCAAAATAATTGTCTGTCAACTCCTGGCTTCGAGAACACAGTAAACGAATACATCTCACACAGATTATTCCCATCTTTTACTCCTTTCATCGGTGAATTCAACAACACAAACATAGCTTCACACCCCTTAGACACTACAACTTTTCTAACTGCGGACGAATTATCCGAGATCGTAAGATCAGGAAATAACAAAAAGTCAACTGGATTAGATGGAATCCCACGTCTTCTATTTAAAAGGCTGCGCTCACCGAATCTACTTCCCATCCTCATTCTTCTTAATCATATAATTAATGCATCGCACTTCCCAGAGAACTGGAAAACTGCAGTAGTAATTCCTATTAAGAAGCCCGGTAGTAGTAATAGCCCTTGCAATTATCGTCCAATATCCCTATTAAGTACATTAAGTAAGATACTGGAACGCTAGATCTACCAAAATCTTCTCTCATTTGCCAATGAGAATGCCCTCATCCCTAACTGTCAGTTCGGATTTCGTAAGCGACAATCCACATGTCATGCTCTACTAAAACTTACACACGATGTTACAACTGGTCTCCAAAACCAAAGCCCTACTGTCTGTATATCTCTCGATATTTCTAAGGCGTTTGATTGCGTCTGGATCTCAGGGCTTCTGTACAAACTACACTCCATATTTAATCTAAACTCTCACACAACAAAGCTCTTAGCCTCATATCTTTCTGCCAGAAAATTCGTTGTGAGAATAAATTCTTCTGTCTCAGAAACCCACACCATAACCGCGGGTGTTCCCCAAGGCTCCATTTTAGGGCCAATTTTATATCTGTTATATACCTCAGATATTCCTCAACCCGTATCTCCTAATGTTGTGATGCTGAATTATGCTGATGATACATTAATTTACTCTAGCAGCAAATTTGTTAAGGCTGCAAGAAACCGCATTAACAACTTCCTCCCTAACCTATCAACATACTTTAATAAGTGGAAAATCCACCTTAATCCAAATAAAACGCAGTTCATAGTGTTCAAGGGCAAAAACGAGCACTGTGCAAACAACACTAGACGCTGCCACAACAAAATTAAGATTCAACTGAACAACACTCTGATAAAACCCTCCAAAACCCTAAAATATCTGGGAATCACTTTTTCTAATAACTGGTCTTTTTCCTCCCACATTAAAAATTCTCTTCAAAAAGCCACAATTCAGCTTAATCTCTGTAGAAGAGTAATGTGGAAACCTAATAGTCTCTCTCACAAAGTCAAACTGCTCATTTACAAACAAATTATCAGGCCCACACTCACGTACGCGTGCCCATTGTGGTACCATATCACTCCCTCTCAAATGGAGAAATTACGAGTATTCGAAAGAAAATGCTTTAGATATGTCTCTGGGTTACATCGTCGTCCTAACTCCTATAAATACTATAGTAACGTCGAACTCTACAATACCGCTGGTATCGAGCGCCTCGATAGACGATTCCTCGAACTGTCTATCAAATTTATCGAAAACCTACAAAATAATCCCAATCCCATAATAACCTCGCTCTTAGAGAACCCTCTAGACATCCGAACTAACTACCCCAACTGTCTCCACACCAGAGCTATCTTCGCCTCAGGCAGACTGGTAAATGATTCAAACGAGATCATATACCACAACACCGAAGTTACCCCTAACCAGTTCAAATACTGTAACGTCCAACCATTTTCCAACATCCTACGCTTTTCCAACGAACAACCGGAAAGAAATACTATTCCTCAAACCCATAACTGACCTCACTCCACATCCTTTAATTCATATATCCCATTAATTATAAAACTTTGTTTATGGCTTTATGAACATCATACTGTAATCAGACTAAATTAGGTTAAGTTATTTATATAATTAGTATTAAGTTTAGATTAAGTAAAGTTGAAAAAACAAATTCCTGGTTTTCTGACCTTTTCCAGGAAGATAATACTATTAAATTTATAAACACACATCTATCTTGTATCCCATAAATTATTGTTTGGAAAATGTATATATTATTATAATAATTACATGTAAGCAATTGTTACAAAATTAATTTTAAGTCACTGTATTACTTAAATGTACGAATTCTAATTATGGTTAATAAATACAGTATTGAAAAAAAAAAAAAAAAGAAAAAAAATCCCCCAAACACTAAACTACAAGCAAGTGCCATCGGTTTCAGTTAATAACTGGGTTTTCTAAGTGCTAAGTGTTGCTGTTCTTTGGTTATATTTGTAGGTAGACACGGCACAGAAGTTGCATCTTAAGCTACAGAGGTTACACTGGGCGGCGCGAAACTCTAGTGTCATTGCAACCACTCGGTACTAAAAACCAATATGGCCTCGGATTGGTCTATATTGCTGTCAATTACGTTCAATACCTTTTTCCGTTATAGACTGCGAAGTGTAAATTCGCTAAGTATTTATCAAGTAACAATAATAATAATAATCTGTCATACACTTCTGTACAGACTGCATTGTGTTGTTAGAAAGCAAAACCTGAATACATAAGTGAATCTATGTGGGACTATAAAGCAGTACTTACCTATTTCAATAACGGTTACACCATTGAAATTGCTATTGCTACACGGATCTGTAATATATTATTTATTTGAAAACAACCATTCATTTTAATTGTAGACAAGCTTATACCATTCTGTGCTTTCGAAAGTGCATTTTCATTGACAACTCCTGTTGGATGAGGATATATTTCTATCGTAGTCGGTGACATATCGGCGCCCTGATGTGTTGCTGCCATTTTGATCTGCAAAAAAAAATATATATATTTGTCAATATTTTAGTTTGCTGCATTTGGTAAACTAGATGTTTAACATTTTCGGGTTTTGATACTGACACTGCGAGGTGCCCACTTAAATACAATCGCTTTTTTTCACTTTAGTGCGTGTATACAATGAAGGTTGAAATTGTGGGTGGGGCTGGAAAGGTGTAGGGGAGAACTAGTTTGAGGGTAGGAGAGGACAGGTAGGAATGCAGGGTAGAGGGGATATTGAAGGGAGAGGGCGGGGTTAGGACGGGTTTCTTCTGAGACGTCGTTTGAGAGCGGGAGTGGAGAGGTTGAAATTGAAGGAGGCGAGGAAAGAGTTGGCCTGTCGTATCATACGCGAGATGGGTTCGTTAGCGCCGTAAGAAGTGTGATGAGCGGGCACGTAGAACAGTCGCGGGTTACGTACGTTACGGGGGTTTGTACGAAATGTTAAAGAGGAGAGCAAGCTTGGGCAATTGATTGAGCCATACAGAAGGCGGTGGACAAAGTCTATGGTGTCGGCATGGATTCTGCGCTTTTCAAGTGTGTTGAGATTGATTAGAGGGACCCGGCTTGTGTATGGTGGTAGAATCAGCGGATTTCCCCAGTTTAGTTCACGGAGGGCAAAGCGCAAGAAACGACTTTGAATGACCCCGATCCTGCGAATGTGAGACACTTGACACGGGGACCAGACCTGACTAGCATATTCGAGTAGTGGCCCGACAAAAGTTGTGTAGAGTGATCGGTGACGTAGGGGTTTAGGAATTCCTTCTACCAGCGTTCGACAAAGCCAAGGGCAGCGTTGGCCTTAAGAATTATGTCATCAATATGTGCGGCAAATTTAAGCTCTTTGTCGCATAGGACGCCCAGGTCACGAATCGATTCAAATGATGTTATCGGTTGGTTCAGTAAGAGATAAGAGCGTGGCTGGGTGGGGGAGCGCTTCCGAGAGAAGGTGATTGTGTGACATCTGGCGATATTCTGTTCTACGCAATTATTATGGCACCAAGTCGAAAAGCTGTCAAGATCCGATTGGAGAAGTGAGGAGTCTAGGGGAGAGCGGATTGTTTTGAAAATGTTGGTACCATGCGCATAAAGCGAGCTGAAGGAGTGATTGATGCAAGAGCCTATGTCGTTTATGTTTAGGATAAATAGGAGGCGGGCGAGATGACTGCTTTGGGGGACAACTGAGGTTCGAAAAAAAAGGACCGGAGTGTGGATCTAAATCGCTGGCGGCAGGTTCGATAAATAAGATAGGATGAGATCCACTTAATCAACAGGGGTTCAAAACCGAGGAAAGATAACTTAAAGAGTATGAGTGTTGCGGATTCACTGGATGCACCCAGCGAATTCGCAAGAGAACGCAACCAAATCAGAAATGGTATATTATATTTTGGTTTTCGAGGTGACAAATAAACAAACTTTCTGTGGAAACATTCCCCGGCAACATTTCTCGGTCGGCGAAATTTACGAAGATCTTCTCCGACGACATTCCTCGGTCGGCAGAGATCAAAACATGTTGGTCCTTCGAGCCGGATCCAGTCTGTGGATCCAATTCACTGCTGCTAGCTCGCAGCATACGAAAAGAATCACATTTTGCCCAGCCTCCAGCCAATCGCAATAAATATCATCTCACGAACGTCAACATTGCTTTTTAAATAACACTCTCGGGTACTAAATAATTTGCTGCTGCACAGCCAATTGGGAGATTGGTGTCTATCCGTGAAAGTGCAACCAAATAGTTTAAATGATGACAGCGATTAATTAATGTTTTATTATCCATCTGGACGAGTGGTTCAGAACAAAACGTTTCCCCGACGACATTCCTCGGTCGGCGGAAAAGTCACATTAACTGCGATAGTTATAGAGACAACGGACCATCGCGGTTATACGAGGATTTTGATTGTGAATCCATACCGCCGTCAGATTAGTGGCGTATTAACCGCTGCTCAACACGCAGCCCCCGTCCAGCTTAGGGACCTTAAGCCGCCAGATTAGTGGCGCATTAACCGCTGCCCCAACGACAGCTACCACAATCGCTGCTCAAAACGCAGCCCGCGTCCAGTTTAAGGACCTGAAGCCGTCAGATTAGTGGCGCATTAACCAGCTGCCCCAACGACAACTACCACTACCGCTGCTCAGAACGCAGCCCCCGCCCAGCTTACGGACTTGAAGCAAATTACTGGCGTATCAACGAGCTGCTCAGTGCAGCTACCTACAACCGCCCTGGTTCTCAGGTAAGAGAAACAATTTCACTTATCAATAAATTACCGACGCCAAATTCGTGGCGCACACAGAAGCTGCCCCATGCAGTTAGGTATCGGCTACCACGGCCCAGTTCGCGGTGCATCTCCAGATTCAGACGTAAGGATCCGCTGCCAAGTTCGCGGCATACTAAAGGGCCCAGCTCAAGGGCCGACCGACGTCAACAACCAGAGAGCGCCGAGAATGTCAGAAGTCGAGAATGACAAAGTCTACATTGGCGGAACAGCTCATCAGCGCTCAGTTCGCCTCTCAGGAGCGGATGTCCTGTGCTTTCGTCAACCTCGAGCAGAGAGGACCACCAACAGTATTTACGGTGGACAAACGCCAGCACATCCTCCAGATCACATGGGAGGACATCCGATTGAATCATGAGGAGATAGAATGCCCTGCCACTCCAGAGATGATCAGCGGCCACCGCTACTTTGTAGACCGATTCATAGATCAAGCCGAAAACATCTATCTGGACGAGGTCACAAAATTTGTTGTGGCAAGGAACGCCCTCACAGCCGAACGTCCGGCCGCATACAAGACTGATACGGACACCTTGTATCCACCCAACAGTCGGTTGATGTCGCAACCACCTTGGTGGCCGGGAACTCCTTCCGCACATGGCATGAGTATGCCATCTGGCCGCTCATCCAGACTACCATCACGGATGATGACCCCGGAACCCACAACCCATCTGACAAACCAAGATGTGACGACAGACACCGAAAGTCCACCCAAGGCAGGTGCTGTCGAAAGTAAGACAGTCAAAGGAGGAACGGTCGAGAAGAAACCCGATCCAAAGCCAGTGAAAGAAGTACAAACTGCAGCAGCACCCCTCGCCGCTAAAGTGACGGCCGATTTCAGCAAGAAGGCACCAGCAGCTGCCATTGCACCAGCACTAGCTAATAAAGATACCAAGAATTCTGAGGCACCTAGTCCTGGAAAAGAGCCTGCTGCAGAGACACCCGCCAAGCAGGACAATGATGCCCAACTCCCGAGACTGCTCGAGGCTCAATTCGCGCTCGACCCAGTCTCCCTTATTAAGGCAAACGACGCCCACCAAGGCAATGATGCCCAACGACCGTCCCCTGTGACATCAGCGATCCTCAGTCCAACAGCACATAAACGAGAACTGCACACGCTCCCAGGGAGTATGGACCAGCAGGCCGCCGACCAGAGTGCCGCCTGCCCACAAATCAAATCAGCCCATGTCCTAATGTTCGGACAAACGCTGAAACACGACCAGAAACCAATGCTGCGCACATGCAGGCACAACATCAGATGGCCGTTCCTCGTGGGTTACGAATTTACAACTCCGACCCAGAGGAACTGGTCCACCCGGAATACTGCGCACAAAAGAACAATGCCCCCCTTGGCGGGCGGCGCTCCCCAGCATCCAGGGATCAACCGCGTCCCAGCAGTCGCGATACAGTACTTTCGACTACCATCCATTACGTGGTCATTGATCGTGGGTTGCGACTTTACAACTCCAACCCAGATCAAATCGTCAGTTCTACGACCAAGGGTACCAACCACCGACGACGGACCTCGTGCCGTCACCAATACTGTATTCATCATCAATTCAAGGCGGACGGCTCTATCCAGACATCCGCATCAATAGAAGTCCAAGGCCCTGGGCCTCCGGCCTCTGGAACAACCGGATTCGCCAAGGATTGGCGAATGCAGCCGCACACAAAGGCTTCAAGACACCACTCCACAACAGAGACACCGGGTGGTGAAGTTACGGTCAAGGATGAGGATCATCGAAACCGACCGCTACCAAAGCAGTTATGACAATAGACCTCGCTTGGCGGGCGGAGCTCCCCAATATCCAGAGACCGACCGAGTCCCAATCAACCAGCACGCATCGCAGTGCAGACCAAAATGCAGTATGCGAATGAGCCCGGGAGGCACTTGGTCCGCACCTGCCAGCTCACCAGGACCCGGGGACAGTGCCATGGAAACCGACACAACCAACTAAACGCTGCGGCCTCATATGCCTACGGCCGCTAACTTCGGACGGGCGCCAATAGACGCAGCACTCGTCATCACCACTAGTCTCAATGGAGTGAGACCAATCACCAGCCATCACGTGGTCACTGATCGTGGGTTGCGAACTTACAACTCCAACCCAGATCACATGGCCAGTTCCACCAATTCCGTGACGACCAAGAACGGCCTCCAGCAACGAACAGGAGACCACGGCATCCTTTTATTGGAGGGGGAACCCCCCGACCAAGCTCCGGACGATCGCTGGAGCCAGAAGATTCGCCAATGATTGGCGAATGCGGGCGGAATGTTGCGGATTCACTGGATGCACCCAGCGAATTCGTAAGTGAACGCAACCAAATCACAAATGACATATTATATTCTGGTTGTCAAGGTGACAAATAAACAAACTTTCTGTTATTCCTTCTTCGTCAAATCTTCATACAAGCAACATAGTTCACCGTAAATGCAAATCAATTAAAATCAAGTTAATTTGATAAAAAAAAGGAATCTTGTATTAAACAATAACCAACACGTTTTCTTGAGTAACCTGGGCGAGGATTATTGCTGGGAATTCTAGGTATTCGATTCACTTTTCCTCTTAATAACTCAATTGGTTTCAGGCATCAATGTTGCGGAAGCCATTGCGTTGATAAATCCAGGGTCTCGTGGTCGTGGACAGCCCCTCGACGTCAGCAATCGAACCCCCGTTCTCCACCCGTGGAAATATTCTCCGACGACATTCCTCGGTCGGCAGAGATCAAAACAAGTTTAAATTAAACAAAAGTACAAAAAGTTTCAGTTACAAAAGAAAGATAAAATACAAGAACAAGATAAATAATAGAGCAAAAGGTTTGTATTTCAAAAACGAAAATAAAATAGGAGACAAAATATGTGCATAGTTATTTTTCTGCGACCAAGACAATGAGTCAAGTTGATTGCTGATAAAATCAACACACCAACCCACCCCACATCCACCCGCGACAGAAGCCGGAGTCGCGCTCTTCTCACGCATCGAAACCAATCCGGGGTAAGCTTTGTTGATTTAAAGTCTCAATAATAATTGTTGTAGGAAAAGTATAACAGTGCGTCTTGTGTTCGGAGTCAAATTGCCCCACGCACTGTGCTTGGCTTTAAAATCACCCGCCATTAAGAAGTAATTATTTGAAGACTCGCACTTCAGGATTCGGAATAGCGTATCAATTTCATTTATGAATTGCGTACATCGGGTTTTTTTCAGGAACGTAAACAGAGATTATGTATAGATGTCTTTGACTTTTCAAAGGAATATCTATGATGCATGCTTCTAGCACCTGAAACTTGTGTAGGTTGTATTACTCGTGCGTCTGCACGGACGCGGATTCAGTAAGCACCCACAGAGTAAAAGTCGACGGAACAATAACGATGTTGAGACAAAGCACTGATCACCTGAGGAAGTCGATGAATGAAACAAGTTGATGGTTTCCGGTTAGAAAACGTTCTTTTTATTTGTGTTAATCCAAAGATACTCCTTTCGGACTCGACTCCGTATATAAAAAAAAAACCTCAACAGGCGCGTATAGTGCGTGTGCACTCTGACGAAATCTGACTCACCGATGCAATCCATATCCGTCAGATTCAACGGTGGTGGATTGCATTGGTGTGGGAGGAGCGAGTAGGCTCAACTTGGCAACGGCCAATGGGCGATCGCAAAAGGATCGAATAGGACGATTCTCTGTGTCCGTATAGGACAAGTAGGATGCCTCTTAGCCTAAATATCGTCAACGACGAAACTGCACCTGAATAAAAATGGACTGGTGTAAAGAACTGCAGGCATTATTGAGATACGCGATAGCGAAGATCGCCGAAGGAAGAAATAGGTTTCTGTGTCCTAAATAAACACAGAAACCTATTTCTTCATGGCCCATATAATGCGATGCACATTATTTGTGATTTAGCCGATGCTACATGGGAACGTCGGCTGTTTACATAATCGCCCCAGACTTATGCCATTGCAGGCAATAGATATTTCGTGACGATAAGCAAACCAAAGGTTTGCTCGCCTATGGCCAAGGCTATGGTGGCTTTTGTTTGATGTAATTAAATGGAACATGGGTATGATGGTGAGGAATTTGACTTGCAGATGTGCAAGCGTACGTCTCACCCAGGGAGAAACATGGACAGCGGTTGGTAATAAACACAGTGAGGTACTGTGTGTTTGTTTTACAGGCCAGGGCATCATTAGGCATGATCATGGGCATGATTGTCTAACGTCAATCATATTCGTGCCCAAATCCCATGATCGGTAGATAACCGATAAAGGAAATTGGTCGCAACTGTAGCGAACCTTGGGATTGTAGCAATATTCACTCATGAACCGTAGCAAGAATATCGGCTACAGCCGTGTCAACAATTACGCTGACCAGCGAGTGTTTATCGTTTATAATTGCTGACAAGCCGAGCCGATTGAGTTGGTACGGTTCATGTAATATGAATGAAATAATTTGTTTGATGTGCATGCTTGCTGGGGGTTTACTTTCAGATGAAAGCGAATAAAAGGTAGCTTACACTGCTCGATTGCAGGTAAGCAGGCGGAAGGTAATTTGGTAGGAAATGGATGGTTCTTAGAGAAGACTTTAAAGAACTGCCACACTTGTGTACCTCTGTGCTGTAAAGGACTTTGCGGTGAAGATCGTTCTTAATTACGACAGCGACTCCACCGCCTTGAGTAGAGTGTGGCCGATCACGTCTAATTACTTTGAAATTTTTTAAGTCCACTTTGTACCTTTAGTTTAGCTTAGTTTCGCTAGGCAAAAGTAAATCTGGGCGTTGCCCAAATTATTCCTTCTCTCCACGCGGATCAGCAAATTTCCATTCACGTCAATAGTTTTTAGTTTTTAGGGGACTTTCCGGTTTGTCGGGTCAAAAAATAGGTTATTTTCATGATTTTTTTAAAGAGAAAGTGTTAAAGATATAACAACAATTTTTTTTAAACATTTTATTCATCTTTCGACTACGTGTGTAAATTTTGTCGAGTCACTCCGGAACCGGAACCCCCCCCCCCCCCCCCCCAGGTGTTCCAAGTTAGCCATCCGTTCTGCTCGTGTAAGGGTTATTTTTGTCCCCGGTGAAAAAATACGAAAAGTGCAAAAAGTTTATTGAACTTAAATACATTTAGCCCAATGTGAGTGAAAAAAAGACAAAATGGCGGACTATTGAAAAAAAAATGATTTTTCGGCCCTTTTTTGCTCTATTTTTTAGTTATAACTAAAAAAATATATAAATAAATAAAAAAGTAATTCACTCACAATTTGCGTGTGCTTGTTAAAAATGTGTGTGCGAACTTTCATAAGGATCGCATTGTAGAGATCCTAAATCGCTACTCCTATCCAAATCCCCAATATTACCAAATAACCCCAAACCAATCCCCAATACCACCAATAACGCAAATCCCAATTCCATATTGAATCATATGAGCAATAAATTAGCCCAAAGTTAATTTATCGCTCATTGATTCAATTCCACATTAAACTCCATATTAAGTCACATGAACAACGAATTTAACCAAAAGTTAGTTCGTCGTACATTGACTCAATTCCCAAAACTTTGACATCATGAAATGCTTAATTCAAACTTCTAACAAATTCCCAGAACACAACTCAAAATGAAACACGCAAACTCTTATGTGTGCTTCTGGGAATTTTGACCATAAAATTGTTGACAATTCTCAATTACAAAATTTATAAAAGGGCAGTGAATTTGAATTTCGGGATCAGTAGATCACCAGAGCCCAAACCGCTGGCCGCCTGTAAAATTAATTCTCAAACTAATAAAACCAAAATTTAAAGTACAAAGAATAAACCGTTTCATTCAACTATATCGAAATACCATCCTCGCTGTCTTACCCCGAATTGCAGCCAAGTTGGACGTGTCCCCTATTGCAGAGATCATCGTTGTCAAACCTGAGCACACCTTCGTTAGAACAATATAAGCAGGCAATGCAATCCTTACACTTAAATCGGTAGATCCCATCAAGGTGATTACGGTTCGGGGAACTAACTTTGAAGCTGCTGAAACAGGCGGCAATGCCGCTGTAGAACGAGCTCCTAGCGGTGATTACAAAAGCGATATATCGGAATTTGTTTCTCAGGAACGTCTACAGAAACGACACAGATACCCAAGAAAAGAAGGTAAGCCGCCCCCTTTCTCAGCTTTCACAGATGATACCCCAACAGCATGCACCGTTTTCATATTATCGCTTACACCACACTCAAAAAAGTCGTTTCGAGAAAAACGTATTCAAAGTTTGGAGATAAATTAGACGAAGGATAAAAGTTATTTTTTTCATGAAATCATCGGAATTTTTTATACTAACAGCTGGACATCTATTCCTGGACCATAAACAATTCCTTCCACGACTTCGAATTGGTCCTCCAGTTGCATTTTCGCCTTTTGCCTCGCTGTTCGTGCCTCGTGCGAGTTGTATACTAGGCTGCGGTCAGCGTCTTGCAGCCGATCTCTGTCCCTCTCGTTCGTAAATGCTCTCGCAGCGTACCCAATTTTGATGCCCATGACTTGCATTATTAGCAATACGGGTAAAAACCCCTCATTAAACATACAAGCTGCGGTAAGAGCCGCAACTTCAATGATTTTCTTACCACTGTATGTGTGTTTTGGCGCCATTTGCCAAATACTCGTAGTAGCATTGAAACCTTCGTTGTTATTTTGCGTGAAACCTCCCTCGCATTTTTTTAACAAATCGGGATCTGTCAGCTTTAGGTAAACTGGGTAAATAGCTGTTCGTACTTTAGGATCCAAGGGAGGTGTGTCGTGGTTGAACTTTGCCAGCTCATCCGCAGCTTCCGCGCGTTGCCATTTGCACCATGACTCCGGGCCCTCTGGACAGTTTTGATGTTGCGGATTTTCATCGGTTGATATTTTGTGGTAGTATGTTGCCCAAATTTCTTTCGCCATTTCTTCAGAAGAGTGAGCATTGCGTCTAATCGCAAGTTCGTAATAAGTCGTCAGTTCTGTTATCATGTTTGCCGTAAGTTTGCCAGGACCAGCTCCTCCGAATTGGTCTGTTTTTTTTTTTTTTGCTTTTTTTATGACACCGCGTAATGCGAACCGATTCATAAATTCGCCAATATCTATCAGTAAGTGAAACAATGTAATCCATTTAACCCGACACCCAAGATACGCATTACGAATACTATTCTACGATTAATTTCATAAGCTTTGTTGGCGATTCGTGGACAGGACTCGATGACCGAGTTGAATCCTAGGCCTTTCTCATATTTTTTTGAAAAGTTTACCGAACCGTCACAGTTTTTACACTTTATAATGTTTGAAAGTTCGGAAAAAACTGAAAAAAATGTAGCATCACGTATGCTGCCGTCACTGTGGCCGTTGGAGCGAAGTCGGGCGATGTAGCCAATTTTTGTGCCGATGTAGTCGCATACTCCGTTTCCAGTTCATGTATAGTTCCCATAAATCCTTTTCGTTTTTTATATTGACTCCCTGGACGCACTCCTGACTTACGCGAACTTTTAACGTTTTTAAACATTATGTTAGAAAAATACCGTTGAAAAACGTATGAAACGGACGCCTAAACGCGAGCACTGCAAGCTCTGAGACCACGTTTATACTAAATACTTTTTCCTCCTCATGAAAAAGAAACAAAGAAACATCAAAAATACCTACCCCGCGACGTCACCGGTAGGAACATCTTCCATAGTCATCAAACAAGAAAAAACCACCAGCACCGTGCAACGGGCAAGTTAGTTTCATATATATGAAACTAACTAAAACTCAGGCAATCGCAGGTCACCCGCAGTACGTCCGAATGTAAAAACAACATACGCAGGAGCGACTATCCATTACCGCTTATGAACATGTTGTTCAGTCGCACAAGATTGCGACATATTCAAAGAAGTGGCAGTTGGCCCAAGCCAACAGCGAAGCAAATTAATGCCCATAAATGGATAGTCTGCATCTTTCTAAATACACGGTAGTTGCCATCTATGATACGAATTTGTATCCGCGGGAGACCCGACCCTTTAATGACCTATAACTTTGGAACCGACTAAGATTTCGTTTCAAAATTTTAACATATTATTTTTGAAGTATAAAACTATCGATTAAGCAAAAAAAAATTGATTTTTTGAACCGAACAAACCGAAATGTCCCCTTAATTCAATCGGAGGATTGAAGATCTTGATCTGGAGAGTCTTGAGAGAACAAAGTCGATATCCTCTATTCGTGTTTTTTGTTCAGTCAATGTTTTTTTAAAGTCAGCAAATAGCCCTTGCATGGAAAATAAGGTTGCTCTGATGTCTGCATTTGCCTCTGGTGCGGGCGTGATTATGGTTTTGCGTAGTTGTTTCACTCGTGCTGGAGTCTTTGCACCGGCAGCCATTTGCGCGTATGAAGTTGTTGTACGACCTTTTTCATTCTCTTTTCATCATCAACTTGTTTTTTTCTAAGTTCCAATTTTGATTTTATCTGTTGGAATTTAGGACAACCTCTAAAGCTAGCAGTGTGGCCTGTATTCTTACATAGTAAGCACGATAACTTCTTCATATCCGGGAATAGTTCTTTACCCAAAGGGCATTCCCCAATATTATGATTATTTAGACACTTTACGCACCTGAACTGGAAATTGCAGTTCGGTGCAACATACCCAAACCGTTGAAAGCGCATCCACTGCATGACACGATCTGATTTTCCTATTTTCTCCCAACTTATAGTTTGGTGAAGGAGAATTTTAATGTGTCGAAGGCCGTCAACTTTACTGTTGGGGCTTAGCGATACAATGAAAAAAAGTAATTGGCGATTTTGATTTCGCTATTGTTGACATATTCAAAAATTACATTCTCCCTGTGCTTTAACGTTATTATTATTATTTATTGGCCTGTAGGAATCCGGAAGTACATGACCTCACCGACTCGATTCCGCCTTCGTTCCCTGTTCTGTGTACTCTCCTTCCACGCTTGACCATCTAATCCGATCTCCTCAAGGTGCTCTAACATAGTGAACTTAATTCTACACAACAAAGAAAATAACATTAATAACGGACAACAAGAACGGTTCGGTGTGATGAGGTTTCGTGATTCGAATACCATTAACTAGTTGAAGCAAATTACTCGTTAGTGAAACGGGAGGTGAAAAGGAAAAGGGAAGGATAGGCCGTAAGTTAGGATGTCAGTAAGAGTGCGGGTTGTAAGAGTGCGGTTTGTAAGAGTGCACGCAGTGAGCGGGATGTAGTCAGGAGGAAAAAGACGACCTTTAAGAGCGCGAGAGGTGAGATTGAAGTCAAACAAGGCGGTGTAAGAGTTTGCCCACCGCAGCATTCGCGAAATGGGTTCATTAGAGCCGTAAGAAGTGTGATAGGCGGGCAAATAGAAGAGACGAGGGTTTCGTAGGTTCCGGAGGTTTGTGTGAAATGTGATGGAGGGGAGCAAGCTTGGGCACTTGATTGAACTTGAAAAAAGACGGTGGATGAAGAGGATGTTGGCATGAATTCTGGACTCTTCAAGTGTCTTGGGGTTAATAAGATGGACACGGCTTGTGTATGGTTTTAGAACCCGAGCATTTTCCCAATTCAATCCTCGGGGGGCAAAACGCGAAAAACGACCCTGCACGTTTTCGATCCTGCGAATATGGAACGAGTAGTAAGGAGACCAGGTCTGACTAGCATATTCGAGAATGGGGTGGACGAAGGCTATGTTGAGCGATCGGGAAACATAGGGATTAGAGAATTCTTTCGACCAGCGTTTCACAAAGCCAAGGACAGAGTTGGCCTTGAAGATAATGTCATCAATATGTGGGATGAAGTTAAGCTCCCTATCACACAAGATGCCAAGGTCGCGAATCGATGGTATTGGTGACATCTGAGTAGGAAATAGAAACGTCACGGGGAAGGGGCGCGTTTGTGGGAGAAGGTGATTGAGTGACATTTGCAATATTAAGTTCGAGGCAATTGTTTTGGCACCGTGTTGAAAAGCTGTTAAGGTATATATGGAGAAATGTGGAGTCGAAAGGAGAGTGGATCGCCTTGAAGAGTTTAGTGTCGCCGCGTAGAGAGAGAGAGAGAGATGGAGTAGTGCTTGATACTGCAGTCAACGTCGGTAATAGAAAGAATAAATAGGGGGGGAGAACCCCTGACAAGGAGAGAAAAGCAGTGGAAAGGGCGGATCTAAATCTGACACGCTAAGTTCGATCGATAAGATAAGATAGGAAGAAATCCATTTAATCAGTAGGGATTAATTCGAAACCAAGGGCGGATAGCTTAAAGAGGATAAGATTATGGGAGATTTTGTCGCTGAAATCGGTTATGATTAGATCGACTTCGCTGCCATTCTCAAGATGAGAACTGAATTATATTGGTGGTGGTCGACCTACCCATAAGAAAACCATGGTGGTTGGGTGATATAAAGGGTTTGCAGCGGAAAGATAACTCGTTGTAAAGAACGTGTGGCGTCTCTAACAGACACACGCACAATACACCAGCAAAATAGTGAAGAACACCGAACGAAAATCGAATAAGAAAATACATCAGAGCCGTATATCACAGCGATAACAAAACAATTCACATCAGTGGAATATACTTGAGTTTAAAAAACGAATTCTAAGCACGGCCAGTAGCCTGATGTGTTACGCATTGGTTCAATTTTTGGTGATTCTAACTGTCACAGCGTCAGTTCGGATCACACGTTCTTCACTATCAATCCCAAACGCTATAATTGGTGACTCACCGGCGTGATCTGTACACACAGCACATACTTTCCCGTAGTAAACAGAACTCCACACGCGATCATGACTTCCGCATAGAGCACAGGCACACTCGCCCGCTCCGACGTTCTCTCGTTCGCTCCGTTGTTCGCAAACGAAGGTGATCGTAACGAAGTTACTGAGGAGGGAGTAGTGTGGCGTCTCTAACAGATACACACACAATACACAAGTAAATAGTGAAGAACACCGAACGAAAATCGAATAAGAAAATACATCAGAGCCGTATATCACAGCGATAACAAAACAATTCACATCAGTGGATTATACTTGAGTTTAAAAATCGAATTCTAAGCACGGCCAGTAGCCTGATGTGTTACGCATTGGTTCAATTTTTGGTGATTCTAACTGTCATATCGTCACTTCGGATCACACGTTCTTCACTATCAATCCCAAACGCTATAAATGCCTTCGAACAGTTTTGGAATATGTGACAGTCTGGGGATGGGCCGGTAGTTACTAATATCGTTTTTAGGTCCCTTTTTATGTATTGGGGTGACAAAAGAAGATTTCCAAATACTTGATAAAACACGTTGTGTGAGGGATAGGTTGAAAATCTTTGAGAGCGGGAGAGAAAGAGAAGATGGGCATTTCTTTAAGAGGATGACAGCGAGTCGACCACGGCAAGGACTGAACTCGTCTTTAAGTAAGTTTAATTTTACGCCGATTAGATGATTTTTTTTATTACACTTCTCCCGGGAGAGGCGAACTTATAGCACCGGGTCGGCAACCCGAGATGCCACCACATAACTGTTGTAGTTCTTTTTGAACAGTTTCAGGTTGTATCGCTCTGGAAACATTCGCTCCGGGACGAAATTCCATACCTTTCCGGCTCTGTAACAGGACGAGTACTGTCGCAGAGATGTTCGCTTCGTCGGGAGACGAACCGCAAATTGGTGCGATCCGTGGGATTGCTTCGTCGAGCGCATATAAACCGAATTGTACGGAACAATATTACGAATCTCAGAAAAACAGTACCCGTGATAGTATCTGTAAAACGGACAGAGGTCGGCTACGCGCATTCGAGATGATAAAAACTGTAGTCCCGATGTCAGTGCCGTATTTCCGATCAGACGGATCGCTCGTCTCTGTATGCTCTCAAGTATGGTGAGGATATGTTTAGGAGTACAACTCCAAATTTGAGAGCAATATTTAAACGCCGGTCTAATTAGGGTTTTGTATAAAAGAAAAAGTTGGGCCGGAGTTAACAATTTCTTGGCTCTAGAAATATAACTCAGTTTTCCAGAGGCGAACCGGGCGATGTTTAAGACCTGTTTATGCTATACATACATCCCCACAGACTGTGACGCCGAGCAATTTCATGCTTTCCCCAGATTCGAGAGTCTGGTCATCGTATCCTGTGGAACCGATGATATCGTTTTCTTTCTGAATGTTGTGTATTGTGTCTTCGTTGACGAGATTGGCCTTTCCTCACTGCCTGACTTTATCCAGATCCCAATTTAGAGAGTCGATCTGGCTACATCTCAGATGATGCAACGTTGATGCACTAATCAGCCGATCACTCGAAAAAAGAGGAAACAAGCATACTATCATCAACAAAATTGAAGACTCGGTTAGCCGTTGACTCCAAGACATCATTTATGTAAAGAAAAACCAATTTTGGAGCCTAAATAGAACCCTGGTGCACCCCGGAATTAACAGGAGACAGATCCGAAGACTCGCCGTCAACAAACCGAATCGAAAGATGTTCGAGGAAGCTCTTCGTCGCAAAGCTGTGGCAAAGTCCGTATGAACCAAGTTTGCTCAGCAATGCTCCGTACCAGGCGCGGTCAAAAGCCTTGGAGATACCCAATGCGACCCCGCCCTTGATTCACCATGTCGCTCAATCGCAGATGTCCGTATATCGGTTATAAGGGTCGAAAGGTCTCCGGTGTACCGCCTGCCACGAAATCCGTATTGACGATCATTCAGAAGTTCGTTGAACTTAATTATTTGGCATTGATGACCTTTTCCATCAGCTTAGATAACATAGACAGTAATGCTATTGGCCGGTAATTTTGTCGGTGACACTTTTTCTCCTCTTTGGGATTGGCTGAAGTCGAGCCACCTTCCAAAAGGTAGGAAATATCCTCCGTGCATAAGATAAGCGGAAGAGTCTGCCAAGATCCGGCGACAGTTCTGGAGGACACTTCCTAAGCACTATTGCTGGTATTCTGTTTGGGTCTGTTGCCTTCCCATAGTCCAGCCCATGCAGAATACGTTGAATGTTACGCCGGCAGAACCTCACATCACACATCGAAAGCCTTACCAGTGCGTTGACAGATGGCTCCAAAAGACCGGCATCGAGGTTTGAATTCGCGGAAAACAAATTCGTGAACATATTAGCTTTATCTTTAGACGCTGAATAAGTTGAGAGATGAAGGGGCCAATGGAGAATTCGGGTAGTTCTTTGGAGTAAGACGGACTAGCCACGAAAGAGTTGTCCATGATGGAATTTTTAAAGAAAGAAGCGAAAAGATTCGAAATAGTTTGGCGGTCGGTTGATGTAATATTGTCATAGGAAAGCGAGTTGGGATAGGCGTCAGATTTACGTTTGTAGTTAATAAAGTAGAAAAAAGATTTGGGATCATTTATCAAGATGTTTTGTATTTTTGTGAGATAGTTGTAGTAGAGGGAGTTATAAAGCTTGGTGAATTTATAAAAGGAACTGCGGTAGGTGTAGTAGTCTAGAGAGAAACGCGTTCTTAACAAAATGTTCCACAGATTATTCCCCTTGAAGAAGTGGATTTTGCCTTCAGGCGTTGATTTAATTAATTTAAGATTTAATTGTTAATAATAGGTGATGCTAACAGGAAGCAGAAGAAATAAATACTGAATTAGCATAACGGTTGAACTCATTGAGCTATATATAATTGTTGCGGATTCACTGGATGCAACCAGCGAATTCGCAAGTAAATGCGACCATCGCCACCATTCAACAACAGTCAGCAAACAGTTGTCATGACAACGTTTAAACAACTGAATTGCTGGCTGTCAATCAACTTCTTTCAATTTAACTCTTCTTCGTAAAACATTTAGTCAAAACAGTTCATTCCTTTGGTTATCTATTTAAATCACATACATCGGTGCAATAAAGGTAACAATTAATCACACAGAAACCAACACGTTTCATTGAGGAAATCTGGAAGAGACTTATTTCTGCAGGAATAGGGACGAACGAGCTGCAGATAATTTAAGTCACGTAAGTTGAGTAAGTTAAATTCAACTTGTACAAAGCTTTCCCCACTTCGGAATTGAGAAGATAAATTTATAAAACAAATCATTGGAAGATTCAAAGACTATAATTTATACGGAAACCGAATTGAATAATCGCATTCAAAAACCAACTCAGATTAACCGCGAGTTTTATAGAGACAACGGAAAACACACCATTTGTCACGAAGTGCTGCTATCATCTCAGCCGTCGTTCCACCGTAGGAACTTTCGAACATTATAGTCGATCAAACAACAGCCGTGCAGACTGACGCAAAGTTCGTGGCACTGCAAAGGATCCAGCTGTGGATCAGACGCAACCGCTGTACATTAACGCCACAAAATCAGTAACGCAACAATGAGTTGCCCACATGGTAGCTGGCATACTGCCACCAGGTTCGTGGCGCAGTAACCAAAGCTGTCCCAATTACAACTACATATCGCTGCCCAGTCGCAGCCCCAAGGTCCAGCCTAAGGACCGTCCGCCGTCATCCGCGGCCTATTAGCGGATTCGGTCTGTGGATCCAATCCGCTGCTGCCAGCTCGCAGCATATAGAAGGCAGCGGGACATAAACATGCAGACGCGAAGACCCACCGTTATCAAGTTCGTGAGAACAATCACGTCAACGCCCAGAGAGCGCCCCAATGTCAGAGAAGTCGAGAATGACAAAGTCTACATTGGCGGAACAGCTCATCAGCGCCCAGTTCGCCTCTCAGAAGCGGATGTCCTGTGCTTTCCTCTACCTCGAGAAGAGAGGGCCACCAACGTTATTCACGGTGGACATACGCCAGCACAACCTCCAGATCACCTGGGAGGACATCCGAAAAAACCATGAAGATATAAAACTTCTGGGCACTCCAGAGATGACCAGCGGACACCACTACTTCGTGAACGGATTCATCGGTCAGGCCGAAGAGATATATCTGGACGAGGCCACAGAGTTTGTTGAGGCAAGGCACGCCCTCACATCCGACCGTCCGATTGCATCCAAGACTGCGACGGATACTGTAGCGATTCTACGAACCATACAACTCACTACAGGTTGAGGTATCCTTTCCGCCAAGGAACTTTACTCGCCTTTTTCAGCACACGTGCCCGCAGACACGTATCCCAATAGACAGTAACCATACCTGAAACAAAAGGTTATAGGACATGCAACGACGTTGAACCCGATATCAGAAAGCAAGGAACTAAACGTTCAAAAGCTCCCAATATCGAGTTCAACGCATCCATACGTTGTATTCAACCCAATTCCAAAAGGCAGGAAAGCATCGCATCTAAGCAAATGCGCCATGCAGGAAAGCGTCGCATGTAAATCACTCACCCATCCTAAGCATCAACGCGATGTTTCCCATAAAAGACCATTGTCGGTAAATAAACCGAACAACGGATGCCTATTCTGGTAGCTAATGGAAATTAACACCTAAATCCCTGGCATGATGCTAACGCTAAAGGCACACTTGTGCAAACAAGGCATATCGTTGCGCTGCCGATTAGCAGTCATGCCGCCATAAACTCTTAACACTACCCGCGATAGATGCTTATGAGTTGGAAATGCAAACAAAGCATTACTAATCCCATAGTCCTTTGTATCCGTTTGAATAGCATGAGAGCCCTCGTTTCTCAGGCCAGATGGGAAAAACAAACAATGCATAGAAAAAGATCGGAGATTAAGCGGCGGCACACCGATCATAAGACAAAGGAATGTGATGTTATTTAGTGGTAATATAGTTTGTAAGGTAATTGGGATATGATACGGGCCTTGCAATTTTGCAACAGTTTGTGATGTTTATTATAGTAATATCGTAGCAGTATGCCAGTTGGTGGTGTACTACTGGTTTCCATGCAATGATCAGTTTGTTTGATGTTTATTGACCAACTCAACAGTATTCTCCTGCCACAGTCCGCAGCCGCAGGTTGTCCGTTTTGTCACACGTATACTATATTCTCTGTACCACTCCTGCGATACTCTGGTATTCCTAAAGTGGCACACCCGTCGTGCCACAAGAGCTTCCTAAGTGTCGGTGACCAGTTTTCCTGTGGAGAGCTATTAGATGATTATCAGTTTTGTTACCTGCTGATCAAACACGTAAATGGCTTGTAAATATTGGCCATCCAAGTAACTAGCTCCGGGAGTTTCGGTTACGCCAACGGTTCTCCCAGGGGCGGTTAACTATCTGTTCCTCCTAACGTCCCGTTGTTGAGCCACGATTTATCGGCTCCAGGTTCCAACTTTTGTGATAGGATAATTAAAACATGTTTCGGAGTATTACAGGGCACAATCATAAGTTTTATTTGTATAGTTAGTTCATCTTGCAAATACACATACTGTTCTTTTATAGTACTGCCTTTAAATTCCGTTCTTCTTTCACTTGTCGTACGGGTGTTTTAACATAGATTTTAGTTGTTTCTTTATTCCAGTTTTATTGTTCATTTAACGTACTGTTTATCTCTAATCTTAAATTCCGCTCGGTTTCATGGTTAACATACGGTTATTTGTACTTGATCTCCATCGGTGTCTCCTTTTCCCTCCGAACACCGAACAATTAAAACAATTCAAAGGATATAACTGATAACAATCAATAATTACAGATTAGTTACTATATGTTTTAAAAAAAAAAACCGAAAACACTTTTGTTTGTTACTGCGGCAACATTTCTATTCTTCCCTCCTCGATTCTTTTTTCTTATTTTTCTTTTTCACATCTACACTCGCTGAATGCCTCTCCGCGTCTGTCTTCCCAGCTTTTCGAAAATTCAACCCCGACGGTGTTCGACTTCGAAACTAGCCGAAGTCAACATCGCCGACAAAGGAACTAGGTTTGTACGCCCTCATTATCTATTTCAACCATCATCATCATCATCGGCACTACAACCGGGAACTGGTCTTGGCCTTATTTAGCAAGTCCTGAGGCTTGTTAAATTTTCCATAATGATTTATTTTGTCTGGGCAAGGTCATTAGTCTTGCGCCAGGGGCTCCCCGACGGGGAATCGAACCCCGGTCTCCCGGGTGACAGGCGGGTATACTAACCACTATACTATCGAGGAGCCCATAACTCAGCCATATTTAATGTTTTTATTTTTAATATATTAAACTCCCATATGGCCGAGCGTAAGCCAAAACAAAGGCGATGGGGAAGTTACTTATGTAACAGGAACAAGATTCCGATAACCAAGTCGGAAAAGGTAATGATAATGATGATTACGATGAAAAACCTTCCTTTACAGATACGATGGAAAATTCTGTTTCACAGGTACGTTGGGGGAATTTCCCTTAAGGATGGGGAAAAAACAAAAAAAAAAGAAAATGGGGGGCGAGAGGGCCGACTTTAGCAAGACAAGGACAGATGTGTCCTTCATCTTGTCTCTGACTTCTGGTCATCTTGCGATAACCAGAATCACCCACATCCGTGAGGATGTTGGGCTCGGTCTCGCGATATCTGAAAAAAAAGGGGGGGTATCCAAGGATAGTGTGGACAGTGTTAGTCCGGGTGTTCTCTAACTACTTTTATAGAGGGATGGTGGGTAAGAAATCGTACAAGACCGGTAAACGCAGATCACGTCTTTGGCGTCTGATAATCTGCGCTTTGGTCTTTGTGTATGTTTGTGTTTGTGCCCTTACGGATGGGGAATGGGATCTTGAGTTAATCAGTCTTTATCGCATAGTCGAACCATAGAGAACCTCGACGCGGAGGTCTCCACACAGCGTATTAAATCGAAAAAAGAAACCGCCCGACCCGAAGTCTCTTCACTTTTAAAATACGCCAGTTTGCCGAGTGCATTCGCGGAACTGTCATCTAAGGCAAACGAAATAAACGTAGACATTCGACGTTCAACGTACCGCAATTCAACGCGCGCAGAACTGTGATCCTCGCGACGGACGTCGGGATTGTATTTATCGGGTTAATTAAAAGAGAACCAGCGAAACTTGTAACGCGATAGCAAATTATGTGCATGTCGTTCAACAAAAAAAAAGGAACAATAAATGATCAAAATAAATAACCACAACTCCGTGTTTCATTTGTGTCAATTTCTCGGTGTTGTAATTGAATCCGCTCCGGTGTTGTATTGTGTTGTCGTGAACTGTGTTCGGCGGAACACTCCAGTAGTGACTTCACAAAAATCCCCTAAAATATCGTTCTTCAACCAAGAAGTCGTTTGCCGCCAATTATGTCGCAACCACCTTGACGGTCGGGAACTCCATCAATACCTGGCATGCGTATGTCATCTTAAGGACCAAAATGTTTGCGGTCGAGCAAGCGTCGAACGCAACTTCCACGAACAATAAAGAATGCTGTGGGCAGGGTTGATGACGCTGTCCACCAACACGGGGAAATGTTTGGCCAAAGCAATGGCGTCAGCAACAATAATACAGTAGGCAACCCAACAATACACAATAGAAAAAAAAACAACGACCGAAATGTTAACTGCCTCGGTATCGTCAGAAACTGAAGATCGACCAGAAAACGATCAAAAAATCATTTGCATAGAGCTGGTTACAAAAAGGAGCTTGATGTTTGTATATCTTATCCCTTAATGAAAAAGATTCGATGGACCAAATTTCCATCTACGAATTGCTGTGAAACGAAATCAAACCATTTCTGAAATATGTGATAACATGCGGTGAAAAATAGGTGATGATGCACGAAAACAGCTTTGATTGGGAAAAATGAAATTCCTCAAACGGTGGAAACGACGATATAGGCTACAAGGAAGGTACAAGAGTATCATCCATTATGAACTGCTACCATCTGACTAAATAATTATTTCGAAACTTAATTGAGGGCAATTTATGCGATTGAAACGCTAAATTTAAAAAGGTGAGGGTGAAATTGGGTTAGCACGGGTATTGCATTTTACATGAATACGTTACACCACATATATCTTCGATGAGTCGGCAAAATTTGGGAGACCTTGGTCGGGAAAATCGGATGTGTCGACAGAACACAGTTCTGATAGTGTACCGTCAGATTTTCACTTACGCGGACTTCTACATACTCTCTTGTTGGGGTAAAATTGACCTCAAAAGAGGACTATGCAAAACACCTGCGCTAGTTATTCAAAGATGGTTTTATACAATATACAAACACGTATGTGTCTGGATGTGCATATATATATTTGTCAAACATTTAAAACAGATAACTTTATTATACTGGAATTATCAAATTGTCTCGACAAGGCAGATTCGTTGATTCAGGTTGTCGGATTTCGTTTAACACTTCAATCGTACGCGCTTCACCATGAAAGATTTCGATCGTTAGTTCGATACTCAGTAAATTTGTTTTATTCACAATGCTTTCAACGAAACACACGAAACGAAAGCACACTTGCTTATTTCTGTTTAAATTGTATCTAGTTTTATTTAATTACCATAACACCGCGGAAAGGCACATGAGTACCGACGGGATCTAGGTGTTTGGTCTTTAAAACCAAGCAAGCGGATTAAAACTAAAACGTAATCTAACTTCCTATAGGTGATTCTACCACAGAGTTAATGTATAAATGAAAAACAAACTATTGAAATATGCACATTTACCTTTTGCCGCTGTATCAAGTCAAATCGAGTTTTTTATTATTTATAAGGAATGTTTTCGATAGAAGTTTTAAGTGCAAATCTCGCAATTTGCTGTGAGCCCTCGTCTGTCGTCACCTAAAACATGTTTACATTGTTTATTTCCCGTATATGTAGTTAATTCACATTATAATTTTTATAGGATCCCCATAACTACCAAGAATCACAAAACACAATAGAGATAAATACAAATATTAATAATGTAGGTTTACATAAAGGCATACCCCAACCGATAACCTTGACATGTTACATTCATACATTTAAGGAGAAAAAAAAAACAGCACAGATAAATAGGGGAATAAGTGATTCAAAACACAAAATAAACATCGCATCAATCACGAGAGTAAATTGCGAAGCACTTCACAAACTAATGATGACGATTACTCAGCAGACAGTATCACTAAGTATCAGTTTTTTCCGAACTGCTCTAATCGTGTTTAAAGTTCAATCAAACATATTCAAATCGTTTCAATTTAAATACCAAATCGATCAAAGTTTAATACAAACAGTTGAGAGTTCACTAATTAATAATCAACGACTGTGGAACGTTTTAAAAAAAATGAATATACAATTCCTTACACTGAAAACGCCTTCAGCTCTCTAAAGTTGTGAGCTCTGCACCCTTCGGTGGCTCTAGATACAATACTTGCGAGTATACTTGGATTTGAATAGAAAACGTTTTATCGGCAGATATTGCGTGCGTCTAAAATGTGCGACAGTGCCGATTCCTTGGTGGTTCGTTTTTTTATGTGACATCTTCTAAATAAAATAAGTTTGGATTATATCGAGACTGCAAAGGTTCGTTCCGAATGTACATCGTGGTGGTGGACTCTTCATCAAACGTTGTATCAAATCTCGAATCAAAACTTCGCTACATTACATGTGAATATTAACAATGTTGTAACGGTGCACATTTTCAGGGTTTCAGGTTAATAAAACGCTCACGTTTCGCCCGTTGATTTGTCTAGTTTTAAGTCAGCTTTTACAGAGTGCGCGTTTTTATTGTGGAATTTGTTGGCAGCTGCCTTCAAATGCGTTTCCAGGGTCTTATGGTGGAATATTAACAGGAGCGACAATGGGCTTATTTGGTAATCATTTAAAGTGAGTCGAGGATCGGCTTTGGCGGGTAGACGGAATATGGAACGCGTAGCTTCTATTTATTACAATATTACCATACTCTAATCAGCTCCGAAATAAATCAATGGGACAACGATAAAGGAACGAATTTAAAAAAAAACGGTTTTTTTTTTTAATTTTTGGCAGTAACTTATCAGCAGATTGCTTTCGTAAATGTTCTGCGAAAAGTCGGGACATGCACCTCATTTTTGAGGGCATTCCAACGTCCGTGTTCTTAAGATGGAAAGACGAAGGCTAGGAATGGAAAAATTGAGACGCATGAAAGTTCTTGTACGCCGAAAGGCATATGAAATTATGATAATGTGTAATTTAGAGTGCTTGCGAAGAGCCAGTAAGTTAATGTAAGAATGTTATTTGTAAAATAGTTGTTAACATTTAGTCTTAAGTGAAATATGTAATTGAATTGTTGAATAAATGTGGATATACAACAAAAACAAAACGCATGAAAGTTCGTTCATACAATAGCTTCATGCTTACAATATGGGATATGTCTAAATGGCTTCTTATTTGAATAAATTAGATGTTTTAACGACAACGCGCCCTAAAAGGAAAGTTTTGGAGTTTGAAGGGAAGATGGACATCAAAACGATTCTTCTGACTACAAGTGAACAGACCATTAGGTTCGAGTAATGTTTCTGAAAAAGCGTCTTAAATACATTCATACATACTTGTTCCTGTTTGTACCAAAATAACTTTTAATGTCTAAGCTAAAACATGAAGGTATTCCTGCATATGTCAATTCACCAATATTGAATTGAATTCATCATCATCATCATCATCGGCACTACAACCGGAATCCGGTCTTGGCCTTATTTAGCAAATCTCTCCACCGGTCTCGATTTCGAGCCGATGTCATCCAGTTTAGCACTCCCAGGTTCTGGGCGTCCTGGTCTACACCATCTCTCCATCGCAGACAAGGTCGGCCGCGCTGTCTCCTTCCATACATCCTGCCACAAAGGTCTTTCCGGGCAGGCTCCTCTTCGCTCATTCGAGCTAGGTGTCCCGGCCACCGGAGTCTACCGAGCTTGATTTTTCTTAAAATATTAGCTTCAAGGTAGATTGCGTACAACTCATGATTGTAGCGTCTCCGGAATCGTCTTCCCTCACATACGGGGCAAAAATTCTCCTTAAGACCTTTCTCTCGAACGCGGCCAAGAGTTCAAAGTGCCTTTTATTAAGCACCCAGGTCTCGGATCCATACATGAGTACTGGTAAGACCATGGTCTTGTACAGTAGTAGCTTTGATGTTCTGGATGAATTTCGGTATTTAAAGAGCCTTGATAGACCATAGTAGGCTTTGTTGGATTTAATCAGCCGTTCGCGTATTTCTTCTTCCATATTGTTATCGGCTGATACTATTGACCCAAGGTAGTTAAAGGATTGCACTACTTCAAATTCGTGCTCCACTACCCTGATAGTTTGACCAACGTTAGGTCTTCTCTTCGCAGAAGTTGCCACCATCTACTTAGTTTTTCCCTCATTAATGTGCAGTCCCAGTTTTTGTACCTATAGCGTTTGAAATAATAGTGAAGAAGATCGTGTGATTCGAACTGACGCTATGACAGCTCGAATCACGAAAAAAATTTGAACTAAGCGTTACACACCAGGCTACTGACCGAGTTTTGAATTTGATTTCCAAACTCGACTACATTCCACTGGTATGAATTATTTTTATTTTATCGCTTGGTATACGGTTCTGATGTATTTTTCTTATTCGATTTTTTTCGTTCGGTGTTCTTCACTATTTTTGCTTGTGAATTGTGTGTATCTGTTAGAATCGATACACACTCCCGCCGCAGTAACTTCGTTACGATCAGATTCGTATGCGGACGACGGACGAACGAGAGAGAAACGAGAAAACGTCGGAGGCTGGGCTCTATGCGGAAGTCGTGACCGTGTGTGAAGTTCTGCTTTACTATGGGAAGTGGATGCTGCGTGTTCAGATCACGTCGGGGTCACCAATTATAGCGTTTGAAATAATAGTGAAGAAGATCGTGTGATTCGAACTGACGCTATGACAGCTCGAATCACGAAAAAAATTTGAACTAAGCGTTACACACCAGGCTACTGACCGAGTTTTGAATTTGATTTCCAAACTCGACTACATTCCACTGGTATGAATTATTTTTATTTTATCGCTTGGTATACGGTTCTGATGTATTTTTCTTATTCGATTTTTTTCGTTCGGTGTTCTTCACTATTTCTCCAGTGAATCGTGTGTATCTGTTAGAATCGCTACACACTCCGGTACAGGTAACCTCTCGACGGCGTAAGCGGTCCCACAATGTCGATGTGAACATGGGCAAATCGTGCCTCGGGGAGCTTAAACTGTCCTGGGTGGAGCACATTGTGTCGATCGACTTTGCAACGCTGACATTGCAAACAAGTTCGTGCCCATTTTGTTATGTCTTTGGCCATATGTGGCCAGACAAATTTGCGTCGGACTGCGGCAATGGTTGCGCGTCCGCTTGGGTGGGCTGGGTTGTGGAATGTTTCATACACATTCCTTCGCAGATTTTCTGGGATGTAGGGTCGAGCTGTCCCTGTCGAAACATCGCACCAGACTTCATCGTTTGAGTCGTTGAAAGGGAGTTTACGCAAAACTAGTGCTGTCTCCGCTTTCAGTAGTGACTCGAGTTGATGGTCATCTTCTTGTGCTTGTGCCAAGTCGGCACCATCGATTTGCGCACGGAGTTTAATTGCATCTATACGCGAAAAAGCGTCTGCAATTACGTTGTCTGCACCTGGAACATATTCGATTCGGGTGCTAAATTGCCCGATGAAATCCAGGTGCCGTTCCTGTCGTGGAGTTGAACTTTCCGCTTTCTTTCGGAAAGCGTACACCAGTGGTTTGTGATCAGTTTTGATCGTCAACTGGCGTCCTTCGACCATGTGCCGGAAGTACTTTACTGCGGAGTAAATCGCTAGTAACTCCCTGTCGTAGGCACTGTATCGTCGCTGGGTCGGGTTCAATTTTTTTGAGAAGAAGCCCAGCGGTTCCCATTTACCATCGCACTCTTGTTCGAGTACGGCCCCAATTGCAGTGTCGGAAGCGTCACACTGTATGGACAATGGGGCTCCTTCGATGGGATGTCGAAGTAAAGTTGCATTCGCCAGCTGCTCTTTCGATAAGCGAAAAGCTTGGTCAGCTGACTCGGTCCATTGAATCGGTCATTTGTCGTTTCGTTTGGCTCCTACTAGGTATTCGTTCAGAGGAGCCTGGACCTGTGCGGCGTTTCGAAGCGTTGGGCGATAAAAGTTTAACATGCCCAGATAACGCCTAAGTTCTCGCACATTCTTGGGGCGAGGAAACTGCATTAGTGCTTCCACCCTGTCTTGTAATGGGCGGACGCCTTGGCCATTTATACAATAGCCAAGGTACTTGACTTCCGATTCTCCGAAGTGGCACTTGTCTGGATTGATTACCAGGCCGAAATCTCGGAGGCGCTCGAACACTTGCTTCAAATGGGAGCGATGTTCGGTCATGTTTTTCGATGCTATGAGTATATCGTCGATATACGCATAGCAGAAGTCAAGTCCGCGGAGAGCTGAGTCTATGTAGCGCTGGAACGTTTGCGCTGCATTTCGGAGACCGAATGTCATCACCTTGAACTCGAATAGTCCAAAAGGTGTGGTTACCGCGGTTTTCGGTATATCTTCGGGAGCCACCGGAATTTGGTGGTACGCCCTCGTGAGGTCGAGGGTCGAGAAAACTTCGCACCCCTGCAGCTTATAAGAAAAGTCGTGCAGGTTTGCTATCGGATATCGGTCGGGTGTCGTTACTGCGTTCAGCATTCGATAATCGCCACATGGGCGCCACTCGCCGTTACTCTTTTTGACGAGATGAAGTGGGCTCGCCCATGGGCTGTCGGACGGCTGGCAGATTCCTAAGTCGAGCATATACTCGAATTCTGCACGAGCCTCGCGCAATTTTTCGGGAGCCAATCGACGCGGGCGTTGGCTCACTGGGGGGCCGCGCGTTTCAATGTGATGAAAAACGCCGGCTTTTGCGCGTCGGGGATTGCTAAGCGGAACTGTTATCCGTTTGCGACAGTGCACGTTAACGTCAATGCCTCTCCCGCCTTTGCGTTTACTGGCTGAGAGAGAGACGTTAACGGGTCCATCAGTCTGTTG
This sequence comes from Microdon myrmicae, assembly GCA_963931805.1. Lineage (NCBI taxonomy): Eukaryota > Metazoa > Arthropoda > Insecta > Diptera > Syrphidae > Microdon > Microdon myrmicae. The sequence continues at coordinate 164,075,941 of OZ007496.1, read as the reverse complement.
CTGGCTACGTCCACTACTAGTTTGTAGTGTCGCAGCAGGTCCGAACCTATTAGAGGTTCGGTCACATCGGCCACTACGAAGTACCATCGAATTGGTCGACGTAGGCCTATTTTTAAAGTTATTAATTTTCGTCCGTAGGTTTTAATTGGAGTATTGTTCGCGGCGAACAATCTCAATTTACCCGGCAACCGATTTGCAGGTGCGTATGAGCGCGGAAGAACTGAAATATCCGCACCTGTGTCAATAATGAAGTCCATATTTAACTTCGAATCGTATATTGACAAGCGACTTAATTGGGGGTTGCCGGCCGTTTGCGCTTTTTCTACGGTCGGCAGTTCTAGTTTAAAGAACTAGACTGAATTGCTGGCACATGTGACCAGTTGCAGGGTTGCCTGCACTTCCTGGCTTGTGCCCCGAAACGATGGTGAAAGTAACACCTGTCCAAGGTGTTTTCGTTGGCTGGCGTGCGCGATCTGTCACGCCCGCGTCTAAAGTTTTCGCGCGACCTGTTTCGTCGCCGTGATCTGTCACGGCCAGGCCATGAATTGTTCCCCACGCTGAGGTTATTCAGTTGCGCTTGCAACTGCTGGACCTGCCTGCCTAAGCGTTCTATCTCATTGCTCGTCTGTGTTGCATGAGTGCACGTTACCGTGGAGGTTCGTGGTTGGGGCAGGGGTGGATTTTGCGCGGGGTTCGTTGCCCGAAGGAATTGGAGATCCGTTCGGGATCTGTCCGTGGCCATTACTGCCTCGGCGTGTCGCGCTAGCTCATCGAGACCAGATTCAGCTAAAGGCGCGACGATTGCCTGAACGTATTCTGGCAAAGACTCTCTAAATATAGCCGTTAAGGCTGTCTCGGACATGTCCGTGCCGGCCAGCGCACGGAAATAGGCGGCGCACTGGGATGGTCGCATCCCAGAGGTGTCGGTCGACCGTAATAAACGTCGCAAGCGATTTTGCGGCGTTTCGCTATAGGCGTTAGTCACCATCTCTTTAAACGCCGTGTACGGTTGCGGAGATGGGGTTTTTATTAAGCATTTCGCATATGGAAGCAATTTTGGGTCTTGTACCCGTGTTACCACGAGGAATTTCACTTCCTCGTCGGTGATTCCTTCCACTCTGAAAACTCTTTCGGCGTAACCGAACCAGTAGTCTGGGTCGTCGGACGTGAAGTCCGGTAATATTGCGTTACGCAGTTGTGGGCGGTGGTCCGCCTGGAATGGAATGTCGGCTTCTTGACGGAGGGCAGGAGCCTGTGATGTCGTTGGCGAAGGTCGGGCGTCGTTTGCCATTTGCGTTTTTTGAACCGCGCTTTTCGACCTGGTGGTTAATGTCGACTTGGGGAGGTCTCGCGTTAATTTTCTCTGTGGGAGAGCGATAATTTTTCCTCTCAACGTTTTCGCTTTTTGAATCGCAGCTTGCGACCTTGTGGTTGGCATCTACTACCGTCGCTCGGTGCGCGGATCGCCTGTTAACGAGAGGTTCTCGTTTACTTTTTTCGAGAAGTTTTTCAATAGAGGAACGCGGCGAAACGACCTGCTGGTTCCAAAGATATGATTTTCAGTGATGGGCCTAACACAAGAGGATAATATCTAATTTCCAACGGCGAATCGAGGATGTGCCTACCAGAAGGATACTTCGGTTAATTCGACGGTGCTAGGAGCAGAAAGGAGAGGAGCTTTCCAGTTCAGAGGAAGACGAGAAGAACGAGGAGATGAGAATAATCGAGGATTTTTCGCGGATTCGCGACTGTTTCTGCGTTGCCTTTATTAACGGGGTTTAATTTTTGCCTGTTTTCGCGGTCGTCACAAGAAAGAAACGTCGAGTGTGTCGTTAGTTCGTGCGTGTGCTTCGTGGCTCTGAAGGAGCTTACAAAATTGTTATTTTGGACACTTTGTATCTGTGCTTCCTTTGGTGCTATTTTTAGTACAATGTCACGGAATTCTCGTTGGTGCGCTACGTTTTACTCTAATTATTTGTATTTATCATTACAAATGAAAAATATATTTAAATTAATTCTTTTCCTCTTAATCTTTACGAGTCTGCTCGATAATCTCGGTAAACAAAATCAATATGAGGTTTTAATATAGGAAAAGTGAAACATTTAATTTTGATTGGCTAGTAACAGATTTAAAAGTATCGACGAGAAACGAGGAGGAGGATAATTTTGAGAGTATAAGGAGCAGAGTGTGCATTTTCGAAGTTAGAAAAGTAAAGTAACGTCGAGTGTTGAACGTACGTGCGGTGTAGTGAAGCGCTTTAAAATCTTCTATTTTGATTTTAATATCAAATATAAAGCAAAACAAAACATTTCTCGGAGTTTCATTTGTGTACTGAACTAAGTTTTCGTGTGTCGCTGTGAACAGTGTTCGGCGGAGCACTCTAACGTAAGTAGCTATTGACATTCCATACTAATAGGCCAACATTCGTCAAAGTCCTATCCGTTAAAATAAACTCCGCCAAATACCGCCTGCTCGATCTGGGTGAAGGATTCCTGTAACGCCGATTCGGTTCTACCGATGATGTCGATGTCATCTGCATAGGCAAGTATCTGGCTGGACTTGATGACAGTAGTCCCTCTTGTTGTAACGCCAGAGTCACGGATTCCTTTCTCCAACGCCAGGTTGAAGAGGAGGCAGACCACACCGTCCCCTTGTCGGATTCCATTATAGATGTTTATTGGTTTGGCAGCAATCCCGCTACTTTTACTTGACTAGTTACGTTGGTCATGGTCAACTTACAAAGTCGTATCAATTTGTTTGGAATGCCAAATTCTCTCATGGCATTATATAGTTCTACCCTGGCTATGCTGTCGTAGGCGGCCTTGAAGTCTATAAACAGATGATATAGTGGCATCTTAAATTCCGGACATTTTTTCATCGCCTGCCTAAGGGTGAATATCTGATCAATTGCTGATTTGCCTGTGATGAAGCCACACTGATATTGACCAATGATGACTTTAGCGTATGGGGATATCCGGTCTTGTAGGATAGTGGAGAGTATCTTAGAGGCGGTACTCAACAATGCTATACCCCTATAGTTGCTGCACAGTGTGATATCTCCTTTATTAGGTATGGGGCAATTATACCGCGACGCCAATCTTCCGGCATCTCCTCTCGCTCCCATACGTGCACCACGATCTCGTGAATTGCGTGATGTAACGTTGTCCCTCCTTGTTTGATCAGCTCAGCTGGTCCAGGGGCTTTATTTGATTTTAGCTGTCTAATGGCTTTTAATGTTTCCTCAATGCTTGGTGGCGGCAGCATTTGGTCTTGGTCTTACATTGGTGGAGCCTCCGATTCTTCTGTGAGCTGAACATTTAGCAATTCATTGAAGTGCACTGCCCATCGCTCCAGAATGCCCTCAGGATCGGTGATCAGATTACCCTCTTTATCCTTGCAGTAAGTGCAGCGTTGTGTGTACCGCGTCATACTGCGGATTATTTGGTAGAACTTCCGCGACTGGTGCGGACCTCGTTCTCTACTTTTCTCTATTTCACAGACAAGGTTTTTTTCCCAGGCACTTTTCTTTTGTCTGTGAGGTCTTTTTTCAGATCTTCTGAGCTGTTTGTATTTCTCCTCGCGTACCCGGGTTCTATGAGACTGCTGCATTGCCCGGTATGCAGCATTCTTACGTTCAGTCGCTAGTTTGCACTCATCATCAAACCAGTCGTTCCGATCTCTACGGCTACTGCCTAAGATGGAGTTGGCAGTACTAATGACAGTATTCTTAAGGCGTGTCCATTTCTCTTCTACGCCCGGCATTCTGACCCCAGGACTTACTCTCCCTCCGTCGAGCTCTTCGAGGGCGAGTCTTAACGAATGACCAAAGGTGTTACTGGTATTCTCATTGCGTAAGGCAGCCGTGTTGATTCGAACCTGATCCGCGGATGCAATACGTCTCCGTAAGGCAATCCGCGCTCGGAAAACTGTACCAACAAGATAGTGATCCGAGTCGACGTTGGCACCTCGGTACATTGGTACCGTCATCAGGCTCGAAGAGTGGCGGCGATCTATCAGCACGTGGTCAATTTGGTTGCGAGTGGCTCCATCAGGTGATACCCACATGGCTTTGTGGATATCTTTACGCGGAAACCTGGTACTCGCAACGACCAAGTTTTTCGATGCTGCCAATTCGATGACTCGTAGTCCATTGTCATTAGAGTTCTCATGCAAACTATGGGAACCTGTGTAGTGCCTGAAAACCGGCTCCCGACCTATTTTTGCATTCAAATCCCCAAGAACGGTTTTCACATCGTATCTTGGGCAGACATTGAGGGCCCGTTCGACGTTCTCATAGTATTCTTCTTTTTCGTCGTCAGGGGACTCCTCTGTAGGTCTGTGGACGTTTATGAGGCTTATGTTCTTAAACTTGCCTCGCACGCGAAGAGTTGAATTCACTTTTTATTAACTAGATAATACGTTTCCCTCGCTTGGTAGAAACCTTGACGTGGTGCGGGGGCTTAAACTACAATGAATCACTTAGGCTATGCTGACGGAAGCATACGCTTCCAGTAGGGCCACCCATGTCAGACAGGCTAGCGAGGAGTAACACACAAAGATCTACCACCCTTAATCCAGGGAGTTACGCGCCACCGTGCCCATTGGATGGTTTGCAGCCAGGGATATACCGGCTGTATTATAACGGCGCCTTTCTAACACCGCGTCGAATCAGAGCGTTAACCAGACCTTACCATATCAAAGAGGGGCCCTGATGTGGCGGACTATTTGAAACCCCAAGACTCGCGGGAACAAAAATGAGTAATCAATATACAAAAAACAATCTCACGAAAAACCCAGTAGGCGTAGGTGTGATGGGCCGACACTACCATAAGGGAACAAACCATCAAGAAAACACCGACTCGGCAAAAAGCAGACTTAGGGAAAAACGGAAAAAACGGGATATACGCGTCAGGACGTGGAATGTTCGAACGTTATATAAACCAGGCGCGATACAGACGGTCGTAGAAAACGCGAAACAATATAAAATGGACATCGTCGCGCTTCAGGAAGTCCGATTCCCACATCAAGTTGTGGGGGTTCTCTATATTATGCTGAGGACCAACCCACAATTGCAACCACAATTTCGCCCGCTGCCCGCGCATAACGCCAACCTCAGCCCCAATCTTGGCTTATGCCACCCACAAAAGGTACCTTTCAAAAGGGCATACACCATGTAGAGGATGCATCACCCGAATTCATTATCTAATGCAGACAATGCATCACAGAATTCAGTTTTTCATGCCATAGGCATCATTTAAAATTCTCTAAAATCTAAAAATCCCGTCATGCATTTACTGCATCGCTATAGGGCGTCTACCAAATTTCCCATAACGAAAACTCGTTAGCTTGTGTGTTGCATAACATTAATTCCTTGAGATGAATTATCAACATGCAACATACACCAGGGAAACCAGTCGGCGCCCCTTATTAACATGGTTACCCTGCCACACACGTGCTCAGCGTATTTCCACGACTTATTCAAAGTCACCCCAAGTTTTGTGCAACTGGCAAACCTTGTTCGAGCATCTCACGCCCAGTAGCCGAGAAATCAATCTTTCAGCATGGGAACATGCACATAAGAATTCTACATAGGCCACCAGCATTGATACGGCGCACAATCATCGTTGTGCGAGTTACCTATTTGCTGACGACCCAAGTCGCCCTATCGATGGGCAAACAATCTGTGCAGTTACAGCCACACTGAAATGATGCCCTTCTTCCCATTTCCTTTTGTTCTGTTTTCGTTTGCCACGACTAGGCAACACGAAATACCATGCACCTTCGACGTGATCAACTCAGAGAGATCCTCTCTGATTGGTCACTGCATGAGAAACTTCACGTTGCTCTCAAAAAGACGAAAACCCACCCTTAAAGGATGGCGGACTCTGCACGGGTCATTTTTCGTCAGTCGTATTTCAACCACCGCATAGCGTGTACCGATCCACGTTATCCCAAGTCGTACTTCAACCATCGCCAAGCGTGTACCGATCGACGTTATCCCAAGTCGAAATTCAGCCACAGCCGAGCGCGTATCGAATCACGTTCTACCAACAGTCGGAACACCCCACGGAGTCGTCCACTTAAGAACAATAAATTTTTACATTTCAAAGAACAATAAATTATGGAGTGATCTCAGAGCCGATCACTCCTTTGTCATACTGTACCTTCTACAAATTCATATCAAAGAACAATACATTAAATAGTGCTCTCAGTGCCAATTAATTATTATTCTATTAAACCCACCATTAGCAAGCAAATAAATACACAATCAATAGACAATAGTCAGAGCGTTTCATTTAGCCTGTTTTGGTTGGTGGGTGGGGCTTTTCAGGCCCCGAAGAGCCACGCATCGCTCGAACCCCACCATTATCAGCAAATACAGCTTATCTGAAAGTTGAATTTTCGACAAGAATACTCAATCTTGCCATGGCATTAACTGCCAACCAACATGAATACCCCATAGGCAGCTTACCTTTTAAGGGCTGTTCCAAGCCCTCTTCGAGCGGTCATCATCATCATCATCATCATCGGCACTACAACCGGGAACCGGTCTTGGGCTTATTTAGCAAGTCCTGAGGCTTGTTAAATTTTCCATAATGATTTGTTTTTTTTTTTTCGGGCAAGGTCATTAGCCTAGCGCCGGCCTTCGAGCGGTCATACCTGGAAACATAATTCATGACAAGATTATCATCTTGCCATGACATCAATCCAGCATCAACCGAGCTTCCTCGACCGAACAATGGATGGCACATGTCCACCAACACACGCTAACGTGTGTTATCTTTGTACCCATCCATTGTCCAAGAAGTCATTTCGGGCTGCTTGTTGGCTTGCACATCTGCAAGCCAGATTTTCAACGGCATGTCCTATGATCTATCTTTCCAAAAGAAGAGAAGATCAAATTAAACATTGGCCTTTCAGGCGCGCATATTTGTTTGGTTATCAGCATGACCGATTTTACGATCCGTTGCCGTATCTAGGAACGATCAACAGCATCGGTCATGACCAGGAATTTTTACCTAAGCAACGAGTAGCCACGATTCTCACGCTGGCTATCGAAGCTGCTTTCGTTTACACAAAGTAAACACCCAAGCAAATACTTTCGCCTGACGGTACCACCAACGGGATTAACATACCCTAAAACAATATGCACCCATGCATCGAATTGAACATGACAGAAATATGTTTACTTTAAGCAAACTAGCAACGGTCATATTCCCATGTTTATAGTTCGCTAACCCAAACGGATGCACATATTAGCGTTTGCCTGTGGGATTGTTTACACATTATCCCAAACTAATTCCTGCCTTCGGCAAGAGTTTTATTGACTCACGTCAATCAAGGAATCTATCTCTTGCGGATGGCGGCAGTATATCTTGCCCATACATGGAGCAGCAGATTTGACCTGCGGCATGCGTTTTTCCTGTTTTTCTTTCTTCCCTTTCTTCTTACCTTCACCACTGGCTACCCTTCGGCGGTGAATCCATTAGGTTCGGTTTTGTTGGATGTCGGTGAACAGATATCCAATAGTCAGATTTTACTAGCCAGTGAAGGCGGTTAATTGCGAGGGTTTTCGAGAACTAATGTAGGCGATCGTATCAGTAAAGTCTAATTTGAGACAACAAAAGACCTGGTGCATTGCGATACATTTAAGTGGTATTTAATAGTGTGAAAAATTGATATACGTTTACGGATAACTGTTAGAAAGTATTTCGAACTTACTGTTTCACAGAGTAATCGCTGACTTAGTAATTCTACTTAAATAATTTCATTTGTAAAGAGTGTCGGCCTCACCATTCCTACCGTAAAATAAAAAGTAAGATAATATACAAATATCCAAGATGAAGTGTTTTATTTTGTTTTTCTTTGTTTTCTTCGCGGAACATCTTAAGGCGCTATTTAGTGTTGTGGTGTTTTCGCTCAACCTGCGTACATACTGACGCCTCTAGGGAAAAATACTACAGGTGTTTAGCATATTTCTTTCAGTGTGGGGCTTTTTGTGAACCCGGCCCGTCCCGGCACAGAACAAAAAGACACACAAACATCACCAAAACCACACCAACGCGAACACATTCACCGAATATATCCCATCACAACTACAAACCAGTTATTCAGCCTACATCATCACCCCCCCCCCCCCCCCCGCCCACACCCAGGCCTTTTTCGTTCCGCTTCCATGAGTTATCTCTAGGAAGCGGCGGAATTGGCAATTGGCTAATAGGGGGCGACTATGGCTAATAAAAAGAAGATGACTATTGCAATGTGAATGGGGTTTTAAATGGGGTTTTACTTTTATTTAAATTAGGTTCTATTGTAAAGGGAATATTCTATTGTAAAGGGAATAGGAAATTAGTAATTTGGAGGGAACCGAAGGATACGGGAAGGATATGTGCGTGAAGGCACAAGAAGTTAATAATTCAAAGGGAGAGGGATAATTAATTGAACTTTAATTATATAACATTCCTCCCCGGGGACGCTTCGGTAGAACGCCCACCAATAAACCCGTCGGAGGTGGAAATCTTGATGAGTAAACCGGTCACTGTACCAGGGCGCTCAAGGAAGATGATTGGGCTCCCCATAAAGATCCGGGAGGAGGTAATCTTAGTACCTAAAGAAGTACAATCGGGGATTTTACTTCCAAATTGTATTTTGAAAAGGGCGAAGGGTGCCCAAATAGAGGCACTCAATATCTTAGATTACCCCCACACCACTGACCGGATAATGGTGGAGTTGCTTCCAACAAAGGACTATGCCTTCTTTCTTTTGGAAAACCGGGAGAATACACAGACCGGTAAGCGAGTCAATACGTCAGCGGAAGTTAACTTGAACAATAAATCAAGTCATCGCGGATCCGAGATAAATCCTTCGAAGGTAGAAAACCTCCAATTTATAAGACACCTTTTCTCGGAGGGTGAGTTGCCTAAAGAATCCATAAGAGATTCGAGATTGACTCAATTGCATGAGGAACTCCACTTAGGGAAAAACCTAAGCCCTGAGGAGTGTCAATCGATAGTGGAAATATGTGAGGAATTCAACGACATATTCCACTTAAAAGGCGACCACCTGACGTATACCAATGCGATAACGCATGAATTGTCTATGGTACAGAACCAAGCGCCTATAAACCAAAGACCATACCGTCTGCCTGAGTGCAAAAAAGAAGTAATTAACGAGCAAGTTCGGGAAATGCTAGAGAATGACATCATTCAGCCTAGCAAAAGTCCGTGGAACTGATCCCTCCTAGTAGTTCCCAAAAAAGCGGGCCCCGATGGAAAAGCCCAATGGAGAGTAGTTGACGATTTCAGAAAACTGAACGACAAAACCATCGCTGATGCGTACCCTCTCCCTAGAATAGAGGATAATTTTGACCAACTCGGTCACTCACGTTACTTTTCCACGCTTGATTTAGCCAGTGGCTACCATCAAGTCTTAGTCGATCAGAAGGATCGCGACAAGACAGCTTTCAGCACTAATTACGGGCATTATGAGTCCAGACGTATGCCATTCGGGCTAAAGGGAGCCCCGGCTAGGTTCCAGAGACTCATGAACCATGTCCTAACTGAGTTGCAAGGTATCGAATGCTTTGTATATCTGGACGACATTGTCATCTATGAGAAAAACCTAGAGAACCATAATGACAAACTCCAGAAGGTATTCGAACAATTGAGATATCACAATCTCAAATTGCAACCCGAAAAATGTAGATTTTTACAGAAAGAAGTAGTCTACAACGGACATGTTTGTTCTGAAAAAGGGGCAATGTCAAATCCCGACACGACAGCTAGTGTCAGGGATTTCCCCATTCCCAAGACGGTAAAGAACGTCCAATCATTTCTAGGACTGGCGAACTATTATCGAAAATTTGTTCCAAATTTCTTGAGGTTAGTACGTCCCTTAACAAACTTGTTAAGGAAGGACGTTAAATTCACCTGGTCGGACAAATGCCAACAAGCATTTGAAAAAGTAAAAGGATTATTGGTTTCACCGCCAATATTAATCTATCCAGATTTCACCAAACCTTTTAATCTGACTACGGATGCGAGCAGCGAAGCACTTGGTGCCGTGCTATCGCAAGGGGAAATAGGCAAAGATCAGCCTGTAGCTTATGCAAGTCGAACCTTGAATAAAGCGGAAAGAAATTACTCCATTATTGAGAGAGAGTTACTAGCCATTGTGTGGCGACTAGAAATTTCCGCTGTTATTTACAAGGGCGAAGGTTCAACATCTATACAGATCATAAGCCACTGAAGGGAGGTTTTAACGTGAAAGACCCCACGTCACGTTTAACAAAATTCCATCACAAATTATCGGAGTTTGATTATCAAATGGAGTACAAACCCGGTAAATATAATACCAATGCGGATGCTTTGAGCCGCATCCCGCAAGATTGTGATGAAACTCCCAAACTACAGAGATGTAATGTAGTAACACGCGCCCAAGCAAAAAAGCTAAGGGAAAGCGAAGAATCCGAGGGAAGTCAAACAAATGACGAGTCTGATTTACCAGATAATCCCATTCCTCCCTGCACGGAAAAAGGAATGGAGATAACAAAACCTGAGGATATCCAGTTACTGCTACGGGATTACCATGATCCTCCTTTGGGCGGACACCAAGGAGTAATAAAAACATGTAACAAGATTCGTAGGAACTTTTGGTGGAAGAACATGATGATGAAGAAATGTAAGGATTGTCAAACCATGAAATCTTCCCCAAACCTACGGATGCCCATGGTAATCACCGACATTGCAAAGAGGCCCTTTGACAAGGTATATTTAGATATAGTCGGACCTCTGGATCGAACTCCAGCAGGCAATACATATATACTAACTTTTCAAGACAATCTGTCTAAATATATAGATTGCTACGCCTTACCCAATGCGGAGGCAGAAACGGTAGCCACTGTCTTCTTTGACCAAATAGTTGCTCGGTATGGTGTTCCGAAGCAACTGGTTACCGATCAGGGAAGCAACTTCCTAAGCAGCTTATTTAAAAACGTGTGCAAGCTGCTCCGTATCAAGAAACTTCAAACCTCAGCGTACCACCCACAGTCGAATGGCGCTTTGGAAAGAGCCCATCGACCACTCGTAGAATACCTACGCGGTATTGTGGATGGAAATTCTCAATCATGGGATCAATACCTGACGACGGCAACATTTGTGTTCAGCACCAACGTACACGAAGGTACCAAACTTACGCCAATGGATTGTCTCTTTGGTTTCACCCCGGAGGTACTGTCTAACATTAAACAACCTCCGGAACCGGTGTACAACCACGAGAGCTACCATAAGCTATTAAAGTACAAACTCCAGCGTACATACGAAATGTGGTCCTGAAAATAGGCAGAAAAAGTGTGGTGGTGCACAATAACAGGTTGAAGCCCTATTTCGAATAGAGGTTAAAGCCTAAGGGGAATCAAAATCAGTATGACAGACTGAGTGACCAATAAGATGCCAATTTATATGTTCATATCTGAACCAACAGAACTCGACATGACCTAAGAAGCGCATATGTGGTAAAAATATTGGAATAAAGTATTAAATAAAAAATATTACATATATGCTATAAAATGCACGATAAATTTCCACTTTATAAATTATAAACGTAAATCCGACGCCTATCCAAACTCCCTCTCTTATGGCACGACTACGTCAAACGACAACTTAACTATTGCCAACCTGTTCGCGTCGTTTTTCAATAAATCCTTCACGGAGATCTCCTTCGAACCCAATCCGTCGTATTTCAATGACTTGCCCGAATTCTCCCTTGGTCCTTTCTCTCCTCAACTTATTCACCGTCACGTAGTTGAGGAGAAACTAAACTTACTCAAAGACGAGTTCAGCCCAGGACCTGATGGACTTCCGTCTGTATTCTTAAAGAACTGTTCCACTTCTCTTTCTCTCCCGATATCAAAGATTTTCAACCTATCTCTATCTCAAGGGACCTTCCCTAGTATATGGAAATCCTCCTATGTCACCCCCATACATAAAAAGGGACCTAAAAATGATATCAGCAACTACCGACCCATCGCCAAACTATCTCATATCCCCAAACTGTTCGAAGGGCTTCTGTACAATGCGTTATCTTTCAGTTGTAAATCCATCATCTCACCCAACCAGCACGGTTTCCTTTCGGGTAGGTCGACCACAACCAATCTGATTGAGTTCTCATCTCATACTCTCCGTGCCTTAGAGAATGGCAACGAAGTTGATGTTATCACCACCGATTTCAGCAAGGCATTTGACAAAATCTCCTATAATCTCATCCTTGTCAAGCTGTCCTCCCTAGGCTTCGAACCCCTATTGATCAAATGGTTATCTTCTTATCTGAAAGACCGATCCTACCGTGTCAAATTCAGATCCTCCCTTTCCGATCCTTTTTTTCCCACCTCTGGGGTTCCGCAAGGAAGTCATCTAGGCCCCCTCCTTTTTATCCTAACCATCAATGATGTCGACTCTGTTATTAAACACTCATCCATATCCCTCTATGCGGACGACACCAAACTCTACAAAACAATCATCTCTCCCCTCGACTCCTCACTCCTCCAACAGGACCTCGACAGCTTCTCAACCTGGTGCCGTAATAACTGCCTTGATCTCAATGTTGCCAAATGTCACTCCATTACCTTCTCCCGCAAACGTCCACCCCCACCTCCTCGCCCTTACTTCCTGCTTAACCAGCAGATCTCATACGTATCCTCAATACGTGACCTCGGAATCTTATTTGACAGGGAGCTCAGCTTCATCCCACATATCGACGATATCATTCTTAAGGCCAACTCCGCCCTAGGGTTTGTGAAACGCTGGTCTAAGGAATTCTCTAATCCTTACGTTTCCCGTTCCCTCTACATTGCCTTCGTCCGCCCCCTTCTTGAATACGCCAGTCAGGTCTGGTCTCCACATTGCTCGTCCCATATCCGCAGAATCGAGAGCGTGCAACGTCGGTTTCTGCGCTTTGCCCTCCGTGGGCTGAACTGGGAGAATCCTCGGATTCTTCCCCCATACACAAGCCGGCTCCATTTGATCAACCTCAGTACGCTTGAGGAACGCAGAACTCTTGCCGATATCCTCTTTATCCACCGTCTCCTCTCCGGCACAATCAACTGCCCTAGCTTGCTTTCCGCCATCGCACTCAACACCAACCCCCGCAACCTACGAAACCCTCGTCTCTTCTATCTGCCCTCCCACCACACTTCCTACGGTTGTAATGAACCAATTTCACGTATGCTTAAGCAGGCAAACTCTTACCCCACCTCCTTCGATTTCTACCTCACTTCTATTGCTCTCAAACGTCGTCTTCTGTCTTTCCCCTCGTGACCTTCCCCCACCCACTATCTACACTTTTACTACCCGTATACATTCCTATCACCCCGCCCCTTTATCCTACTACTCGGTCTTCGCCAACCCATCACGTGCACAGCCACCTTCCCACCTTTTTATCTTCTTACTTATTCGAATGTAATTTTTTGTAATCCTATTTCTAAGTTAGTTCGTAAGTTTTTTTTTTTTTTTTTTTTTTTTCTCAAACGCTTGTATTAAGTGTAATAAACGAGGGTTCTGCTCTCACTAAACTAAACTAAACTAAACTAAAATAATAAACAAAACGACATGCAAATATAGTCTAAACTATAAAATATTCAAAAATTTAATAAAATTGTAAAAGATATTGAAGTAATATGTATATAATGTAAATAAAAATCTAAATAGTATTAGAAACCAAAATAATTTAGATAAGAAAATTAGAAAAACATTGTAAATAATATACTTAAATATTATTAAAATAAAAATTAACAAGAACATATGTAAATAAAAATCTATGTAGTACATAGAAACTAAAATAAGTTAGATAATAAAATAACAAACGCATATATATTCAAATATTATAACCAAAATTCAAATTATTGAAGAGTACAGTAAACTCAAAAATTTAACACAAAAAGGAAATGATTGTAAATAAATAAATAAATTTAGACGAACTAAAAGAAAAGCAAAAAGAGATAACAATAAGATAAATAAAAATAGTCTAAAATAATTATAAAAAATGTAAAGCTAACCGACACGCACGCACCGACATGCTGTCGAAAGGGAGTTTCATTCTTCTTCTAAGAATGAAACTCCATTTTTGTAAGGGGGAGGAATGTTATATAATTAAAGTTCAATTAATTATCCCTCCCCCTTTGAACTATTTCCTTCTCGTGCCTTCAAGCACATATCCTTCCCGTATCCTTCCCTTCCCTCCAAATTACTAATTTCCTATTCTCTTTACAATAGAATATTCCCTTTACAATAGAACCTAATTTAAATAAAAGTAAAACCCCATTTAAAACCCCATTCACATTGCAATAGTCATCTTCTTTTTATTAGCCATAGTCGCCCCCTATTAGCCAATTGCCAATTCCGCCGCTTCCTAGAGATAACTCCTGGAAGCGGAATGAAAAAGGATATGTGCCGAAAAGACACGAGATATTCCTTCTTGTTCGTTAAGCAGTCGCCGCGTACGGGTGTGTTTGCAGTTATCATATTAAGAAATTAAAATAAAATATGAAATGTGCATGTGCATTTATTATATTCATAAATTTAACTGAATTATGAAATGTGAAAATATTATCTTAACCAATTTAACTAAAATATGAAATGTGAAAATAAAATCGTTTAATCAATTTAAATAAAATCGTTTTGTACTACTATTCGCTCGTTTTGTGCTAATATTCGCTCGTTTGTGCTAAAAGGAACTATACATCGAAAATTCGAATTGTGCAACGAACTTTTATTACCAGGAATAACTAGGGCAGCTGCTTTCCTTCAAGGAACAACGAGTTACGCAGGGCATTGCCAAGAACCACTAGGGGTAAGTCTTGTACTCAAAACAAAGACTTATAAAATAATTGTTATTATAAAATTTATAACATATCAATGTGCTCGCTGCAGGTTATAGAGTTTAGTCTGGAATCACCTAGAACCAAGTTCGTGTTTATATATGATTTATAACAATTCCAGTTGGCGGCGGAATAGTTGTAATATAAACTGGTACGATTTACAGACTTGAATTGATGTTCGAATTGTAAAGACGTGCTATATCGCGCTAGTTATTATTGTTATTGTTTGAAAAGAAAAAAGATATTTTTTGGAGACTATGCCTCTTTATTTT